>NDFG01000537.1:1890564-1970564 GCA_002167245.1 Sporophila hypoxantha | reverse complement strand
GATGTTTTTTATCCTTAACATAAATCCTACCTTGCAGTCTAAAAGGCTTCTGGGTGGGTCAACAAAGAATGAGAAAATTAATATACATTGAGAGCCTGTGCGGAATATTATACCCCAAAAGGCAGCAGTTCACCTCACTTTATTTACAATTAGAGAAGCAACAATTAAAATAGCAATGGTTTCCAAGAGATKGCCAACATTGGCCTTTTTTTGTTGTTTTTAGAGAGGTTGACATGTTTAGGAGAAAACCCACAGAAGGCACATCCACAGTGTGCAGCTGCAGTGTCCCTGGCCAGGGCCACGTGTGCATCCAGGGGGGAAGGAGGATGAGGAGCTGAAGGCTGCAGTTCTCCCAAAGCACCTGGCAAACAGGATTTTCTGCCACCCACGGGTGTGATCAGCAAAATCCAGGTTGGTGTTACAGAGGAGTGAAATGGAAACCAAGAGCACTGTCAGCCTGTGTCCTGCAGCAGCCAGTTGGTCATGGATGTTTCATGGGTGTGCCACTTTCATTTCAAATGAGGGCACTGAGAATGTTTCCAGCACCTGTCAGTTGGCAAGCACCAGCATGAAGAGACTGGAAATGGATTGTACTGGTAAAAAGCCTCCACAGGGAAATGCAAGGTAAAAAACATTGTTGCAAAGAACATTTCTCCCCACCATCTTTGGTCTAAAACATAAAGAATGTAGATTTTACATTTAAAGAGCAAAAATTCAGATACTTYATGCTTATGGTTCGAATTATTTTATGGTTTGAATTGTAAGTAGTTCTGTTAGCAAGGGGTGCAGCAAAYTGATGTAGAGGGGAACGATGCTGAGCTCTCAGGGATGTGATGGATGCTCTCAGGTCACTGCAGAACACCCAGCCTGAGGAGCAGGATGCAAAAGGCACAAAAACCTCCCTCTCTAAGTGTCAGCAAACAGCCTGAGTGTGTTTTGGCCTGTCAATATGAAAGTGGATGTACCAACTGAATTGCTTGGATTTATCTCATACTTGTGCCCTGTTTTCCTTTMAGAAACAGTGGAGCAATTTGTTCTTTCTGATTTATCAACTCCAGATCCATTCAAGCTTAAAGGAYGTGATTAAATTATTACGGCCATAAAATGCTGCAGTTTCAAAGAGRTTTGCTCAGATTATGTTTGCTGGAAACACAAGACAGGTTGTAAGCTGGTGTCAGCTGCTCAGAAGGTTCACTCACCACAAGGATGGGTTTTCTTTGTCACAAAAAGTGTAGACATGAAGGGATGTGCCCATGCTAGAACGCCATGAGATCCAGGAGCTACAGGGAAAAGAAATGTGATGACGAAAAAGGAGGAGATATATGATAGCAGCCATTCCAACTGCTATGACAGGACCATTTTAATTAATGGCAAACCATTTTTTAAGTTTTGTAAAAAAAATTCAAAATTAAATGAAAATATTCACAGAAAATATGCTGAGTCAAACAGTTATGGGATGCCCCTCAAAAGACACATTTTCTAAAAGATGATTAATAAATCAAGATCAAACACCATTTTCCAAAATGAAAATAATATTTTTTAAAATATCAACCAGCTTTTTAATAGAAATGTCACAAAAATCAACCCTTGTCTTTCACAGGAATTCAATCAGTCACAGAATCACAGAATAATGAGGTTGGAAGAGAACTCTAATATCATTGAGTCCAACCTATGCCCTAACACCTCAACTACAGCACCAAGTCCTCTCTGTATTGGTGRAGAAACAGAGATTTTGGTTCTGTTCCAGGGACAAAACCATCCCCTTCCGTATTATATTGCTGGACTGCATGTTTGACAGAGAATGCTGGACAAATCTAACCTCTGCTTGACACCACAGACCACAGGAGAACACAGCAGGTCTTTTCAGCTTCATGGGTGCAATAAATCTTGGTTTGGTGCATTAATAATATTTGTTCAAATTGATCTGAACTTCCATGTAGSCTGGGCTTGGGAATTCTCTGACAATGTAGATGACTCTTTTATTTTATTTCAAGGATATGTACCAAAATGTACAGCATGTTAAAATAATACTAAAGGTTTCCAAATGAGAGTAACAGTAAGAGGACAGAAAACAGGTATCTGAAAGTCAAATGAGGACTGCATATATGTAACTAACTGTTCATTTTCACTGTTTCTCTCTCTTTACAGCCATTGAGGTCAATCAGGGAACCACCCCCAAGAGAGCCCCAGTACCTGAACAGAACACAGTGCATCAACTATGTCATTTCAACCTTAACTCCACATTTCCTGACTCTGATGAACTGTAAGAAATCATACCCTTAGTCTAATTTCAGCAAATTTCGCTCATAAGAACATGCTTTTACCTTCTGCTTAAGCATGGAATAGTAGAAAAAAGTAGAATAAYGACGCTTTAAAGGATTGTGAATTATTAATAAATGGGGCTGAAATAGACAGAGATTTCTTATTTCAATAATCATAGAGATTTTCTTATGTTAACCCCASTGTCCACTGTGAGCATTGCATAGATGAACCATTTTGATTCTGAGGCTGTGCTTATTTCTGGCTCATTTGGGTTTGATGATCCTGGAAACCCTGAGACTGGAGGTGCTTAACAGCTCCCTGCAGAGCCCAGTGTCATTGCAAAAGACAAACCWTGGAGAATATCACATTTTCTTGTTACCTCTGGGCTTCATAGGAAAAGAGTTACCCTGTGCAATTTAATATCATCACTGTGCTTTTCTTAAGCCAGCTTGGCAGAGATTCATCTCACTGACTTTAGACATCTAAAGGTGCACTGAAAATGAGAGAACATGAGTTCTCTGGGCTCCCTTGAGARCCTGTGGAAAGTCAGGAACCTCTCAGCAGCACTTCATCACATCTGTATCACATCCTTACCTTGGCAAGGGATGAATCACCTGCCRGAGGTGCATGTACCTCCTGACAGTGATTCATTTTAGCCCTGAACAGGCTGAAAAACTATCTGCAACCAGGTGTTTAACTTCTGGACAAGCTAAAGTAAGGTTGATGAATCCCATCTGAAAGCCCTAAGTAGCCTTTGCTGTTTATTTTGCTTATTTTGAGTCATAGGAGAAGGAGAGTTAATTCAGCTAAGACCCCATCTGGCTGTTGTCCCTGGTGACTCCATTTGATGTGCAAGTTATATTTACCCACTTATATTAATGGTGCTGGTACAAGGAGGATGACACAGGGGCCCAGGGAACATATATATTGTACCTTTACACTGGAAGGGGTCTGGGACAGGGCCTCAAGCTGCCTCTGACATTTATCCCATTCAGCTGAATGTTGCACATCATACGATCCTAAAAATGTAGCCAAAGTTTGTCATGATAGTCAATTAGCTTAAAACTGGTTTGTTCTCTCTTGCCATATTTCCTGGCTTTGATGTCAGTTCCAGTGGCTTGTAATGCCAGAACGAAGAATTTTCTTGTGCATAAATGTATAATTTTTGGTAGATATGTTAGATATGTTCAGTCACAGCAAGCATCAGCAGAAAGGTGCATAGTATTCAACTGTACCCAAAAGTCAAGGAGCAAAATTTACAGACAACCAAACTTAATTATGCTGCTTAGCAGTAATTCYCTTTTTTTCTTGGTCTTAACATGGGTGGAGGAAAAACAAAAGATAGAGCAAATGAGCGCTTGAAGAACATAAAATAACAAGAGCTTCATTGAAAGGATCTGTTGAGAGATGGACATGAAAAAGGAACATGAGACTGAAGGCTTCGTATTTAATCTATAAAACATAAAGACCTTTTTTTCATTTATATGTAATACAAAAGAAATGCAAAAAACATATACCATAATACCAATATATACAAAAAAACCATTATAGAAGATTCATGGCAATATTCTGACTTAATCAAGTAGAAAAGTCACATTGTTGGAAGGTGTCAGAGTATTGTGTGCCTATAGGGTATCAGAATTTCATTCCATACATTTAGATTTAATGGTCTTATACTCAGTCAGGTTCAGTGACTAAATTCTTGCAAAGTCAAAAACTTTCTGAGACCCAGACCCAGCTGGATTTGTTTGAAAACTGTAGCTCTCTGTCTCTTAAAGCAAGACAACAGAAGCAATATACCTTCATTAGAACAGGAAAATTCTGTTAGGACATAAAATTGAATCCTAGCAATGAAGGAGTTGGGATGGCTGCTTGGAGAGATTTCTTTTTCATGAAATGATGAAGAATAAAACCTTCTTGTCTATAATCAATATGCTTGTCCTACTAAATMAATTTTTACTTTTTGAATAAAATTAATAGAGTCAGAGACACTGACTCCAATGCTAAGTCAAAGCAAATAGGATTTGTCCTTTTCAGCATTACTGTCTGAGCAAAAGCAGTGTTATTCATGATCCTTCCATCCACTCACTGCTTGCAGAGGCCTGGGCACACCAGTCAGTGCCTTCCAGATCCATCACCTGCAATTCCAAGCACTTCTGGATGTCATGAGTTGCACTAAAGGACACATAGATGAAAGAATGTGACCCAAGTTACACAGAGGCAGACCTACTAAAAATGATTAATGATGTTTAGATAGCAGGGGCTGGGTTTTCTCACAGCCAAGGGGTTCTCTTACCATAGAAGCTGGGCGTGGATGGGGTTTCCAYTTGATTTTTCTTGCAAGCAGTAGATTTCCTCAGCTTCAAGAACTTCTGCACATCTCTGGGCCTGGTATCAATAGCAAATGAATTTACTCTCAGCACAGAGCCACTGAAAGTCTACTTAAGCTTTCATAATAGAGGTTCTTAAATGCTTTGCAGATGAGGTTTTAAGTGCTTTGTAGATAAAATCAAAAGGTGGGGATGAAAATGAAATAAAAGGCTCTAAGATTGGGATTTGTTTAAGTCTTAGCTCTTCTTGTCTCTATAACCACAATGAGTTTATAGGTTAATGACTTTCAAGGGAGTGAAAATTAGACTGTGATACCAATTCAATACATTCACCACTAAATGTGGACCATTCTTCCACACTTTTATAGACATGCTTTTTAGTTTTCTCTTCCCTTCTTCTCTGCAATCAGCATTACTGCAGACATTGCTCTTAAAGAAGGAAAAATTGGTTCTTGCAATTTGCACTCTTTCCTTTGTTGCCTCTATTCCCATAAAAATTGAAGCAAGATGGCTGAGACAGAACAGGGTAGTTTCATGTAATCATCAGCCTGAAAATCATTCAGATCATTTTCTCTAATCCTTTCTTTTACCCAGAATTAGTTTGTTTCAAATATACCTCTTTCGTGACGCTTTCTCAAATTGCTCCTTCACACCATCTCCCAAGAAGAGAAGCAGCATCAGAGTTCCCAGGTTTCTAAGAAATTGTCGCAGATCAGACTGAATRCAGAAGAGAAGTTCTGTCATGCTCACAGGCAATAGCCAAATGGCAAGAAAAGTAAATTAGGGTGGGGGTTCAAGGCCTGCTCTGGATCAGACAATGTGTCTAGAGGCTCAAGACTGGGAAATCCATTTGCATTATCAACTCCCCTTTCCACCACAGCACAACACACMGTTAAGCCACAAGAGCACCTACTGCATGCATATTTTGCTGCATCCCTGAGGATRCAAACTCAAACTCACTAGTACAAAGCAGAAAAATTAATGAACAACTGAATACACAAAAGGAGATCTGAAGACACCCGAGACATCACTTATATTTCTGTGATATCACAGCATTTCTTACAGTCATCTGGCCTACTTCACCTAGCAAATTCAACACACCAGAGAGATTTATTTTGAGCTAATCAGGCCCTTAGGCTATGTCTGTACTAGTACAGTCCCAGGTTGAAGCTCTGGCCTGCGATTATCCAGATTATCCAGACTGCTCCCTGTCTGTGCTCCCCTGCTCAGCCTTTGCCAGCTGGCACTCTCCCAGAGAGTGGGAGGGATATTTGGGAAATACACACCCCAAGGGCTTATTTCCAACATAAAGCACCAGGTATGTCTGATTTGGGTCCCTCCATCTGCCACAACCTGCCAACATTATCCCATTAGTCTTTGCACCTTTTATTTTCCCTTTTGTTTCATCCTGTGGCAGACAAATTTTATTAGCATCATGCAAAAACACAGCTCTATGTTATTCCAGACACTTCAGGATGAGCAAACATCATTATACTGTGGTTAAGGGGCCTGTGTTAGCATAACTCTTGCCTTCTCGAGCCCATTAATTTGCAGTTATACAATTATTTCAATGTAGTACATCTGAGTTGAACAGTCCTGATTTCGTTTTAAACTTATGTCAATACCAAGCTGACATTTCCATCTCCAATATTTATACCATTATTTGCTCTCTCATTGTTAACCTAATTAAAGAGTGTGAGATCCATGAAATTATTGTAGTGCTCRCTTAATATTTACACTAGCAATGAAAGAGTCTTCTACAGAAAAGGATCCAGCAGTCTCTGATACTTTRAATGTCATTTTTCCAGGAGGGAAAACTGTGGCTCCCTGCCACCTCTGGAATAGGATCCTAGTGWTGTTCTCCCTGCTGCTCAGTACAGTCACTGTTTCAGACCACCACAGTATTTGTAAGACATGCAAATTTGCAAGACATGCAAATATATTTTTAGGTCCCTTTTGTTTCACTGGTCAGGCAAAGCTACAAAGGCAACTAAATGGCTTTATTCAGCACATAAAACCAGAAGACATCACATTGCCTGTCAGTGTTCTTACATTAAAATATTGATGGAAAACCTGGATGCCAAGAGCGCTGTTTCTCATTTTGTGCCATACAAATGGCACACTTTTAATGGATTCCTGAATATTATCTCATATCCTCATTTTCATTGTAGGAAATTTGTACACTGTGACTGTAAATTCAAATTCAAGCTTCATACARTGTTGCATTGTAAAAGTCAATATATCCATAAGTAAAGAAGAAAAGTAGTATCAGTAAGTTTCTTAAATTAAATCATATCTCATGCTTTCCAGATGGAAGCAAGACAATAATCCCCACCTGGTTATAATTGTTTTCTATTCAATATCATTAAAAGAACATGAAAATAATGTGTATATCTCCAGGCACAAGTGATGAAACAAAACTGTTAGATGATTCTTAYTTTTCAGCAAGAAATTGCCTCCTTTTCTGATATCCACTTCAAGAGAAGTGTTTTTAGACTGAAGTGTATATATATGTATAAAATTGTTGCAATAAGAAATAGGCTGAAAAAATGTCTTTGATATTGTAATTGTAAATAAAATATCAGCATTTTTCTTGCAGATTACTTAGAGCATTATGGATTGTACTTTTCTACAGCCCAGACTTACAYTTTTGTACTCTTGAGCATCAGATAATTAATGACTTATAAACCTGCTTAAGTCAACTCCCTTGCAATTTAAAATTAATTGTATATATTGATAAAAATTTGGATTAATTATCTGTATTATGCCTTTCTACTCTTTAGTTAAAGAAATGACCAAAGCAAAACAAAGTTAAATCTCAAGAAGAGCTCAAAATTTTGAAGTAAATATGATATACCTCCAAAATTTTATTCCTTCCAAAGGAAGGTTGACATCAAATGATTAAAAATTTAAGAGAGCATTCCAAAGGAAGAAAATTGCAGCAGGAGCCATGTCTGTTCATCCAGAGTTAGACAGCTAGGTTGAGGGGAAGAGAAAGTTCACTTATCTGAGCATCCTCATCCAGGACAGGTTAATCCTCAACAAGCCTTTTAAAGGTCAATCAAATTTTGTCTCACAGCCATGAATTTTTTTGAGRACATCAGGACAGTCAGATGTTGTAACAGCGAGCATCACACCCCAAAATCTTTTTGTGGTACTTACTGATATTCATTATAACAGCGAGCAATTAAAGCTGATAACCAAAACTGAAAAAAAAAAAAAAAAAAGCATAAAATAAAGGAGCATGGGAAAATTAATAAATGAAACAGCTGTAATGTATATCAAAGTGAGTGACTTAAAGTAAATAATAATAAAGGCAATCAAATCACCAATACAACTTTTCCAATAAAGTTATAATTAAAATAARGGAATAGTTCATGATACTTAAATGTAATTAACATTAGTTGGCAAGGGCTGGCTGAATGATAGCTGTTTATCAGTGTGCCTCTGAAAATGGAAGTGACAGAAAAATGAGTTTTTGTGGGCCTAATGRTCTGTCTGGGAGAATGAGCGTGGCCCACTGGTGGGAATGGATTCCTCATATGGATCTGTGCCTGGGGAACAGCCTTGCTGAAAGGGACCTGGTGCTGCTGGACAACAAGCTGCAGATGCTTCAGCCCTGCAGCAGCAGAGGTGAAACTCATCCCAGGGGCACTGCCAGCAGAGACAGAGGTGGGATCATCCCACCCCACCCAACACTTGTCAGGCCACAGCTGCAGCCCTGTGTGCACTTCCCRTCCCCACAATTCGATAAAGACAGGGACAGACTGAGAGGTTCAAAGGAGTGAAGATGCTTTCAGAATTTTTAATACAATRAGAACACTGGGACAACCTCCCCAAAGGCATGGTAGAGTCCCATTACTGCAGGTTTCCAAGATGTGGCTGGACAGGGTGCTAGATACTGTCATTGAAGATCCCCTTCCCATGAAAGCTTGGACCAGAGGAAATTTCAGGGCTCCTTCCAACCTGGGCAGTTCTATAATTCTATGATTCTGTTATTTGGAAGCCTAACTCAAAATGAAGCCTAACCCAAAATCCCAAAATGCTATCAGACAGAGCATATATCTGAATTACATTGTGAAAATCATGCTGCAAAGCGATGATAAAAACAGTCCTGCTGCAGTAAGAGCACAGTATTCACAAATATCTGCCAGAAATTATTTATYCAATTTGAGGTGAAAATGTGAATAGCTTATTTATTTATAGGTACTTATTTATTGGTATTTATATTATTATTTATAGGTACACTGGTCCTGAACAAAAACTACCATGTAGAAGGTTACTCATTGTGTCTCACATTGGCAGTTTTTTTCTGAGGTGTATGTTCTTGGAGAATCATTTAAATAGCTAACAACTGAATTTTTTGAAATATCTGTCCTCTTTTATGAAGGATAACTGTTTCTGTAATCTAGCATGAGCAATATGAACATATTTAAAGGTAGCACATGTGTTCACTCGATGAATATTGACTATTAAAAGGATTTTCATTTTTTTAATATCCTGCTGTTATTTTTACAGCTCTGAGTAGGCTGAAGTCTCTTTATTTAACTTTATCTCATAGAAAAAAGATTATCYTCTCCCTATTTTCTGCTAACTAAAAGTAGAAAGAACATGAAGGAAACTGTGCTTTGGGGTAAAAGTGACCCTTTTTTGACCAAATCTTCCTTCCTTTCTTATAGAATTTTGCTGATGCCAAGTCTGATGTGACGGAGTTTGTAGCACAAAGCTATTTTTAAAGCTGGAGGGAATCTGGAGAAGCGATTTCATGCTATTGCTAAGAAAAGATTTGTCTTTTCTCGTTCGTATGACAAATGCCTAGCAGATGTGAGAGGATTTTTCCCTTAGATTAAAAATGTCGATGCTCCCTCATAGCTCATCAAATAATAGGATGGTTAAAGGAAACCCAAAATACATGTGTGCAGTATTTTTGCCCCTTTCTGGTGCCAGCATGTCAGGCAGGAGGCTCACACTCAATTAGCACCTCAGCACGGCCCCAGCCCTGGCAGGTGGCTGGGCAGGGAGGSCTTCAGGCTTCATTTGCAGCTCCTTTCTTCTTGCTGCTGAGTTACCCTTCAGAACCTGACACAAACCTGACACACACAGGCCTGMTGGAATATTTTTTGGCATTTCCTTCCCCAAAATCATTTACAGTGCTGATCATCAACCCCTGACTTTCAAGGACCTACCTACTATTCACTTCAGGAGTGCTATCCTTTTATACAGAAGCACAAACAGGTTTAGAGAGCTCTAGATGCAGTTTCTCAGACCTGCATTATCTCATACATTAATTGAATTTTGAGATCTTGCTTTTCTGATCATAAGAGAATAAAAATTTGGCATCAATTGTGTTTTGGTATTTAAAATAAAGGAGAGAATAGGTGATAAAAACTGAAGACTGCATGGCAGCTCAGCAACATTTATTTTCTGTGATTGTCTCTCTCAAATACCATTGCATATAACAAGACTCCTAATCACAACTCATTAAAATGTCAACTTTGCCCCAGTGCCATCTATGAAGTGTCTCTTCCTTACACATGTTTCCTCCTATTTTCATTCTTGTTCATGTTGYCTGCTCACCAAAGCACAAAAAAATACTAATTTTAAAAGTTCAATTTTTAGGTGATTTCCCATGACCTACCCAGAAAGGCTGTTTTATAATGAAGGAAAAGACAACAGTGCTGTAATAGCTGAGGTGTTAATCACACATGGGAGTTGACCTGTAAAGCAACAATGCTAAAATCAGGATCCTCCASCTTGGATCATCAAGGGTCCATCTGCATGATGCAATGGAGAACAGACACAAAATCTCTCAGAACTCTGAGATGGCCCCTACCTGCAAAAACATTTCCACAGGCTGTGTCCCACACAATGCTAGGCAGACGTATTAGCCTGGATTGTAAACTCTTTAATTGCATCCATTAGGGCAAGAATTTAGTCTAATGAACTCAGTTAGATTGTTTCCTGTTTCAAAATTAGCTTGATCATTAGCAGTTTGATGATCTGTGCACAGCTCTTAAACTCGGCACAGATACACCTTAAAAGCGACATCCTGAAAGGCATTTAGGGACTTAATTCCTATTGGAAATATTGTACAAGTCAAGCTTTTTTTTGTTTGTTTGTTTTTTAGTTTGATGTGTTAATAGTGCTGAAATGTTCACCTGAAGGGCTRCAGTCAGGGTACAGTCAGGGTCTGTAGCTGATTTTCAACATCAGACACTGAGGGGGTGGAGAGCAGCCAGGAACACTATGTTCAATGTACTTGCTGGAAAAGCTCAGGATTTCTTTCCTGGTAAACRTATTAAATGTGGTAATAACACAAAATATTGTCCAGTGCATGTGCATTTTAAAAATAAATTTTAAAAAAAATAAATAAAAAAAGAGGAGGAGGAATTATTTTGTCTCAAAGCACACCATTCTACTGCTGGAAAATAAACCATAGCTCCAGCAAGGATGGAGCTCAAAATGGAGGAAATTAATGTGAACAGAGGAAAGAAAAGCCCCAGAGCCACCCTCTGTATGGTCACTCCTGTCCAGGGAGAAACAACTTTAGCACCCTGGGATGCACCCCATATTTTGGGGAACTCCTTCCTTTAACTGGCACAGGTACAACACTGTCTAGAAACTTTAGGGTGACTCAGCCTGATTCCTATGGACTGTTTCACATCTGTAAACTACAGCAACATCTTAAATCAGATTATAGAACGGGCCTGGGAACAGGAATGCTGAATTTGGCCCAGTAAATCAGGTCTGACATCCATCTGGTCTGAYAGTCATCAGTATCAGACATTCTGGACAAGAGGAAGGATCACCTGTAGGTTAGTTCTCACAACTTTATATCATTGCCTTCTATGTCTATCAGCACAATTTCTGCTGATTCAGTATCAGTTTGCTTACTGAAGCACAAGGTTGAACATCCTCTTGAATTTGTTAATTTTTTTAATTGCAACAATATTCGAGATACACAGGAAGAGTCTTCCCACAAAGTCCTTTCAAAGCAACCTAAACAGCAGTTTTTGCAGAAATGTGTTGGCTTTATGTATAAARATGTGAAAAACGCCMATCACTTGTTTTAARCATTTTARAAGTCTAATAGTAATAMAAYGGTTATAAAAATAGTAATACAATTAKAGTAATAATAATTTGGATAATTAGAATTTAGGACAATATGAGACAATAGAAACAAAGAGTTACAGACGGTCCGGGTACCTCTTTCTGGGCAGCATAARCCCGAAAAAGGAYACMYGTTAACAGAGGATTAACGCTTAAAAACAATARCCTGTTGCATATTCATACAYCTCATACATGATGCATAAATTCCATTCAAACACAGGATTCTGTCTGGTCAGTGTCAACTTCTTCCTCTTAATACTGAYGGTGTCTTCAGGGAAGTTCATTTCTTCTGATAATGGAGCAATAAATTCTCTTTCTTTTAGATTTCTTTTAGATTTAGGTGTCCTGTGGCTGATCTGGTGAGAGTACCTCATTCCTTCCTTAAAAAAATATCCCACTTACATAGTTCCTATTTTAACTACAAAAATTACATTTTAACTACAAAACTACATTTATCATACTATTAAAATGTCAATAAAGCACTATTAATCAATACAACATAATAGACATAGTAAATATCTGCGTAGAGCCATATAATATGCACTTTGCACAAAAAAGACTGTGTCCAAACATGCCCAAATTGACCTATGTGAAAAGTGCATATTATGTGGCTCTACGCAGATATTTACTATGTGTATTATGTTGTATTGATTAGTAGTGCTGTATTAGCATTTTAATACTATGGTAAATGAGTTTTGTAGTTAAAAAGTAACTTTTGTAGTTAAAATAGAAACTATGTAAGTGGGATTTTTTTTTAAGGGAATGAGGTACTTGCACCAGATAGCCACAGGACACCTAAATCTTTCCGAGAAAAAGAATTTATTGTTCTCTTATCAGAAGAAATGAACTTCTTCCTGCCTCACTCAGGATCGAAGATGCTATTAGGATTAAGAGGAAGAAGCTGACACTGACCAGACAGAATCCTGTATTTGAATGGAATTTATGCATCATGTATGAGGTGTATGAATATGCAACAAGCTATTGTTTTTAAGGGTTAATCCCCTGTTAACATGTATCCTTTTTCGGGCTTATTCTGCCCAGAAAGAGGTACCCAGACTGGTCCATAACCCTTTGTTTCTATTGTCTCATATTGTCCTAATTCAAAGTGTCCAAATTATTATTACTCTAATTGCATTACTATTTTTATAACCATTTTACTACTATTAAACGTTTAAAACTTTAAAAACAAATGATTGGCGTTTTTCACAGCCTAAATCAACCCACACCCACCCAGCCCATCACTTCCCAGGACTACCACAACGCTGGCGCTGAAAGATCCGGACACAAAAGCTCGATGCCCCCAGCAGGATGTACAAAAGGGTCTGGGAAATGCGGAGGTTTCGGAGATGCTCGGGAGCGGGGAGGCTCCTCCTGCCGAGCGCGGTGTCCTGCTGCCCTCCTGCGGACCCAGCCTGCTGCCGCCGCCGGGACAAACCCCGGGAAAAACATCCGGGAAGGCACCTTTTCACAGGGAAAATTGACACGCAGAACACATCGACTCATGGGGAGTGTTCTCTGCTCTCCTGCGCATGATATAATCTACATACAATAAGTGGGTTATGAAAAATAAACAGAAAAACAAGCAAAACAGCCCCCAGCAAAACAAAAGATATGTTTTAGCTRYGTTCCTGYCTCAGAAAGGTTCAAGATYTCTTGTGYCATTGATAGGAAAAAGCTATGCTTTTTGTTTTCACATCTATTAACGGAGCAGCATCTTTTAAATTACAAAATCCAAGTGTTGTAGAGTCCTAGAGGATRGAAAATACCCTTAAGATCATCTGGTTAAATGRTAACACTGCCAGAGGTTTGGCAACATTGTGGAAATAAGCATTCCWGGCTMAATGTGAGCTAGTGATGTGCTGTTGGGCTACTTGACAAAATAAACTTAATTGTATCTGCCTCCTTACAGGCACTTTCTATAAAAGTCTGTTCTTCATAAAGCAGAGACCTTGGAGAGAGCTGCAACAGGAAGAATTAGACCCATGAAACACAGAATAAATTGTTTAAGGCCAAGAGAAGCGCAGACCTGCTCATTTTTCAGTGTTTTCTGTGTCTCTTTCCTTCTCTGCATGTGTTGGTATCACCCTGGGTGTCTAACACTTCCCATGCATCCTAGGAATCCTAAAATCCTAGCTCTGGACTGGGATTTTTCTGGGGGAGACCAGGTGCCCTCAAGGYTATATGTAGCACAACCACATACAGGACAGTCAGATGCACTTTTATGTTTCTAGCTTTTAACTTCCTTGAATTCATAATAGAGCTGATGCCTAGAGAGGCTGACCTGGAACAGAGGCTGGACAGAGTTAAAGGAATAAAGGAGGTATTTATTAAAAGCCTTCAAAGGATACCTTGGGCAGTACAAGAGCCCAGCCAGGGCTCTGCCCAAGATGGACCCAAGCTGGATGACTGGTCATGAGTGACTTTTCACACTTTTGTAAGTTTTACATAATGGGGTTAATTGTCAGATTACAGCTTCAGGTTATGAAATTCCATCTTCCCAGTTTGGTCTCCTCATTTTGCTGTTGTTTACACTTTCTGTGCCTGAAGCTGCAGTAGTGTCCTTGGCTCTCTCTCTTGGAAAAGGATTGTTTTTTTTAGCTAAACTGTGAGGAGAACTTGCTAACACTTTATATGAAGTTCAGAGTCACACACTAAGGCAGTACAGAATCAGGAAAACATGAAAGCTAAAATTAAGTCATCAGAAGAAATAATAAYAATAATAATACAAATGATAACAATAATGACACAAAGAAAAAGCCAGGTTTTATTAGATGAACTTATATGGCTAGGGAAGAAAAGGCAAAAAATCCAGATCCTTAAGTTCTCCCATTCTAACATATTCCTGCTCCTTATAAATATTGATGAATATATTCTTAGCAATAGTGCATTTTTACCAGGAGATTCAGCATGGATCTTAAAAAAAGACATTTATCATTCTTTTTAAGCTGGGCACAGACAGGTCCTCCCCTAGAATGTAGTTTTATCACACTCCTGTATGCTGTAACATATCCTCTCTTATGAGATCTGATACTGGAKAAAAGACATTTTGCTTTTGCTGTCAGGTACACAATAGTTAATCCTTTCTGCAGAGGTCTTGCATTTYTCTGCAGATTTCCATTAACTGAAATGTGCTGCAAGGTAACTCACCGTGCAGAAATAATGTACCTGAATGGCCAGGACATAATTTAGTTATGTCTACAGCAAGTGAGCAGTGCTCAACCCCAAGAGTGGCATGCTCCAAAAGTACTACACAGTACAAAATAATTCTGTGCATAGTTTGGATCAGGCTCTGCTTCCATTTGCAACCTTGCAGGAGCACAATCAGGCCAGATTCATGTATCTTCTGTCAGGTGATCAGTGATAAACAAAGCTGTGCATGATCATCGTGCTTTTACTCATCAGATGCCTCTGAAGGAACATTGACATTCAAGCTAAGATCTTTGCTTGAATTAAAAATTATCCCCACTGGAATCAAACAAGGCTATTTGCCMTAAGTACAGAAATCAATTTAGTATCTCCCTCTGCCACGGGACTCTGGGGCTAAGCCTGCTGCTGTTGAGCTYATCAGATAGATAGGGCTCAATATCCTTGCAGGGGATTAAAGACCACTCCTACAGACCTGCAGAAGGCTTCTAATCAGCACTAAGACCCAAATGTCCCCCTAAGTGACTTCCATTCCTGCACAGGCATAAGGTTGCAAACACTTCTAGTGGTATTTCCAAKACCAGAGAAAAATCCTGCCCTCACACTTTTGGGCTATGGGGTCATGCTGTGGCTGTATGAGGAGGGCTTATTCTCAGTATGAAATTTTTCTCTTCCCACTGTTTTGGTGAGAAGTTGTAATTAATATACTGCAATTTCAAAAGAGGAAAAAAGTAATTACCAAAATTATAGTAATTGGGACATTCATCGCCACTTCAAAAGATATTCTTTTCTTTAGCATCCTTGCTGAAAAGTACTTTCAGATTTACTAAAAAATGTCCTCCCCCATCATWAGTCTTCTTTAGAAATGAATCCTAAACAAATATTATGGAATGAGTATGAAGTCACTGAAATCAAAGGATACAAGTCAATGACTCTGTTATATTGAAAAGTCCTTGATCTTAAGGGAAAAAACCAACAAGGGATTACTAAAAATTAAATCTATATAGTTGACATTGTAAATTAAAATATGTTTGAGCTTTGGACAATGGTCTCAGGCACGTGGTGGGATTCTTGGGCTCTCCTGCACAGGAGTTGGACTTGTGATCCTGATGGGTCCATTCCAACTCAGGGTATTCTATGGTTGTACTACCTAGATAAAATTGCATCATACCATAGAAAGACAATCTAGGACAAAAAGCATGGGCATAGCCACCTGGTCATTAGAAATGTTGCTGTTGCATCTAAAATACATGTAAACTAAGCGCCAGGCAGGCCAAGACAAGCTTAAACTAAGCAAGTCTGACAAGTCTTCATCCTGAGGTCTTGCAAAATCAGTACAAATCAGTACAAATCCTGTGGCCAGTTACTAGCAGTTTTTACCAAGCTATTACACTGCAGTACAATCACTGAAAACTTTTGTCTTTAAAGAACAAGGTAAGGTGGAGAAAAGGCAGCAGTCTGTAGCAGTGAARCAGCAGGCCAAGAGGCTACAAACAATCCTGACTGGAGCCGACAGAAACCGTGAGAAAGCTGACGGTTCTTTGTGGGAGCAGTTCTGCAGCAGTAAAAAGCAACTTGTTCTTCCTGAGAAAGAGTTCTAAGACTGTAGAAAACAGCCTACTTTCCCTGAGAAAGAATTCTAAAACTGTGATAAACACTAACCACGTATATAAACTGTTTTTACACYGTTAGATAAAGAAATAAAAACTATCTCTCACAAACAACTTTTCCCAGCACGTACGCGCCGAGGGTTTGAGTGACCAATCACACAGAGTAACAACTAGTTACTGATCAATTAAGGATAAATAAGACATGTTCCTAAAAAACCCTATAAAAGAAAATATGTGAAACAAATCAAAATCAATCCTTTCTTTTTACACCATAAAACATGTCCTACATCCTTCTTTATCGAACATCACAACAACGCAGTTCATTTCCTTTGTGAGTTGTCTGTTTTCTTTACCACAGTTCTATACTTTCATTTGTTCTATATATCTTTAATTTGTAAGTGTCTTTCTGTGGGAAAGAAAAAAGAAAAGAAAAACAAACAAACAAAAAAAAACAGCATTTAAAATGTTGGCAGAGGTAGGAAGCTAACCTGAGTACAAAAGAGAAAACAATGTCTARCAGAGGTCTCAGAGGCACAGAAATGAGACATAAACAGCCAGAAGTCACTGCACCTTCTCCTCACTTTTGCTTACATTTAGTGGTTGCAGGTTCYCAGGCAGCAGTGTTCCTTTGTTTCACCTGCAGGTGCTGCTCTCTGGTTTCACAGAGGTGCCACAAAACATCGCAGAGTTCCCATGGGAAGTGCAGAACTTACTGGGCCCTCACTCAGCCTAACTTCCCAGATTTMTACAAGGAGCAGCTGAGGTCTCTTGGTGTGTTCAGCCTGGAGAAGAGAAGATTGAGGGGACAYCTCACTGGGGTTTGCAGCTTCCTCACAATGGGAAGAGGAGGCACAGGCACTGATCTCTTCTCTCTGGTGATCAGTGGCAGGACACAAGGGAATGGCCYGAAGCTGTGTCAGRGGAGGTTTAGATTGGATATTAGGAAAAGGTTTTTGGTGGTTGGACACTGGAAGAGGCTCCYGGAGAAATGGTCACAGCATCAAACCTGACAAAATTCAAGAAGYTTTTGAGAAATGCTCTCAGCACATGGTGGGACTCTTGGGTTGTCCTGTGTGGGGCCAGGAGTTGAACTTTGGTGATTCTTATGGGTCTCTTACAACTAAGGATATTCTGTAATTCTATGATCTCGTTTTTCACATGTTCCTTTATAAGCTGGACCAAATGGGCCATGTCCCAGCCTGAAAGACAGGCCACACTGCAGAGGGATGCAGGATGACCAGGGARGAGACAGCAGGAAAAGCCGTGAGCTGTCCCTGGAGTGCTTTAGGACTGCAGGCAGGATACTGCAGCCCAGAAAAACTGTGGGGGCTCAGGGGTGCCTAGAGGTGTTTGGAAACGCAGCAAAACACTGCAGCACATGTAAGAGCATGTGCATCCCACGATCCCTCTGGAAGGAGCAGAAGCAGCAGCTGACCTCCCTCTTCCAGCATGCCCATCCCCAGAACTTCCACAGCCAGTYAGCCTGGCTTTTTTTCACACCCAGACACCCAGCTGAAGATGCCAATGCCTSAGCTGTGTTTGGCCATTCTGTGGCTGACCCACAGCACCCACTGGCTGCTTTCTGCTCCACATCAGGCAGTGGGATTTTGTCTTTGATGGACAGAATCATCAAATGTCCTGGTTTGAAGGGGACCTCAAAGATCAGCTAGTTACAACCCCYKGCCATGGGCAGGGACACYTTCCACYAKMCCAGGYTGCTCAGAGCCCCATCCAASCTGGCCTTGAACACTTCCAGGGATGGRGCAKCCACAGCTTCTSTGGAAAACCTGTGCCAGGSCCTCACCACCYTCACAGGAAAGAWTTTTTTCTTAATATCTGATCTAAATCTACTCTCTTTCAGTTTGAAGCCATTCCCCYTCATYCTGTCAGTCCAGGTCCTTGTACATAGTCCCTCTCAATGTCATGGTCCAGCACCTCAGGTACTGCCAGGTGGGTATTCCAAAGGGAGGCACCACCATGCAAAAGCCATGGGCAAAACATTCCCCAGAGAATCAGCCCTTGAAGAGACCTTTGAATTTGGAGAGCATTGCARCTGCACCCTACTGATCTCATTTCCACAACAGAGAGACAGATGTGGTGGCCCTTAATATGGATTTTTATGCTAATCCTTTGCAAAGACTAAGGCAGTAGCACAAACACCTCAGGGAGATGAGGGCAAGGGAACTGCTCTGTGAGAGACCCCTGGCAGAAAAAAGCTGTGTGTTTCCTTGGCACTTATTTACTTTCMCACCTGGAATGTATTTAAGGACTAATAAGAAATAAACATAGCTATGGGAAGGAGCAGTTGACTGTGAAGATGTTTAAAAGTAATAGACATGGCTTTCCATGGCCTTTTGTGAGATGTGAATAACATTCATGAGTCTTCCTGCATCCCCAGAAGATCCATTTAGACTAAGAGCGAGCTCCCTGCAGTTTTATGGACTCAAAAACCTCATCTCTAAAACTGGTGAATTACCAATTAAAAGCAGTAATGGCAACTGCAGCAAAGAAGTCATGACAGGTAGTAATAAGATCTTTTCTGTTTAAAGAAGACAATGAAAAGTGCATTTGCTTTCAAGAAACGGTGGTCCTCGTAAGGCATTAAGAGCTTACCTCAAGCTCTACATGGAGTAGAAGGAAAGAAAAATAACACTTTGGATTTGGGAATGAGTCTCCTGTGGGGCTGGTTCACTGAGAGATCTAGCTCATTATCTGTGGAAATGTAAATGTTATGTCAYCACCAGGGGAAAAAAATGGAGAGAGCTTCTGTTTTAAAAGACAGAGCMTTGCATTTTCTTTAATGTAGCTGCAGTAAAATTAGTTGCAATCTTAATTCCCTCTTATAAAGTGGTCCCCCAAAATCTATGTTTTTATCTAAACCAGCAGATTACATTTCTGCACCTCTGCTGTGAAGAAAGTCTTCAAAATGTCACCKTACCTAAACCCATAGCCTATCACTCTSCTTAAGCAGCAAATGATTTGAAAAAACAAAGCCTMTTTCTGGTTTTACTGATGTTTTTTCACGCTGCTGAGGTGTTGTAAAGGTTCCTCAAAGAGCAAGGACATGGTCTGTGCACAGATGATTTCCTGTTTTGCCCTCTGCTGTTTTCTGCTGACTTTGCCTCCATCACCTGTGTCTGCTGCAGAACTAAAGCACAGTGCACAACAACAAAGCTGCTTCCAGGGGTCCACAAGGATTTCTTTAGCAAACAGGTATCACTAACCACACCACTGTTAACATTTCCCATACATAAAACATTAATTGAAATAAGATTTGGATATTCTTGTCTCTTGCTGCAGTTCTTTGCCCCAAAATTATTTACTACAGTCTGCGCTTCAGAACAGCTTTGGAACAAAATAAATATTTGCACTGGTCTGTGTACTGTTGTAACTTATGCTACAAATTACAGGGCAGCTAAGGGGAAGTTAATGACTGATTTTGAAATGCAATAATCACTTCTCCAGTGATCTTAGTTTTGTTCACTCTGTTGTGCATAAAATATGTCTATATGAATTTGTACATATACAAATTKATAATACATCATTCTCACGAGTAATTTGATGTAAATTTATCACTGTAAAGTAAAAATTAAAAAATAAAATGAATTGCTGTATTAAAATTCAACTCAGAATTTCCTGCTGTCCATTTACTTTAAATTCCCATCATAATAAGCTTTTTCTGTTTAATTACATGTGATGGCACTTAGGCAATTAATTTTCATTTCTCCAAGAAGGCCATATTCATAAAAGGATGTTTATTACCTCCCTAACCTGGTGCCATGCAGAACTGGAGGAAGACCGTGTGAGTGACAATTGCAGTGTTGTGCTTACAGGAAAACACTATAAATAGAGCAGCTAAACTTAGAGACACACCTGCTGTGCTCTCAGAGTTTAATCCTCACACAAGGTGCTGAGTACCATGAAGAAAAAAAGCTTATAGGAATCACCAGGCGTTAAGATGATCCATCCACTGCAGAGTGGGGCACCGGTGACAGAAATGCCACTGTTGCTGCAAAACCCCTGTAATTTGTTATTTGGAAGCTTCTTGAAATACTGTGTGCAGAATTTTCATGGCATGCTAAAATATATAAGGCCAGAATATGACTACTGAGCCACACCATCATCTCCAGTGTAATGTAAGAGGTGCATAAATGTGAATTTCTGCCACAGTGCTTCCAAAAGCACCAGCTCTTCCCAAGAGTAAGTTCCCTTGGTRACTGCCTGGGAGGAAATTCCCTCAAAACCAACATCTAAAGCCACTATCTAGACCTTTGTGGGAAAATCCCCATCTAGGTACCTTCAGCAGTTCCAAATCTTTTTTCTTGCCAGCCAGTTTTTCAGTGCAGTGCACTCCTGCTCTTAACAGGGATTTGTAAGCCTGCCCTTAAGCAAAAAGAAAAAACAATGTCATGTACATCCCAGGAATGGGGAATTAAATAAAAACATCAGGTGGTGTGAAAAAAGGGAAGCTGAAATGTGAAAAACTGGTGAAAGGGAAACATAAATTGCCTGCACTGTAGCTTCATGTGCATTTGTGTGTTTTATATGTGTACACCATGATCATAGAATCATCAAATGGCCTGAGCTGAAAGGGACCTCAAAGATCATCTCATTCCAGCACCCTGCCAAGGGCAGGGACACCTSCCRCYATCCCAGGSTGCTCAGAGCCCCATCCAASCTGGCCTTGAACACTCCCAGGGATGGRGCAGCCACAGCTTCTCTGGGCAACCTGTGCCAGGGCCTCACCACCCTCAGAGGGAAAAATTTCTTCCTAATCTCTAATCTAAACGTACTTTCTGTCATTTTTGAAGCCATTCACCCTTGTCCTGGCCCTTGTAAATAGTCTTCTCTCCATCTTTCCTGTGGGCTCCCTTCAGGCTCTGGAAGGCCACAATTAGGTCACCCCAAAGCCTTCTCTGTTCCAGCCTGAACAATCCAAATTTCTCTCAGCCTTTCCTCACAGCAGAGCTTCTCCAGCAGCTCTTTGTGTCATTATTATTATTATTATTATTATTATTATTATTATTATTATTATTACTACTGATGCCTTAATTTTAGCTTTCATATTTTCCAGATTCTGTACTGCCTTAGTGTGTGACTCTGAACTTCATATAAARTGTTAGCAAGTTCTCCTCACAGTTTAGCTAAAAAAAACAATCCTTTTCCAAGAGAGAGAGCCAAGGACAYYGCTGCAGCTTCAGGCACARAAAGTGTAAACAACAGCAAAWTGAGGAGASCAAACTGGGARGATGGAATTTCATAACCTGAAGCTGTAATAAGACAATTAACYCMATTATGTAAARCTTACAAAAGTGTGAAAACTCGTGASCAGTCRYCCAGCTTGGGTCCATCTTGGGCAGAGCCCTGGCTKGGCTGTTGTACTGCCCAAGGTATCCTTTGAAGGCCTTTTAATAAATACSTCCTTTATTTCTCTGATCAAGCTGGTGGCCTCYTCTGGACTGGCTCCAACAGATCCCTGTCCTTCCATGATGATATTAAGGACAAAGGACCTCAAAGTTAAGACAAGAAAGGAAAATTTCAGTCACTTAGTMCAACATGGTGCTCTCACAGATTTTAATAAAACTGTTAAACTTTAGAAACTCCCATATGAAAACTGTCTAGATTTCTCATCACACTGCTTCAAGTACCTTATTTTTCCTGATTACTAGATCATTTTGCTAGGTTTCAAGATGAGCTGTGCCAGCTTATACACATTTGTTTCTATATCCTCACCATTCTTCAGAGTTTTTTCCATCCCATTCATTTGCTCAGTGTACTAAAACAGAACAATCATATCCCTTCAGGCCTTCCTGCTACAAGCTGAACAGAACAAAAGTTTACCTTCATATTTTTAGAGAAAGGACAGTATAATTAATAGGAAAAGAGATGCATAGGGAAAAATCMCAATTCTGCCTGGAAAAAATGACAAAACTCTTTATTTCTCCATCACAGTCAGAGCAGTGGTCCATAAACCACTTCTAGGTCACATAATCAAAGAGGGRCAAACCAGAGCAAATGTCAAACACAGTGTAACATCTTAGTCCTATTTTGAGGCTGTGTTTAGTCATTTCTAGGTGTATGAAAGAGGACTTTTCCTCTTAGTCAGGAGCTAAAAAACTATGTGAACCACACAAGTTGAGGGGGCTGTGAATGCTTTGTGTGCTTTTTTCCCAGGATGGAAGCAGGGTTGCAACTTTTTATTTTCAAAAGAAGATAAGGGATGGGTACAGGTGGTTCTGTATGGAAAACATGGGTTGCCAACAAGTGTGGGGCACACAACAACCATTATTACAGTCTTAGGTTCTGCTGGAGCTTGAGCAACAGGCAGTGTAAATGCACTGAGCTCATGACCAGTTCCAAATACTTGCTTTATTTTCTGTTATTTTTATTTTAAAAGCACACAATTATCAATACCTTATAGTTTTTGCTTTGCAAAACAAAAAGAACAGCAGAAAAACATGTCTTACATCTGCCATAAACAGAGGGTGGCACTCTCCAAGTAGTTGATGAATTATAGCATGCAATCATTCCATAAATAATTATGGCAGCTTTCCAAATCTAGTTTTCTTTTCTCCCAGTTCCACTGGTCTTTATTGCAGTAATGGAGATTGTCACTAGGAACTGTAAATTCACTCAGGAGCTAAAGAGTGTCTGAGAGTTTTGCAGTATTGACTGGAGGGATGCTATGTGGCAATCACTAGTATATCAACCCAAACAGCTATTACCCCTTCCATAGGTCCCATGAAACCTACCTGGAAGCTTATGGAGTTCTCATTTCCTACAATGGAAGAAATTGCATTTAGAAGAAACTCTCAAGGGACTTCCAAAAGTCARGAAAATGGCACAAGTCAGGCAGTTAAAAAATAAAGCAGGAAAAGGCGGCCGTAAATAAAAAGCTGCTGGCAGACCTGGGTGCYCTGGTGCTCCACTGATAGCTTCCCAGGGAGAGATAATTCTGCAGGGCAGGTCAGAGGTGAAGGAGGAAGACAAGGCAAGTTCCTCAGGCTGCCATCCCACGAGTGGGCACGTGTCGTTTCAATTTAAAATTAACATCATTCGGGGAGATTAACTTGTAAGTTACACAGTGCTTTATACCAATCAAAATATGGGAAGTAAATTAACACAAAGCCTTCAGTTCTCCTCAAGGGAAACACTTTTTAGCATTGTTTCCAGTTGATTTAGCCTTTAAATGAGCAAGGTTATAATTGGTAATTAAGCTTGCTGCATTTTGGGCATACAAATGAAGACAAAAAGTGAAGTTGCAGCTTCTGAGGGGAAAATGAGAGTAAGCATATGGGAAGCAAATGAGGCTAATATGACACAATTCACAGCTTCATTTACATCAGCATGCAAGTCAGGCAGGCTCCCTTGGATCAGTTAACACTTCCCTTGCTGAACTTCAGCATCAGGTGTTCTGTAACAAGCCTAAAGACAGCAAAGACAAAAACATAGTTATGAGATGAGAAAGTGATGAAACACAAAATACCCTCAAGCCTCACTCACACTCTTAAATGTAAAGATATGCCAGAATGGCACTACTGGGTTTGGAAGAGGGTCTGGATCTCTCCCTAACTTAGAAAAGTTACCAATCATGTTTGTGTCTGCTAAAGCTATAAAGCAGCTTTGRATATCACTATTCAGTGTATTTTGTACAATTTTCAGCTTTCTGGATTTGGCCAAGCTTTCTACATTAGCACATTGGTTGAATAGCCAACTGATTGGCAGCAAGAAACAGGAAGTTTCCATACATCCAAGTCAGAGAGCTCATGGAAAATTGAGAGGGACAACAACTGGATGGACAACTACCCTTTGAGCCAAAACCCACTGAAAKGACTGGGAATYCTTTCAYTGAATTAATGAAGTTTTATGTGAGTGAGCCGCATAACTACATGGYAACAACAAAATTTGGGATRCTCATGAGAGAAGTCACTTCCCAAYAGCAGACTGTGATTTGCACTTTCTTCCAGCTGTATCTTACTGGTCATTCCAACCATGTTCCAATCATTTTGGTTGCTTCTGCCTCTATTCAGCCAGGCAGCTCCYTCCAGATTTTGGCATTAATGTCTCTTGGGTGCTTTTCCCAATGTGAGCTATCAGAAGCAGCTGCATTCAGGATCATGTTATGTACAAAACCTGCTGCAATTCAAAAAAGAAACATGCTACCTTGGCATCTCCTACACTCAKCAATAATTTAATTCTACTTATGAAAGAGATTTCTAAATGCTTATGRTCCAGAAAACCTCTAGGTCAACAATCTTTTTCTGCTAGGATTTTTATAGCTGGTACAAAAAAATGTGCTTTTGATAAATATATCAGGAAGGATAGAGAATGAGTGAACCAGTTTTTTTAAAAACACTAACCAAAATATTAAAAGCTGACAGAGCATTTGGCAGACTTGTGAAATGTTAGTTCTAAATCCTGTATGCCTTCTGAATATAAGCAGGATCTAAGCAAACCTGCACTGAAAAGCAAGAGAAGTTTCATTCAGAMTTTGCTCAAGATTTCATCAAGACAGTTGTTACCTTTTGCTTCAAAAAACAAGTGGCACTGTTATTTAACACACCTATTCACTAGTTCACTTTGCCAAGAAACATCCTAAGGAATAAATTTCTAACAGTTTCTCATGGTGTGACCATTCCTTATGGACAGAATACTTAATTCTATTTTTTTTTCCTTCCCAAAGAAGCTGTGCTTTAAGGGTTTTTTATGTGTGGGCAGATGGGAAAGACTGGCAAAGAGAGATGGCAGGTAGAGTGAGGGAGTCAGAGGAAGAAATAATGATAATATCTTGCCTCTGCACACATTTGTGTCTGCTTTTTGTAGCCTTGGCTGTGTCCTTGGCTGGCAGAAAATTGACTTTCAATTAGTAGGCATTGCATCACTGTGATGTAAAAGGAGGCCTTGTGGGCTGGAGATAAAGTCAAAAGTTAATAAGTGCATTGCCAAAAGATAGGTCTAGTCATTTAATGTTTCAAATTACATTCCAGTTTGGGAGGTCACACACTGTTTTGCTGAAATAGAGCCAGAGCTGCATGCTGGTTGCTGCACAGCCTGCTCAAGTAGGTCAGCACTGCTGTGCTGCCACTGCAGTGTGTCTGTCCTCTCTCTGCTCTGCTCCATGGAGTGCAGCTCTTCTGTACTGAAACAGRACTTTATACATGTGAAAAATGCATATTTTATGGTTGGCTTTTCGCAAATRTTAAAATGAATATTATATGTGTTATGTTAGAAAGTTATGCTGTATTAATTTTCTCAAGTAGTGTGTTAAGTTTTAGGTTTAAGGTGTGTTAAGTTTTAGGTTATAACAAAATGTTAAAATAGAAACTATGCTATGTAAGTGGGATTTTTTTAAAGAAAGGACTTACACTGAGATAGCAGCCACAGGGCACCTAAATCTTTCAGAGAAAAAGAATTTATTGTTCTCTTATCAGGAGAAATGAACTTCTTCCTGCCTTGCTCAGCCCTGAAGATGCTGTTGGGATTCAGAGGAAGAAGCTGACACTGACCAGACAGAATCCTGTATTTGAATGGAATTTATGCATCATATATGAGGTGTATGAATATGCAAGAGGCCACTGCTTTAAGGGTTAATCCTCTGTTAACATGTGTCCTTTTTCGGGCTTATTTTGCCCAGAAAGAGGTACCCGGACTGTCTGTAACTCTTTGTTTCTATTGTCTCATATTGTCCTAATTCAAATTGTCCAAATTACTGTTACTCTAATTATATTGCTATCTTTATAACCATTTTATTACTATTAAACTTTTAAAATTTTAAAAACAAGTGATTGGYGTTTTTCACATACATTTACAGGTGGAAATCTCCTCTAGTTCCAGCCACTTCTAAGGCTTCTGATAACCATGACARCCTATCATTTGCAAACTTGTGTTCTTTTCTCAATGTTATGACAAGCATCATAGCAAAAAGGAAGAATTGCTAAGCTTTTGTTTCTTCCATCCAAAAATASATTTTTTCCTTTAAGCTGCTGCACAGAAGAAGGAAGAATCATTCAAACTACGTGGAAGATTAGCAAATATTTGGGATGATGATAAATACCTGTGTGCAAGTCACTGATTCCAAGTTGCAAAGTCTGAAATGCATGAAAAATATAAAAATTGTGTGCTGACAATTGTGTGCTGAAGTGACTGAATGCACTGGCCTTATTAACCTGATTTTTYATGTCACAAGCCTCCTATTCATGATATCAGGTATTTTGCAAGTATTTTGCAACTGTGCTACTGCAAGTATTTTGCTATTGAGGGAACTCTTTAGGCTGCTTGTATACATGAATAGGTTGCCCTGGCTKGAAAACTAAACAAATAAACCAACAGAGGATGATGAAGATGTCCAGGCTGAAGAGAACTGAACAAATTATTACTGCAGGCATTCCCTTACATAGACACCTGCATATGTATATGTACTTTTTAATTAAGTCTCTACCCATTTTAAYGTGTTCTATATTATTTTAACAAATTTCTAGACATCATCCAAGATAAAGATATTTTGAGGAATGAGGATTTTTTTCCSCCAGGAATTATGAAGCAGACAAAAATTAATATAGCAGATGCTGAGAGAATAAACAGAACTAGGATAATAGCTGATGTCTACACTGAATAATAAAATTTACATAAATATACTTTTCTTTCCCCTAATATCACTATATAGCTATTAGAATAATATCAAGCTAATATTGATAATCAATGGAATTGGATCATTATTTCTTCATTATCCTGGACTCTGTGCAAGCATTGCTATCAAGGGATATAAACACTGCTGAATTAAAATGGTACATGACACACTCACTCATTCTGCTGACATGGCCTTTGGTAGAGGGGAATGAAAAATGCCCCTCCTTAACCTCTGCTAATAGGTTTTAGGTCTTTCTCCAATTTTAGGCTTATTTGGGAGTGAGACAAAAGTCACAATATATTTTTGCAAATTTAATGAAAGTGGGCATGTAGGGTGAAGAGATCTTGACAGAGCATCTACACAGGGAAAGAGCAGAGTGCGAGGGTATAAAATATTTATTGAGTACTAAAGATATGTGAGGAGAAAGATGTTTTTAATGTCTCAGCTCAAAGACAATCTCCCATAACTTCCACTTCCCACACACCAGAGTTYACTCAAAAGGTACAAATCTGTAGGAAATTTCATTAGTACTAATGCTCACAGGCCCCTGTGCCAATTCCATTTTCTGGGTATTTCCATATGAATGAAGTTCAGCATGTGGTTTGGCAGTAAAGATGGTAGTTAGCAATCCATCTTTGGTCCAGCTATAGAAGCAAATATCTTAAAAGAATTGATAAAAAATACGATATTTTTTTAAAGCAGAATGCTGTTATATGATATAAGATATTTTAGGGTTAAAAAAGAAAGAGACATAATGCTCATTAAATAGAACCAGCAGGCATCTGATTTGAAATGGGATTAGTTCCCCAATCCTGCTGTGCTGTTTTCATGYACATGGATGGATTAACAAAACAGGTTGGGTTTGAGCATTTTTTCTTCCCCCCTTATTTCAGATCAGGACTATCAGCCATCACTTTTTCCTGACTTTGCAGACTAAAACTTTTAATGACTCCATCAATAGGAACTAGGCCACTGTCATTAGTGAGCCTAATACTAACTGGCACTCTTTGGAGATGAAGGCTCGGCCAGCACATAGAGTGACATGTCATTTTAATTTTAATTGTGTAAAAAGACACAGCTAAACACGGCCTTTGCTTCTCATTAAGTYTATTGGAGACAACATGTRTGTTGGGCAGCTGCATGGAGCACCYCCTGCATTTTCCAGAGGCTGATAAATGGAACCAAGATAGTCAGGAATCYGGTATGTCCAGGGATAGGGTCAGGAAACAGAACAAACAACAGGTTGTTTAGTCTAGTGAGGGATGTGAAGGGCAACAAGGGCTTCTTCAGGAAAAATGTGAGCTCACYACTTAACAGGACAAGGGATCTGGTGACACAGGACATGGAAAAGGCCATGGTATGGAATGCCTTTGACTACCAATAAAAACCAGCCTGCAGAAATCACGGGCCCATGAGACCTGGGACCTAATTTAAAAGTCTGGAGCAGCAAAGGCTTAACCCTCACTGGGCGAGAATCAGTTAGGGAGTATTTAAACAACCTGGACATACCCAAAGCCCTGATACCTGATGGGACCCACCCAGGACTGCTGATGGAGCTGGACAATGTCACTGTGAGGCCACTCTCCATCATCTCTGAAAGGCCATGGCAATCAGGAGGGGTTTCTGAGGACTGGAACAAAGTAAACATCCCCCTGTCTTCAAGAAGGTGCATGAAGGAGAGCTACAGGCTGGTCAGCCTTGCCTTGATATCTGGGAAGAGGATGAGACCTGTAATCCTGGAAATCATTTCCAAACACATGAATGACAAGAAAGTCAGTCTAGGTCCAGCAAGGACCTAGAATCCATTCTGGTCACTARGATCAGCAAGGATTTATGAAAGGAAAATCATGCCTCATGGCCTGAAAGCCTTCTTCCATAAAATAAGTAGTTGAGAGGATGAGGTACAAGCAGTGGTCTTCTTTATCTTGACTTTAACAAGGCTTGCAAGGCTATTGTCTCTGATAATATCCTTGTAGAGAAACTGGTGGTATATGGACCAGATAAAAGTACATGAGGTGGRCTGAAAACTGATGCAACTGGGCTCAAAAAGTTGTGGTCAGCAGCTGTTAGTTCAGCTGGAAACCAGTCCCTAAAGGTGCAGCCCAGGGGCTGATGCAGAGCCAAGATTGTTTAACATCTTCACCAGCCATGTGGATGATGGGACAGTGTGTCTTCAGCCAGTGCTATTGGCACGAAACTGGGAGGGGTGTGCTGCCCTTCAGATGGTCCCTGACAGGCTGGAGAAATTGAGCTGGTGTTCAAAGTTTGACACACAAGTGCAAAGTCCTGAACTCCAGGAAGAATAACCCCATGCACCAGGACAAGCTGGAACCRTCTGGCTGGAAAACAGCTTTGCAGAAAAGCAGGTGAGGTCTCTGGTGGGCAGGTGGGACATAATCCAGAAAAGTGCCCTTGCTGTACAGAAGGCCAACAGCCTCCTGAGCTGGATTAAGCAGAGTGCTGCCAGCAGGTCAAGGAAGGTAATCCTTTCCCTTTCCTCAGCCCTGGTGAGAATATCCACACTCAGGAGGGCTGGSTCAGGAAGTGCAGCAGAGGTGTAGTGTCACTGCAGGCAGCCTGTGAGTCCTCAGGGACTGAAGGCTGTCATAGACCATTTTATGAAAAATCGCTTTTCTTAGGATTTTTCCTCCTGAGAAGCTGAGAGGCCTCAGGAACAAAATGCAACAATGGTTATCTTGCTGCTGTCGGAAATGCAACAGGTGGATCTTGATTGGTCTCATGTGGTTTGTTTCTAATTAATTGGCCAATTCACAGTCAGCTGGCTCGGACTTCTCTGTCCACAGACACAAGCTTTTATTTTTCATTCTTTTTCTATCTTAGCTAGCCTTCTGATGAAATGTCTTTCTTCTATTCTTTTTAGTACAGTTTTAATATAATAATATTCATAAAATAATAAATCAAAGCCTTCAGAAACATGGAGTCCCAGATCCTCCTCTTCTCAGTCGTCCTAACACCCCTGTGACCACCATCACAGAAGCGCATTTTGTCCCACAGGGAGACACAGGGACTGAGATGTCCCAGCCCTGGGGCCAGAAAGGCTCAGAGGGATCTCTTCAGCATGTAAAAAAGACCTGATGGAGGGACTGAAGAGGAGGGAGCCAGGCTGCTCATAGTGGTATCATRGGAACAAGACAAGAGGCAATGGGTACTAAGTGAAATATGGGAAATTTCACTGGAAYCTTTTTACTGTGAGGGTGGCTGRACAYTGGCACMGGGTGCCCWGAGGCCAAGCAGKCTGCAACCTTGAAGGTRTTGAAAATCCAGGCAGACACAGCCCTGAGCAGGGGTTGGAGCAGGCAATCTCCTGAGGTACCTTCCAGCCTCAGCCAGCCCCAGCTGTGTGATTGCAAATATTGCAGTGTGTCATGCCCAGGTGATTCTAAAATTGACAGCCTACATTCTGCCTCGTTTTTCATTTTCTCCAGTGCTTAGGCATCCAGGCTGGATTAGTGATGGTCTCTTTTAACTCCCTGATATGGCACTAACTCTTCCTTTTGCTGATGTGGGCAGTTTCTGGATGTGCAGTCGGTGCAAATACACCCAAACACACCCACCAGAGCTGAAGGCAGGGCTAAGCCAATACCCTKCACACAGGGAAGACAACATCCATGCTTACAGTGAAACTGTCTCCACATAAGCACACAGGAAAAGCATTTGCAACAGGGAAACTCAGTGGCCAGAGTATTATGGTGGGTTCACCATCCACACAAGTTCATGTTGCTGCTTGCTTGTGCAAGTGCATCCCCTCTGATGCCCCAYTGACTCATTTCCTTAAATGTGTGTGTGTGTGCATAAATACATAAACAGTGACAGCAACAAGAGGCATAAGTACCAGCAGTGTCACTGGTTAAATCAGTTTCCAAAGAGGATGATTGTGTTGCAGCAGTAACTGGAGTTGGCTTTGTAGTGAAAAAKTCACACACTTCAAGTGGGTATTTGTTTCTTGAGGCAAGCCTTACCATCACAGGGGAATCCTGCCACTTGGAGGAACATTATCCCCAAAATACAGAGGATAGAGAAGAAATAATTCAAATMACATAATTGAAAGAGAAGGTGGTACTCATTTTTGACAACCTTCACTAAAGGTTTGTCATAGTTTGTACAATTTTACATAGGCATCTGATTTTTCCTTTTTTTTTTTAATCTACTGAAATTTTACTCTGGGAAATGCAARGGGGAAGGAACCATGTAATGGATCAGCCTCTTCTGATATCCTGTTAAAGAACAGTTTAGGATTAAAAAGAAATTGTGAGGACAGTAGTGTGAGGACAGTAGTATGAGGATGCTCTTTTCCTTGCATTTGCTGCTACAGAAGACTGTAATATGAGGACAGCACACTCTGTATTCTGGTGATGCTGCCAGTTCTCTAGGAAAGTATAGAGCATTTGCCAAATTACTGAAGCACCAACATGCTTCAGAAGCCACTCCTCAATCTGTACATTAGGTTGTGATACACTTGTCTCTGCTCTCTCAGGCAGGTAACWACCTTATTGTGTCCTTTTCTTGTTGACATTTCAACATGTGGAAAGCCATTAAAGACCACAGAACTTTCATCATGCTGTAGGTGTATATGGAGGTTTCATAATGCTGTATTGATGTTGTTACAACATATTATTACAAAGATTCTCCTTATCAAAAATCAGGGCTTTCTGTGCTACTCAGTGGYCCTCACATTTAAGGAGTCACTTTGGCTCTTCCCAAAATTTCTCACATAATAGTATTTACCAAAACTTTAACAAAACTTTTACTCAAGCAAAATGAGACTAGCAGACTACCWTAGATGATTTTCAGAGGACCACGGTTTGGTGCCTGCAATGTTTGTTAGGAACTGCATTGGTGTTTGTAATAAACAGAAGATTAGAATTTGTAGGTTGCAAAAACAGGAGGAGTAAAACTGGCAAAGAGAATGGGGGTACAGAGAACAATGGCTGCATTTTACACATTCAGCTCTGGGAAACGATGCAGAAATAAGTCTTGGGTGAGACAACAGCATGAACTAATTCCTTTGAAGTTTGTGAGGAACTTCCAGCTAAGGAGGAGGCACTTTGTAAAAAGGCCAGAGGTGGCTCTGTGAGAAACAACTAATGAGACAGTGAGGACAAGTGTTACTGACAGAGAGCTGTGCTCAGTGTGACARTAATGCTGAGCCATTGCAGAGTCAATTGGTCAGAAACTTGGAAGAGGACAATGAGCTTGCCTTTCATGCTGATGATCCAGAAAGCCAGAAGAGAGCCACAGACATTATGTCAGCAAGGAAGGTAATCCTCACAGGGCAATTCTGAATGAGCTTTCGGAGAACASAGTGGAAGCCGCAGGAGACGCACAGAGGAGTTGGGAACAGCTGAGGTGGGAAGGGACAGGGACACTGGGACAGCCAACAGGGCTGAATCTCTCAATTGACATGTAGGAAGAAATAAAATACTATGGGCACATTGTTCATGTATAGCTCCACAGAGACTGCAAGATCTGATGCCTTGAGAGACAGCCTAGACAGTGTTAAAGGAATAAAGGAGGTATTTATTAAAACCCTTCAAAGGACACACCTTGGGCAGTACAAGAGCCTGGCCAAAGCTATACCCAAAATGGATGACAGATCACATGTTTTTACACTTTTGTAAGTTTTAGTCCATTTACACATTGGGATTAATTGTCCAATTGCAGCTTCAGGTTATGCAGTCCCATCCTCCCAGATTGCTCTCCTCAATTTGCTGGCTTTTATACTTTTTGGGCTTGAAGCTGCAACAGTGTCCTTGGTTCTCAAGCTGGAAAAGGATTGTTTCATCTGACTAGACTGTGAAGAGGACTTGCTAACACTTCATATGACGTTCAGATTTATATACTAATACAGTACAGAACCTGGAAAATATGAAAGCTAAAACTTAAGGCATCATTCTATTCAATCTGAAGACCTAGATGGCTGGAAAGGCAGTGAGGCATTTACAGTACAAAGATGGAGAAAGAGAGGTTTGTGACAGCAAAAAAACAGGAGGACCTGAATGTATTTTGCCAAGTATGAGCTGCCCTCAAGAAGTGGCAAAAAGGTACTGATTTAACTGGTCACGAAAAGACAGGCCAACAGTASAGGGGAAGAGCTGTGAATCACCACAGTAAGATATGAGCCAATGMCAAATTCATGGATAAGAGACCTAGAGACAGGCTCACAGCCATGAGGACTCCAGGGGATGTATTACAGATCCTGATTAAAAGCTGATTAACAAGAATCAGCTGCTTTAAGAGAAATAGCCAAGAATTAGAAGGCACACTGGACAAAACACAAAAGCCAATATGAAATCTTGATTTTGGAAGTGATGGAAGGACTTGAATTGTCAGATGACACTGAGAGGCCAAGGGAGATTCAGGTGGAAKAGGAGGGCTGAGATCTGGGCAGGAGGAAGGCATGCTCAGCTTGGGACAGCACTTTCTGTGACTTGCAGACATCCACAACTTTATGGATTGTTGTGATGATCAAGAAGGAAAATGAGGCTGTGCCAGAAACAAGGCTGTGGCACTGGACAATACATCCCATTAACTTTGGGRAAAAAAAGTCAAAAGAGCTTTAAAGAGCACAGCTGATCATTAAAAGGGCAAGAGGCATTGTAAAGGATATCTAAGTCTATGGATGAAAAAGGAATGCATAAACACCACTTAGAAATTAAGCACTATTTCATCATTACAATTAATCAATGAGATCTTGCYAGGATTAGGAAATCTTGTGTGTGTTCATCTGACTAGAAAATCAAGATAAACTAGTTACTAGAAAGCCTTTTACCAGAGTGTGAACTCATAGAACTCACTCCTCTCCTCTGCCTCTCATTCATGACTCGTTTGAAAACACACACACTCATCTATCACGTCTCTGATCCACTGTAGCCAGCAACCTGCTACAAGCCTTTGTTTATAAGACACAAATTGTTGYTCCACCCTTGTTTGCTGTGGCTTTCGTGTAATTTTAGGTTGGCTCAGCTTCTTCCTTCATTTTGTGGCCTATAGATGAGTGGCAGTTTTRTTTTTCTAACTTCAAAAAATACAGGACACGACTTTCCAAGGAATATTTTCCACACTAGTTTGGTATTTAATTTAAGAGGCCAACCATGAAGCCAAAAACCAATGAGTAACCCATCCTTTTCTCACTGCTTTGCTGAGATGACAGCTGTGAATCAGACCAGTGGTATTATGGTAAGCTTTTGAAAYTTTCCTTTGCTGAGTTCACTTAGCATTCTGAACAGCCCTGTATCTTCTGCCTCTGATTAATGAACAGAACTAAACCTGCACWGGAGGAGACCTTAATGAAGGCATGCAGTTCAGTGAGCTCGGGAAGAAAAGGAAGAGATAAGAGATAAAGTCTGGTGGCGTGCTATAGCACAGACAGGGGTGTTTTACTGAAAGAGGAGTGGAAAAATGATGKGGTTTCATATGGCAGAACCAGAGGGACGTGGAGGAAAGGGACAGGAGAAAAACAGTCACAAGGGGAAGAAGGGAAAACCAGAAGAAGGCAGGAGAAGAAAGACTCTGGTCTTTCTCTGGGTGTCTTTACCAGGTATTCAGGAAGTTGGCATAAATTGACTCTGCTATCACTCTCTTGAGGGCCTGGGCAGTCATGCAGGAAACTGGACAGGAATCTGACAGATGTTGATTACTTTTCAGCACATATCCCTGAAAAACCCTAAAAAATCCAGGGTGGGAAATGGGTAGAAGCATTGAATAAATACTTCAGCCAGCACTGCTGCCAAAAAAGAGGATCAAGAGATCAGGGCCTGGAGGGAAGATGAAGCAAAGGGAGTGGATGAAGGAACAGAAGGACTAGAACAAGAGATCAAACTGGTGGTTACATCAAGTCTGATGAAATTTCAAGCTGCTGAAAGGTCAGTTGCATTCCCACCCCAAAAACCCTTCCACCACATTTAGCACTGATATAGCTGAACATAAAGACATTTCAATGAGCTGGTGAAAAAAGGCTTTGATTTTTCTCTTTAATTTTGTTTTCTTCTCTTTTGTATCACCTCAGTGACTCATTTCGCCTTGCAGCAGCCATGGGATCACCAGATCCAACAMAAAGAAAACTGCAGGGATAGGGATGTGGAGCTACCCCTTTTCAATTAGGTTTTATGCCACACACTAAGGGGACAAAGACCAGTCAATAAAGATTTTAAATAGGACATTATAGTAAAGGTTGCACACTGAATAAAGTTGAAAGAGGACTGGGAGAATAAGAAGATATAACAGGTCACAAAATAGATGAGTGGGGGGTACAGCAAATCATTCCTATCTATACTTGTCTTCCAGGGGTGAAAGATAAAGTAAACTAGGAAAGGTCAGAGAACACAAGAACAAAAGATCTGTTAAAAAAATGGACACCAACAAGTAAAAGAAACTAGGAAAAAAAAATCCACCAGAATACAAAAAGAAAAAAAAAAAGCAAAACAGATGAGTTGGAGAAAATGCATGTGTTTACTAACTGCAGACAGAAATGCCTGAGGAACATGGAGATCTGCCAGAGTCCCTGGAAAAGCCACAGTCGCCTGACCTACTGAGGGGAAAAATATCCCCAAGCCCAGGGGAGAGCAGAAGGGAGAAAGCAGAGAGGGCAGACAAAGAAGTCAGGCTGATTTCAATATGTTACTGCTTAATTTTCAGGGAAGGAGACCTACTTCACCTAGTCTGAGTTTAACATTCAGATTTTTGACAAACTTTTCCCATTTCTTGAGTCTCTTTCAATATGCAAACCTACACAGATACTTTCATTTAGGCAGTGTCAATATTATTCGAGGTCTCCACTGGSAATCTCCACTGCAGTATTTTGCCCCACCTCCCCCTGGATTCCTGTTTATTTTTCAGTAAAAATGCCATTTAGCTTTAGAACTCCTAAATCCTTGCTCACAAAACTGGAACTCGGTATGCCTTATAAAACACTGCCACAAGCTTTCCTTTCCAAAATTTTGGTATTTGGAGGGCAGACCCTGATGGAGGTCAAGCCATGATTTTATGATAGTGTCCAAGAGTATTCATTGCCTCCATGCATTACCCCTTCAGCTGCCTTCCCCCAGTGCCCTTGGGCTGCAGTGTGAACCACAGTRAATCAGCCTGAGGCAGAATTAACCCTCTTCCCTTAAACCAGCAATCCAGTCCCTTGTGTCACCTCACAAACACAGAAACACCAAGACAAAACAGTGTGGGAACATGACCAAGCAGCTGGGAATTACTTGCACACCATCACTGCCAAAGCCTCCCTGTTAAGAAAATGCAAACTCAGTAGGGAAAAAGAAACATTCTGAAAGACAGAACAGATTTGTTTCCCACTAAAATAATTTTCCAGTGTAAGTAAACTGTTAGCTAGAATCACATGCACTGATAAACCAAGGGAGGAAATACAMATGTGTATGAATAAATATAAACCACACCACGGGCAGCAGCTACGATTTCCCAATCTTCATCTTGGTATTTGCCAGCTTTTTTCAGAAATTTGTGCCTGAAACATTAGTTCTCCTTCACTATTTTTACTGCAATGACCTCTATATTTTAGAGCAATATTTGACAAGAAAAGCAGCTCAGTTACTGAGAGCCATACGGTCTCCCACATGTCATTTAYTAACAAGATTCATGACTTTTTTGCCCTTGGATTTCACAGCAGCTGCTGCTGCACTGTGGCAATGAGCTGTTGAGACTCAATAGACATCAGAATCTGGAGGGGAAAATATTCAACAATTACAGATTTTATAAAGTTCCACCATCACTTGTCCAGTCTCCCTTTCTGTTTCRTAATCTTCCAACCCAAGCTGATGTGCCTTTTTCTGTCTTAATTTTTCTTCTGCAATGAAGCCAAGGTGCTGCTGCTTTGCTACACTTCATCAAAAAAGCAGATGACAAGGAGAGAAGGAAATGCAKCCCCTCTCCCAGATCCAGTTCTCAGCTTGTGGCAGAAACAATTTGACGAAGATTCCAGCGAGCTCTGTGATGAAGGACGCTCCATCATCTTCCAAGAGAAGCAAATCTAAAGTCAACTTGCTGCCTAAGAGCAGTAAAGGATGGAACCCCAGCACAGTGCAGAACTTCTTTTTTTTCAGGAAATCATAGAAWCATARAATGGCMTGGCTTGGAAGGGACCTTAATGATATTCTAGTTCCAGCTGTGCAGGGACACACCACACTAGACYAGGTTGCTCARASCWCMATCCAACCTGGCCTTAAACACTTCCAGKGATGAGGCATCCACAACTTTTCCAGGTGGATGTTCCAGGCACTTTTTCAGTGCCACACCACTCTCACAATAAAGAATTTTCCCTAATATCTAATCTAAACCTACTCTGTCMGTTTGAAGCCATTCCCTCTTATCCTGTYACTCCAGACCCTTGTTAATAGTCTCTCCCCATCTTTCTTGTGGCCTTCCTTTGGGAAAMCTGCAATTAGGTCATCCCAAAGCCTTCTCTTTKCCAGGCWGAACAATCCCAGCTCTCTCAGCCTTTCCTCCCAGCAGAGCTGCTCCATCCCTCTGATCCCCTTGGTGCCTCCTCTGGCCTGGCTCCAGCAGGTCCCTGTCCTTGCTGTGCTGGGAGCCCCAGATCTGGATGCAGCCCTGCAGGTGGGGTCTCAGCAGAGGGGGCAGAGGGGCAGAATCCCCTCCTGCCTTGCTGCCCACGGGGCTCTGGATGGAGCCAGACACGGGGGGCTCTGGGCTCCCAATGGCCAGGGCATGGCCAGCCCCTCACCCACCAGCACCCCCAGGGCCTTCTCCCAGGGCTGCTCTGGATCTGCCATCCCAGCCTGGATTGGTACTGGGGCTGCCCTGACCCAGGTGCAGCAGCTTGAGTCTGTCAAACCTCATGAGATTCCCATGGGCCACTTGAGCTTGTCCAGGTCCCTCTGGATGGCATCACGTGTTTGTCTGTTTTTTTTTTTTTTTGATAAAATTCAAGAAAACACCCAAGACAGCACAATGAGAAAAAACAATCAAAACTGCAGAGATGTGTTTCAACACAGGAGCCTCTGGAAGATTACTTAGCCGTCCATAAATAATCCCACTTTGACATGTAGGAATGCACTGTACGTAATTTCCGTCAATTGTGGAAATTCCCAGATGAAGGGATCCACCTCTTCCCGGTGTTGCCAATGAACACAAAAAGAGGGAACAGGCAAAAAACTGGTGCAGAGAAAGTTCCACCTGAACTTGAGGAAGAACTTAACTGCGCAGGTGAATACATGCAGAGAGGGTGTGGAGCCTCCCTCACTGGAGATATTCCAGAAGTATCTGGACACAATCCTGCGCCACGCGCTCTGGGATGAGCCTGCTTGCCAGGGAGCTGGGACCAATGACCCTCGGTGGCCCTTCCAGCCATACCCAGAATCTGTGATTCTGTGACGGTTGTGGCTTTCTTCGGAGTGCCAGCAGAGCCCTGGCTGGGTTTTAATATCGTCTCCTGATCAGAATCGATATTCCATCACTGCACCTTTTTTGTTTTTTAGCCCCCATCTTTAACAAAACCTACTCGCCCCCGGCTGCCGGGCGTGCTCAGCATCAGTGTGTGAGAAATGCATGTATTTTATGATTGGCTTTTCACAAATATGAAATTAATATTATATGTGTTGTGTTAGAAGTAATGCTGTATTAATTCTCTTAAGTAGTGTGTTAAATATAGTTTTAGGTTATAACACAATGTTAAAATAGAAACTATGCTATGTAGATACTTTGTTTAAAGAAAAGACTTGCAGCGAGATAGCAGCCACAGGACATCTAAATCTTTCCGAGAAAAAGAATTTATTGCCCTCTTATCAGAAGAAATTAACTTCTTCCCACTCGAAGGCGCTGTTAGGATTCGGAAGAAGTTAACGATGACCAGACAGAATCCTGTGTTTGAATGGAATTTATGCATCATGTATGAAATGTATGAATATGCAATAGGTTATTGTTTTTAAGCGTTAATCCTCTGTTAACGTGTGTCCTTTTCCGGACTCGTGCTGCCCAGAAAGAGGTACCCGACGTCCATAACTCTTTGTTTCTATTGTCTCATATTGTCCTAATTCAAATTGTCCAAATTATTGTTACTCTACATTGCATTACTGTTTTTATAACCACTTTATTACTATTAAACTTTTAAAATTTAAAAACAAATGATTGGCGTTTTTCACAAGTGCCACCGAGCAGGCGCGCTCCAGGTGAGTCACGCCGGGCAGCCCAGTCGCGACAGGAGCGCGCTCAGCATCAGTGTCAGCGGAGCAGGCGCGCTCCCGGTGAGTCACGCCGGGCAGCCCAGTCGCGACAGGAGCGCGCTCAGCATCAGTGTCAGCGGAGCAGGCGCGCTCCGGGTGAGTCACGCCGGGCAGCGCCAGTCGCGACAGGAGCGCGCTCACCATCGGTGTCAGCGGGGCAGGCGCGCTCCGGGTGAGTCACGCCGGGCAGCCCAGTCGCGACAGGAGCCCCGCCCGCCCGCCCGCCCGCGCGGCGCAGACCAACTGCTGCGGGGGGAGCGCGATCGCTCTCCGCCGCTCTGCACGCCCGGAGGCCCGGGGAGAACCGGAGCTCCTGGCTCATCGCGTTTCGCTGCCCAGCTCCGAAGCGACTCCAGCCGCCGGGTGCGGCGGGCGCGGTCTGAGCCCCCCGGCGCCCCCCGTGCCGCCGGGCCGTGGTGGCGGCCCGAGAGCGGCGGCCGGTGGCCCGGCGCCGAGAGCGGCGGCGGCGGCGCGGGAGGGCGGACAAAGCGGAGCGCGGCCGGGGCGGGCGGCGGTGAGCGGGGACGGGGCTGGCACTGGGAATCGGGGCTGGCATTGGGGATCGGGGCTGGCATTCGGGATCGGGGCTGGATTCAGGATCGGAGTAGGATTAGCGGTAGGGGTTAGGGCAGAGCCGGGGATATCGCGGTACTGGCGGTGGAGGGGCGTCCGCGCCGCTGGTGCACGGAGGGAGGGATGGAGGGAGGGGGCAGCGATGATGGAGCTGGTGATGGAGTTGCTGGAGAGCGGGACGGGACGGGACSGGGCAYCCTTCGGGMGAGGGAAGGGGGAAGTCYCGGTCCGTGCGGCCTGGCCTCAGTTTCTCTGAAGGGAAAACTTTGCCGGGACGCTCCCGCCCCCGCTGCGGGCCCTCCCCCTCGGCGGCGCGGCCCGGGTGGCTCCCGCAGTGACCCTGCCGTGCCTTGTCCCCCTCCGCAGGGCACTATGAACGAGGAGCAGTTCGTGAGCATCGACTTGGACGATGACAACGTCTGCAGCGTCTGCAAGCTGGGCACCGAGAAGGAAACGCTCTCCTTCTGCCACGTCTGTTTCGAGCTGAACATCGAAGGTGAGATTCCRTGGGAGCTGGAGCCTTCCTGGGCCAGCCCGGCCGGGGCTGAGCGCACAGACGGCTCCTCCAAAGCTTCCATGGGGTTTGGAAACGCCTGTCTGTAGATAAAGTTTTAAATCAGTTTGTTTTCTAGCTCTAAAGGTGGGTGCTGCTCCTCCAGACGTGAAGGTGAGCCCGCTCTTTCCAGAGCCTCTGGAATGCCCTGGTGTTTATTCCATCTCCTGGCMTTAGACTGCTGATGTTGGACTTGGGGTCTGAATCACGTTCTGCCTTTATTCAGCGGGTTTGCTCAATAATTAGAGGGGGTCTATTTAAGCAAGCTTAAATTGCAATTTTTATAGCATACTATTCAGCGTTTTTGGAAGCAGATCACTTTGCTTTCGCTAGATTTGCTGAGGGGAACAGAATTTTTGTTTTCATATTTTCTTTCTGAAATTATGAAAGAGATTTCAAAATTTCTTTTTGTTTTCATAAAATGTTGGTATGTGTAATGTGATAAAGCAGGGTTCATTATCAAAGCTTCCTAAAGTCAGCAGATTGTAAAGTAGGAATTTTTGCCATCTTTTAAAAGMCTAATCTTGTAGAACCATTTTGGCCTCCAGAACAGTATTTTTMAAATTTTAAACCTGTTTTGGTAAAGAATTTCCCCATCTKGTTGCTTYTGTTCATGCATGAATGARCAGTAGATTATTTTTGCCCCTTTTTAAGTCAAATTGCTTGTCTTTGGAGCAGCAAAKTAACTTCTTCCCCTTACATAGAGTGGTCTTTGCCAATTATATGTAGATATGACCACCCAGAGTAATTTATGTTGTGAGGCAATTGAATATGARGATCTCAACAGTGTTATGTGMTTAGTCCCATCATTTCTGTTATCATTTCTTGATAACAGGTAGTAGACTTTTGTTGCTAGCAGAGGCAGTGTATTTCAATCTGAACACWGCTTGGATACTTCAGAAGTAATTGCCATGTTTTTTGCTTTTGTTTAGAAGAGACATGCGTGTGTACTTGCAGTTTTTGTTGAAACTCAAGAGCAGCTGTCTAACCTAAGTCAGTCTCTTTGAGTTTTTTTATTGCTTTAGAATGTTAGATTTAGACTTCTCAATATGGAGAGAGGGTRTTTCTCTCTCTAGGCTTTGAAAACATACCAGCACACTGAGAATTAAGTGCTTCCATTACACTACTAATCTAGTTTTTTTTGAAAGTGTTGAAAGTGATAGAACACATTAAAAAATTGCTGGATGGTTTCTGTGCTCTGTTGTTTGAGATAAGCTGTGGATTTGTCAAAGCTGCTTGTTATGGCTGTGACTTTGCAAAGTGATCATGTGTTTTAAGTGGAATAGGTTTGGGATTTTTTGCTCTAAATAGCCTTGGTGGTAGGAAAGACTTAATCTGTGGAAACCTTTACATAATCTTCTAAATTTCCAGTTAATTTTAAAAGGAGGCTGCATGGAATAGAATAGTGATAAAAGCTTGCCTAAAGTTATAGGCCATTGCAATTCTTTTGTTTTGCATAATAAAAGTGTACATATCTTTGATCATGTTAACATCAAAATGCCTCAATTTCTGATGGTCTGTCTTTTGTGTGCCACTTTRAAAAGATGTACTGTTACTGCTCATAGGGAGCAGAGGCTTAAAAGTGGCARAGGCTGTGTCAGTGACTTTTTATATAGAGTCATTATAAGGCTTTTTAGCTGAACTACTGCATGAGTCAGCTCTTTACCATACCTATGGTCACACTTTTCCTACTTTTGACATATCTCTACATTCCTGTATTTTTTTGTGACAAAGACTGATTTTTTTATGTCTCTCAAGTTTTTTGGCAGCCCTGGGTTCAGCATAAACTGGGTGATTCACTAAAGCACAATGTTATGCTGGATGTTTTCATACTGACCTCCTGGTTATGTTTTAATGGAGTTCAGATGCATTAAAACTTGTTGAACAGAATCAGCTGCAAGTTGCATCAAGTCCTGTAGATGTGTTATCCCACACTTACAAATGAGTGTCGATCTCGCTGATCGTTTGTCTTTTTATGTAGCATCATATTTAAAACTGTCAGCAATTAAAACCCATACATGTATCAAGTATTTCAGGAAGTGAAGTAGGCAATTCTAAAAAAGATACTCATGCAACAGCTAAGACAGGCTTGCTCATTTTTGGTGTGGAACTGCTCCCTCATGGAAGCAGGAAATAGCTGCTGTTGGARAGCAGGCAGGCTATTAGTCACAGCCCAGCATCTTGCAGGATGCTTGAGTACTCCCACTGTTTGCAGCACCCTGTTAACTTCCATGTGTTAAGTGCTGCCTGACTTAATTGGAATGTGTGGCACCTCTTCCATCTTTCCTGACCGTGCAGTGTGCCCCAGGAGCTGGCTCAGGATAGAAAGGAGCATTACAGATGATGTGCAAGGGCTGGCAGTGGGCTTKGCTGTCTTAGGTTTGCAGTTAGACCCAATGATCTTGAAGGTCTTTTCTGACCTAAATATACTTCTGGTTTGTGAGTCTAGGTATGAAATTCTGGAAGTAGGCTTCCCAGCTTTCTTTTTTTAGCAGGGCATCATATTAACAAAACTGCTGAGGACTATTCTGTTTCCCCTCATGCCAGCAGCATGTGACTGCTTAAACCTGGACATGGCAAGTCCATGTGCTGGSAACTGATGCAGCTGAACCCTCAAAACAGACTTTCTCAAGTGTCTGTGAACAAAATACTACAGAAATATAATTTACTTAGCTGCACTTAATTACAGTGTAATCTAGAGGTGGTGAATCTYTGCATCTCCTGGCATCTGTGAGTTCAGCAGCTGGAGAGGTTTGCCTGTGTCTCAGTGGTGATGTTGATGATTGGYTTGGGTCAGTAAGAGGAGGAATTAGAAATGGGGGACTTGGAGACCATCCCCATCTCTAATAATGACTCATGTCTGGATTAGTGTTATGACATGGCTCAGCCCTTACTTTCCTGACATTGGAGTGTTTATTTGTAACCTTTATTATGTTTGGACAGTATCTTGGTAATGTTACACAACTGGGGGGAAAATTGTGTTTCTTTTATAGTCCTTTATAGAGAATACTGCTATACAGACAGCTTAATCTGTCTTCTGTCTTGATTAAATAAGTGTTGAATTTCTCTTTAAGGAAGTCAGTTACTGTGCCATAAAACCTTTCATTTTTATCAGATATCAGGTCTCCATCATTATTTTTCTAATAATAGAGATTTTTAGTATTTTAGTGAAATAAACTGTGATTATACTTCTTACTAAGTTCAGTTAATTCACAGAAACTGCTGGTTTGAGTTTAACTGGGAGATCAGCTGTGGTGTCTGTCCCAGAATTTATTCAGGAGTGATACATATGGATTATAGGATCTATTTCTCTGAAGCTGRCTGAAAGAATGATAGCAAGGGGAGWAGAAAAGAGAATGTGGGCATTGGAATAACTAAAGCCAACATGCAGGTTTAAACTTAACCCTGCTAAATGTCATCTGCCTTTCTTGAGCAAGGAAAGAGCAACATGCTCAGCAGAGTTTAGTAGTTCTGGTCTTCAGTCTAGAAGGGATGAGAGCAATGTTGTCTCTGCAAAGAGCAGTATTTTTTTCCTGTTGCACTGGCTCATCCAGCTCACTAAGTTTGAGGATCCGTGCTCAGGGAAGCTGAGTGTACTAAGCTGCACCTAAATACTTCTGTTGCCAAACTAGCTTTTGCGTCTGAAGGTTCACAGTCTGATACAGCACAACAGACTATTAATGTGCTTCTTAAGGTTTAAAATATGCAGAGTACTTACATGTGAAATACTAAACATTTTGAGAAATGAAGCTGATTGTGGGCAGTGTTTTTRAAGTTGTACATGGGCTTTAGAATATCCTGGTGGGCAGGATCTGCTGGGCTTTAGTGTTGGGCTTTGTTTGCCTCCTGCAGATGAAACGAGCWTCAGAGATGGTGCATTGTTTGCTTTTCTGAGTAGGTGTCACAGTAGTAATCAGTGGCTTGAAACAGGAAATGTTTTAAATTCATACATGACTGSTTTGCATAAGCCAGGAAATCACGTGTTGTGTGTTAGTGGAAACAAAGTTCTTCTTTTTAATTTCATTAGAATAAGAGAAAATGATWAAGGGAACTCTGCTAGCAGAGATACAGTACTAACAAATCTGCAGTGATACCTCAAGGGTGGGGAGAAATGCATGAAAACTGAAAAACACATGCTTGTGTATATATAAAAACTGTCTGTAAATGTATACATCAACAAAACAAAATCCTCTGCCTGATTATGGCGATTTGAAACTCCAGTTGTAGCATTTCCAGGTTGTGGATGCTCCATCCCTAGAGGTGTTTTAAGGGCAGGTGGGATGGAGCTCTGAGCACCCTGCTCTAGTGGAAGGTGTTGGAATGAGATGATCTTYAGGGCTCCTTCCAGCCCAAGCCAGTCTGTGGCTCTGTGTGACTGATATCCTGTGTCTCACCCCTCACACAGCAGCTGCCAGAGGCTCCTGCCTGTGGTGCTGCTTAGAGCTGTTCAGCTTTCTKCCCATGGGAAGGCATTGCACAAGGCAGCTGTGTCCTGGGATCCTCTGGACACCTGTGGAAATACCAGCTTCAAGATATTGAACATCAAACTTAGAAGTCTATCACAATTATGACTTACCTTTACATTACTTTACATAATGTATCTGTCTTTAACTGGGTTTATGCTGGTATTTCTTAGAAGAATTATTTAAAAACCTGCATTTCCTCATATTCAGGAGTTGTGATGGAGACAAATGGTAATAGAAATGGAAAATGTGATTGTTTGAGATGATTTTTTCCTCTTCTGCTTGTCCAGTGCTGCTAACTACAGTAACATATCTTGGAGAATGCTGGCTGACAAGCAAACTGGCTCACTTCCATTTCTGTTTAGACCTGAGCAGCTGAATAGCAAATGACAGTTCCCATCCCAAGTCCTGTAATATAAGAGACAGTGTAAGTACTGGGCATCCATTCCCCTGATTTATGTTGGAGTAGTTAGGTTTCCATGGTCCTCTAAAGTGCTGATRGACTCAGCTTCTGAGGCAATTTCAGCATCAGGTTAGTGCATCTGAGTCTCCAGTTTGAGACAAGGATGTTATAAATAAATCTGTCTTGCCACATAGCTTTTTTCCTGTTAAGGTCTATAAAATCTTGTATAATATTCTCTTTCTGTGTTTAAAAATAAAAAAAAAAGGAGGGGGTGGGTTTAGTTGTTGCAGACGTGTAAGCATTYGAATTTCAGGTTTTTTTCCTTTTTACACCCTACAGAAGAATATCTCACTGAAATAAAATGTGTTGTAAGGTATAGTTGAAACAAGCAGAAATCACTGGTTTAATTCTGTTCCAGAATATTACACATCCTTATTTTTTCAGTGTTAATGAAAGATAAACAGTAAAATAGATTATTCTGGCAATAAAAGCTAAAAATTTCCATCGTTGCCCTTTAGACTAGACAGATGAGAACTTGTTTCAAGGTAGCATTTGCAGGCCAGGAGTATGACTCATTTCTGCAAAGTTGAATGGACATGTGAAATTAGCTGCAGTTTCCACTAAAGCTCTTAACTACAAATTCGAGTCTGAACATGATTGGAGATGCTGTTCTTAYTCTGAATGCTGTACAAGTACCACTGAGTAATGCCAAGATGTGGAGCTGGTTCAATAAAAACATYTTTGCATTCTTTATGTGCAGATTTGGGAGGTTTGTCCATGCAAACAAGATAATTKAGTATTTATGTTACCTGGCATCATCCAGACCACAGAAATACCAGCTTATGACTTGCACTCTCTTCTGGTTGTCTATTGAACTGATTTTTCTTACAAGTATGTGGCATAATATTTTCAGTAGTGAAGYTTTCATCAGAGTGCATTGCTTTGTTTAATACAGTAGCAAATTCTTCTTAGTAAAGTAGTTTATAAGGAACATGATTTTTGAAAATATATTTAAGGGGCCAGCTGGAKTTCTGTTCTGTCTGATATCTTTGCTCTGTGCTAAAATACAAATGAGCTGATAGGAATGAAGTGGGAGGTGATTTGTGTGCACACTTGATGTATGGAAAGTACTGGCTTTATCATATGAAAGCGAGGAGAGAACTTTAATTTATGAACAAGATAATATCTAGTATTTGCAAAGTGTCTGGTTTTAGAAGTTAATGAATGGCACTGGCATCTTCCTTCTAGCCAGTCTAATAAATCATAAGATTTAACTCTCAAATGAGAYTGCATGTAAACCCTTAAAAATAGCAGTTGGCTTTACATCTTGTCAAGCAGATGTACTGGAGATGCACATCTCTAATGATCCTGCTTTTCAGTGTTGGCAGAATTGTACAGCTGAAGAGTATCAGGTTTTTGTCATTTAGACATGTGGATAACTTGTTGTCTTAGGTTATCATGGRCTGCTTTTGTCTCATGCATTTTGAACAGGTCTTGGGATCTGCTTTTCTGGGAACCCCCCTCTTCCAGCACTCTTGGTAAGCAGCCTATGCAGCAGTGGCTTAAAATAAACAGACATGAACATTGAATGTCTGGTGAAGCCTTTCTGTCTGCCCACAAGATAAMCCACACTGGAGCTCCTCTGACCTTTGTGCTCCCAGTGGACACTCAGAGATGTCTGGGAGCTGTTCCATGAGCTGGCTGAACATCCCTGTTTACAGAGTGCTCCTGAGGTGCACAGCTGAGGGGAGCAGCAGCTGGAACATCTGGGAGCACACAGTGAAGATCAGGGCAGCCACAGGCGAGGGTTCTTGCTTACTCTAGGATTAAAGGAGAAGAGCAGAGGTGTCTGTCACAAATCCCTCTGGAGTTCAGTGTTACAGGTGAGGTGAATTGTGCCTGAGAGGCATTTCTTCACTGACTGTGAAGGCAGGTGTCCACAGCTAACTCAAACTGGAGGCAGAAGAGATGCTCAGGTATAAATCTTAGCCATAAGTATTTGTAAACTCTTTAAGGAGGCTTTAAGTAACTAATGGCATAGTACAAACTTATCATTGGCTATTCATGTGTCTACAAGTATTCCTGTTAATTTTASTTCATCTTAGATTCAGGGAAGATTTTCTACTTCAGCTGCTATTCACCATTGCAAAAAATAAATTAGTTTACAGCAGTACATTAGAAAATGCTAAAAAGGGAATGTAAGCTTTCTTTAACGTTATTTCCAACTGATGGATCTGAAAGACCAAATAAGAAGTTTGGTTGTTTGGTTTTTTTTAAGAGAATAGCAAACAAATGAAAAAAAAAAACCCACTGTTGAAGATAAGCAGGCTAATGATCACTGATTTATTTTTTTCTATGGAAACATTTGTGAAGGGATGTGGAATAATCTTSGTATTCAAGAACATTCCTTTTGAATTGGACTTGTTGATTACTTTTATACTCTCCAAATAGGACAACTCTTCTAGCCAGCTTTATATAAACAAACATTTCACTTGCTCATATGAACAAACATTTCACTTYTTGTTCTGTGTCTTTATAATGAAGAAGAGTTATACACGGTTCTCAGTGAATGAGTTGCAAAGGCAGAAATAGTCTTTGTAGGTTTCTTACCCTCAAAAGAGCCAGAAAGCAAAAAACTTTAATATGATGGAAATTCATTTACTTTCAAGTACAAATGCCTTAAAATGGGGTAGAATTTGTTGAGATGTGATTGCTCACCTGGTTATCTTGTAAATATTCTCCCTGCTCTCAGCTACTTTACAGTTATGAATAAATAGAAGTCACAAAAATGTGTATTAAACTGCCTGATTGCTAGTCATGCATTTACAAAATTACTTTGTAGGAGTGGATTAGGAGTCATGTTGACTGGCTGCCTTGCATAGCTTATAAATTGAAAGTCAGGGTTTGGGTTGAGGTTTTTTTTTTTTGCCTAAGCATTAGGCACTTATGTAGGAAGTCCTGTTCTTCAAGTCAATATACAAAGATATTGTTGAGTGAAGTGATATGTTCATATTCCATCTAGGACACATGAGTTACTAGAATCAGAAACAAATAAYGGATTGTAAGTAGTTATGTTGTTTTATGTTTTGTCTGGAGGTTTGGCATCAGCCTGTGAATCATGTGCACTTGAGGAATGATCTCTGGCATGAGCTTGTTTCCTAATAGCATCTGTGCTGTCTTAAGTTTGTTAGATATGGTCTTATAGATAGTAGTGAATTTTGTGGGATTTTTTTTTYCYSTRCAGATTAAACTTTTCTTCTCTGGGTGTTGTTGGGTGGGATTTTTGTTGCTTTTTGAGGAGTTTTTTCCTTCTCTGAAAAAGTAAACATGAAACTTAGGGTGTACTTGGACATAGTCTGCAGTCCTGTTCTTGGAAAGTAAGACAGAACAAATGTACATACCTGCAAATGGGGRAGTGGGGAAGTTGATGGATTTACAATTGCAGACTTGAAGAACCAGACAAAAAGTAAGAAAGATTGAGGCTGATATTGGCAAACAGAAATGTGGAAACAGAACTGAAACCCTGTGAAAGTCCCTGAAACTCACAATAGCTGTTTACCAAAATTACAGTATTGTTTCTTGTTTTGTACAGAAATCTTGCCATGCTTTATTCATCTGTTTTGAATAAAGCAATAAAACTGAATCATTTTTATATATCACTTGGTCCATGCCAGCTCACCAGATTGTAGCTTTTTCTGCAGTTGTGATGAAGGGAAAAATATGAAGTAGTCTGAGTGGAGTATGAAATCTTCCCAAAAAGAAATGGACATCTTTTCTGCCTCAAAAGGCTGATGGTATTGCCCACAACAGAAGGATTTGTTCCAGAGAACCATACCTTAACTTGCTGTAATTCTGGTGTGTGGTTGTTAGTTTGTGCTGGCACAGCAGCTGCTGTCCCTGCTCTTCCAGAAGGTTGTGGCTGATGTTCTCTGCAAAGGAAAGGACTAATTGTCACCTTGGGACAAAAGAGAGATGGATGGTTGYTTTAGTTTTGTGTGTGATTGTTACAGTAAAAATCCAAACCAGTTACGTGAAAGCTGAAGCAGGTCTGTTAGCAGTTCTCTGCAAAACTGGTTTGGATTTGCACATTTTCAGTTCCTTACTTTATTCAAGATTCCTTAGATAGGTCCCCTTTGGGGGTTTTGCAGTGGAGGAGGAGAAGGGGTAGGATGTAAATTCTGATCTTGTATACTGAAAGTGTTTTGCAAYAACCTGCCCTGTGCTCAGAAAGAGGGACATTGTGGCTAATGTGTGGCATATAAATAGCAAAGCTTAAACTCCTGAAGTAGCATGGGTTTTTTTTCTTCTGTAATAATTGCTCATTTCAGGCACTCTGTTACTGAGTTCAGATAAATCAGATCTCTTTGAGCACCATGCCTTTAGAAGGGGGAAGTTAGCAATGTTCAGAACTCTTAAAAGATAAATTCATTAGAAGGAAACACTTGAATAACCTTGAGCTTAAGACTTGGACATAATTTAGTTGGAGCTTCATGAGCTCATGCTGCACTTGTTCTTTCTTTGTGTAACAATTTGTGTGTTGGCTATTTTGTGTGGTCTTAGGCTCCTCTYCTACTGGACAAGTAACATTAATTCTCATTGAAATAATGAAGCAGCCTCAAAGGAATTTCTTTTTATAAGTGATACTATCAGTATTCTGTCATTTGTTGTGCAGGTGTGTTTGTTAAGTGGGTTCCTGAGCATTATTGTATGGAAAAATGTGCAAAGCATGTTTTTCAGCCCAYTGATTATTTTCTGTAAGTAAAAGAAAGCACTATGAGCAGCAGCAAAGTAGAATGTTGAAGAATCACTTGGSTAAAGCAGGRAACATTTAACAAATCACTCTAGTTYTCTAGGGTTTGTAGTGTTGTGAATATATATATTKGCCTTATAATTTCACTTGACAGTGTTTGCTTTCCCTTGATGGCTTAAAGACTTAAGGTTTCCATCATGCTACTTGAGTTAAGCAGGCTTGCTCTATTTAAATAGCGCTGATAAGTCATGAAAACAAATGACTTGTCTTTCTTGTTTTCAACAGAAATGTTTGTTGGGGTTTTTTAAGTCTCTGTAAAGATAGAGAGGTAAAATAGCATTGCAAGTCGGCAGCAGATTATGCAGAGTTTAAGAAAAGTTGGTGAGTATTTGTTTGCTGAAAGAAGTTGAAAAGTATTTTGAGGTGTTGAGTGAGAATCTTGACTGCCCACTGAAAGGGGGAGCAAAGTGCCCCCTTACTCTTACTTGTGGAGGAAAGAGTGTACTTTACTCCTGAACTTCCTTCTTAAAAGTAGCCTCTGGTTAGTATGTGAGTTTTGTTTCTTCTAATARTTACCTCATGAACAGAAGGAACATCTGTTTTCATGACTTTACCTTCTCCCCCTGGTCCTAAGAACAAAATTAATTCCACTGCCGTTTTCTTTTGTTTTCCATTTTTTAAGATATTTTTGCCCCATAAATTGTGTGCACTCTCAGGAACTCAGCCAGAAAATAATGCACTTAAATTTCAGTGCTGCCCAAAGAGTGGAAAATCAGCAATTTGTGATGGCTACTCTAGATGTTTGAACTCCCTAACTTCAAACGGCAGATACCAGCAAGTGAGATAATCAAAATGAAACTCGGATTTGTTTTCAGTTTGTTGTTAAAAATTTTACTTTTTCAGATTAGTTTTGAGAGTAGTGTGGGATTTTGTGGGATTCAGTAACTTAATGAAAACATTGTATCATTTGTTAATTGTACGGGGTGGGGAGATTACACTTTACCACAAGGATTTAAGAGGGTAAATTAACTAGAACTGAGACTTGTTGTAACATGTAGCTTTGKTCTAACTGACTGTAAATGTCTCTGTTACCAGATTTTGTTACCTGTTGCACTTCATGGGTTTTCTTTTCTTTTATTCACTTTTAATGGCTAAAAGCTAGGATTGCTGCAGGTTGGTTCAAGTTGCTTAGATTCAAAGATACAGTTACATTATTTGTTGTTTTAAATACTTCRGCATTAAGCACTTTCAACCTCTGGTTCACAGGTATATTATTGTTATTTGCAGTGACAAACTTGTTAGACAGAGTTGGTTTTCATTGTATTGAGACCCTCCCAAGTAATATACGGGGTACTGAGATAAATKACAAACTGTTTATTATTCTGGACTTGGATTCTGAATCTACTGTGTATGTGAAGAAAAATAAATATCCACTGAAGTTGCAGAAAGTAATTTTGTAGTGGGGCACTATTAACTTTCTGGAATAGTCATTTCTCATACCATCTGTGTTCACTCACCAACTGCAGATCTCCACAGATTGTGTTCCTTTTTAACCTGTCAATCACTAGCTGTTACTTAGAGGTTTAAGTTACCTGCTGTAGCTATTTGAACAGTCTTTGAGGGAGGATGAGCAAAGAGGAGAATAAACATCCATCTTGTGTGATGTCATGGTTTAACCCCAGTGGGATGGGGAGAGAATTTCAKCTTGTGGGCTGAGACAGAGACAGTTTCAAAGGGAGAGCAAAAGCTGCTTATGCAAGCGAAGCAAAATYAGGAATTCATTCATTGCTTCCCATGGTTGTGCAGGTGTTCAGCCAGCCCCAGGAGAGCAGGGCTCTGTCATGCATAACAGTGACTTGGGATGRCAAACACCATCACTCCAAACATTCCTCCCTTCCACCTTCTTCCCCCAGCTTTATACAGTGAGCATGATGCCATCTGGTGTGGAATATCCCTTGGGTCAGTTGGGATCAGCTGTTCCACCTGTGTCCTTTCCCAGCTCCTTGCATGCCCCCAGCCCACTCGCTGTCAGGGTGGTGAGAGAGGCAGAAAGGGCCTTGACTGTGTAAGCCCTGCTCAGTGATAATGARAACACTGCAGTGCAAATCCAAAACACAGCCCCATATTACACTGTGATAAAAATTAACTCCATCACAGCCAAAACCAGCACATCTCAAATGAATTTCAGGACACTTTAATGTTGGCAAGCATTGACACTATTAGAGCTTGCTTCCCTAGCTAGGCTGCAGGCTTGTACCAGTGCAAAATAATAAACTATTACTGAAATCTGAGTTATGTTTGACCACTTGAATGAGACAAGCCTGCACCCTGCAGTATTTGAGCAGATGGCTCATAACATTTTGCAGAGAAGATGGGAGCTTTGTATGAGTGCTGTCAGACTGCTCTTCAGGATCGTTCTATAGAACTTGCTGGTACACAGTTGGGTTTATTTTACTTCTGCAGCTTATACATTTGTGTGTAGGGGGGATGCAGCATGTGTGGAGTTGTCAGTCTGCTTCATCTCTGTCACCGTGCAAGAGGCACACACTGAAGTCCTGCTCCAGAGATTGTGGTGTGCAAAACACTTTGTGTGACAAAGACTCAAGCCTGAGGGAAACCTCACAAATTTTGGACTGTGATGTACCCTTGTTTGCTTCAGTGATAAGACTGATCACTAAAGTTTTTGTTTTCTTGGTTGCTTGTGAGTAAAGATATTAAAAAATTAGCAGTAAGTGAACTTCTTTCTGTTGTGTCTTTACAGGAGTACCAAAGACAGATCTTCTACATACAAGATCTTTAAGGGGACACAGAGACTGCTTTGAAAAATTCCATTTAATAGCAAATCAGGACTGTCCACGATCAAAGCTCTCTAAAAGTCCTTATGCAGAAGTAAAAAATATCTTRAGCAAAAAAATTAACTGGATCATACAATATGCACAAAACAAGGATTTAGACTCTGATTCTGAAAGCTCAAAACCATCCCAACACCAGCTTTTTAGCTTCAGACATCAGACTGATAGAAAATTACTCCCACAGTTTGACTCCCCAGTACCTAGATACTCTGCAAAATGGATAGATGGGAAATCTGGAGGCATCTCGAGCTGCTCACAGACTCTGCTGGAACCAAGAGAATCCACTGAYTTCAGACTCGGTGCTACCTTCTGCTGCAGCAGCGTTTTGTGGTCCAACYGCAGCCAGGTCCAGAAAGCTGAAAAAGCTGAAGGTGATTCACTTGCCAGTGTTCACAKGAGACATCCTCAGCACAGCAGGGAGGAACGTGAGTATGCATCCATTTACACACAGCCTAGCAAGCAAGGGCTTTTCTTAAATACCTATTGACCACTTCATGTCTCCACAGGGTGTTAGTTCTCATCCTGAGGTGCAGCATGTAAAATCTGTGAGGAGAAAAGAGCTACCTGGCTGAGCAAATAGGGTGGTTTGACTGGTGGTTTTTGTTTTGGGTTTGTTTTTTTATTATTTTATTTTACTCTTAGCTGTAGCCCAATGTGATACAGGACATGTCTAATTTATGCAAAATATTTAATTTCCATATGTCATTCCTGGGAGTTGCACAGCCCTGCCTGTGGAGGTGGAGGTTACTCAGCTCCTGCAAATCTCTCTTAATTGAACTTGCACAGTGCCCTGAGTTCCATTTCACAGAGACCTGCCCTAAACAGCAGGGGAAATTAGAGGTCATGTAGCAGAACAAACTTGTGGAATAATAGTAGCAGACTTTTCAGTCCATTTTACTGGATTTTTTTTTCCTTGTGTTTGTTGAGCATAAGAAACTGAGAAGGCCCTTCTGCCACCATGTCCTCTTAAAAGCTGTAGCAGAAGACCTGAACTGTCTTTTGATGACTGTGATRATGGTGAAAATAACAGAAAATTAGTTTCCCTGTTAAGAAGATCACTAGAAGAAATCTTTAGAAAAAGCTAGGATATTTTAGTGTCTCTGGAATCAGACTGCATGAAATGTGTTAGGAATAGATTCCTAGAGGTACGTGCTSTTACCATCCTGCTTTTGGGCAGTACTTGATTATGAACTGGTGTATGTCCACTCTTACATTTGTAGATGAGGAAAGTAATTGGAGAGGGTTTCTGAATTTCAAAAGACCTGAGAAAGAAAACAAAAGCACTGATAAAATATTCCAGGGAAAAACAGGTGATGAAAAACAAGGTAGTAATGGAATCAGAATGTCACAAGAGTCAGAGAAAGAGGTACTGTAAAAAGTTGGAATTGGCTTCTTTAGCCTCCTTTTTTTTTAACAAACTGACAACTCTGTCCTTGCAAAGCTGAGTCATTTCTCATTCTTTATGAAAGGATTTTACTTAACTGCTGCATGATGTGTCATGTTGCATTTGTAGTGAATTAGTAGCCTTAAAGCCATAAATCAAAACAGATACACTGGGCTGTTTGACCACCTGTCCACTGGAGTCATAAATTGGGATTACATAAATCAGGACATATAACAGAGGAATTATGGAAGCTTGACCTGGTTTATTGGGTTGTCTGACTGAAGTTAGTGACTTGTAATTTATCTCCAGTGTTTGATTTTAGGATGGGAACCTAAATCTGCATTGAGCACAATAACAAGTTTTTTCTTCTGACTACAAAATGCAGCTTTGAGGCATTTTTGCTTGTATTTTGCAGTATTTACCTTTAAAAGACATTCATTTGGAGTCTCTATGATTAAGTTTGTATGTTAGATGTAAACTTAGACTGCCAGAATTAGGTACCTTCTTACTGCAATACTTTCACTCTTAACAACATAGCTGACTACTGAAAAATAGTATTAATGGAAATGTAAATAGCTTGGCCAGTATTTTTYCAGAGTTTGCCTCAGCTGTGGATARAATAATATTTTACCATTTAAATTCAGTGTTCCTTCTCCCTTTCCCTTCTGTATCAGAATAATGTGCCATGAAACAGTCCTGTCCCAAAACACTCACATGAAACATGTGAAACAGTCTGTCTGCCAGATGACAAAACGTTAATGAAAATACTGAAGAATGGGGAATTAGCATCCTACCACTGAATTTAAAAGGGCGGGGGGAAAATCTTGACATTTTTAGCTGTTAATTACTRTATTATATTTGGTCAGGATTTTTATGGTGCTTAAAGGGTGGTAAAGTGTGAGAAGGGACTTTTCAGGTTTATTGATAGCTGAAGGTAGGCAGGAGCACCATTTTACCTGACTGATGGAGGAGAAAGRTGAATCTGTTTTATTCTTAGCTGGGATTATGTCTCGAGTACCAAGTCTTAGCTATTGCCAGCTTCTTTGGTTTGGCAGTGCTGTCAGCAATTTAACATCCCACAACTGCCAGCTCTGAGAAAGTTTGAAAGGGAAGGCTTAGGATAATCAAATAATCCAGTGGGTAGCTAAAACCCATCTTTTTCAGAATTCAGGACTTGAAATTTGCCATGTAGAAACCTTTTGCACAGAGAAATCTCTGGAAAAAAGCTACAGCATCGTTTTTTCTCTCAAGTATGCGATGAGAGCTTTGCTAAGCTGCAGCAGAAACAGCTTTGCTGAAGTTTAAAAACAGTATTTTAGAAYTGCAAGGTCTTAAAGCTTGTGCCAGTGGCCAGTAGCCCCTGTGGTGTTCAGATTGTCACTTTTCACCGTGGTGACAAGGGCATCTCAGCAGCAGCCGTGGCACCATGTGTGCCCACTGCAGGGTTGARGGAACCCTAGGAAGCAGGCCAGCGCTTCCCTGCTGTTGATCAAGGGCAGTGAAGAACACTTCCACAGTTCCTTCCTCTGAGACTTAATGTGTATTTTCTGTGAGGGTGATCAATGCACACAACCTGAGATACAGAAGGGCTTTTGAATGATACAGAGGATCTTATAGTTCTCACCAGGAGCACAGAAGGAAACCTATTTTTATATTCTGGTCTTCATATCAAACCAGGATTGTCCTTCGTCATTTGTCACTGAGATACTCAGTGGAAACTGTGYAAGTTATTCCTTTATGCATAAAGCACAAACCTTCATGACCAAAACAGGGAGCCACATGCTGAAAATTCTGTCAGGAAGCTGCTTCTTGCAGGCTGGGAAACAGAGCAGGAGTTAGCTCAGAATTGTCCCCTTTTCATTGTCCAYAATTTAACAGGCGTGCTTTCATGGGTTACACTGGGGAAATCATGTTTTGCAGTCAGAGGAGGGTTTAATATTTAAATGTGCCAAGCAGTTCTGACTCTGGATGCTACTCTTTTCAGGGCTTGATTTTCCACCTTTTTAACATTGAAGAGAGGGTTTTCTAATGGAGTAAGTAAATCCTTGTCTGTGTCAACATTAAAAAGAGAATTTTCAAATTTTCCCCAAATCACTGATAAGTGCTGTTGTCTCTAATTACTGACATACATCTGTTGATTATTAGGATGCAAATAGGAGAAATCTTGAGAAAATAGGAATCTGCTTAGGGATGCTTGTGTGACTTTGGTAGTAGTAATAACAGATTTTATTGTTGCAGTGACTACAATGACTCTAGGAGAGTTAAAGCAACTTAATGAAAAACTGCTCAAGCAAATCCAGGGTGAGCATTTTTCAATACTCTTTATTTTGGGTTTGTGGTGCTTTGTCATAAAAAAGGTCTGGTTTTAAAAAAGAAATTTTGATTGCCTTTCTGTCAGCTACATTTTTAATGGTTGTCTCTTGTTTAGCATGGAAATGTGTGATAAAGAGAGATTTCATTATGTAATYTGCTTTGGTGCTGCAAATTGGCACAGTATTCTCTTTAAGAATTTGACTAGAACCATAGAATTGTTAGGGTTGAAAATGACCCTTAAGATCATCATCAAGTGCAACCTTTAACCCAGCACTGCTAAGTCCYCCACAAAACCAAGTGGTTCCTAAATTCCACATCTCCACATCTGTTAAATCCCTCCAGGGATGGTGACTCCGCCACTTCCTGGGCAGCCTGTTTGCACTGCATGATGACAACCCTTTCCATGAAGAAATGTTTCCTRATATCCAATCTAACTTTGCCTGGTGCAAACTAAGGCCATTTTCTCTCATCCTGTCACTTGTTACATGAGAGAAGAGCCCAATCCCACCTGGCTGCACCCTCCTGTCAGGCAGCTGTAGAGAATGATGATGTCCCCCCTGAGCCTCCTTTTCCCCAGGCTGAGCCCCCTCAGCTCCTCCTCATGACAGTTGTGCTCCAGATCCTTCCCCAGCTCCATTGCCCTTCTCTGGACATGCTCCAGCACCTCCATATCCTTGCTGTGAGGGGCCCAAAACCGAACACAGGATTGAGGTGTGGCCTCAGCAGTGCCCAGCACAGGGGGATGATCCCTGCCCTGGTCCTGCTGCCRCACCACTGCTGATCCAGGCCAGAGTCAGCTTTGTTTTCAGTTCYATACTGATCCACCTTGGCTCAGGTTGTCCATTGTCGCAGACATCTGCTCATGAAAATCCTTTCCTAAAGATTTCTTCCTCCTGAGAAGCTGAGAGGCCTTAGGAACAAAATGTAAACAATGATTATCTGCTGCTGTGGAATGCAACAGGTGGATCTTTGATTGGCTCATCTTAAATGTTTATAATTAAGGGCACAGCCCAGCTAGCTCGGATCTCTGTCCAAGCCACAAACCTTTGTTATTCATTCTTTTCTATTCTTAGCTAGCCTTCTGCAATGAAACCTTTTCTTCTATTCTTTTAGTATAGTTTTAATGTAATATATATCATAAAATAATAAAAACATGGAGTCAAATCCTTGTCTCTTCCCTCAACCTGACACCCCTGTGAACACGGTCACAGTCCATAACTAGAAACAAAGTGATGCTGTTCAGTTTGCAATGCATACAAAGCTGTGCTGGAACCAGGAAAAGCAGAGCTCCTATGCACGATCCCACTTAAATAAATGTCTGTGCCTCTTCCCCAGTGTTGTTTGTGACTGCTTCCTAAGGCTGTGTCAGTGCAGGGGCCAGGTGCATTGACGCAGTGCTGTTGTTGCAGATGTGTTTGAGGAGCTGGCSCAGCAGGTGCAGGAGAAGGACTCCCTGGCCTCCGAGCTCAACGTGCGCCACATCGCCATCGAGCAGCTGCTCAAGAACTGCTCCAAGCTGCCCTGTCTGCAGATGGGGAGAGCAGGGACGAAATCCAACGTCCCCATATAAAGGGAAACAACTTCCATCCCCCTAGAGCAAACTGTCCCTAACAGCATTGATAAGCATTAAGTACAGCTGCACCCATATCTAGAAGCTTTTGATAAAAYTTGGGCAGCTTTCTCTTTGTATTCATAATCCGTGGGAAGTCTTATTCCACTTTGGGTTTAACAAAAAGGGCAAATATTTTAGGTATTAAAATCTGCTGTAATAAGGTTTATTCACATTTGGGGATTATTATTTTTTTCCCATAACTACGCATGAGCCTTGAAATGAATTCTGTGTTTTGTTTATAATAAAATTGTTTCTAGCAAAGAATGACCTGAAGCCTGTAAACCTGCCTCCTTCATACAGAGGACAAAGTAAAAATTTGACTTTTGATCAGGTCTGATCCTGTTACATCCAAGAGAGCTTTAAGGGGAGAACAGTATTAATAAAACTCATGTTTTCTTATTTATTATGAGCAATATTTTATTATTGAAATTTTATACTAAATAAATATCACTATTTTAGGTACTTTTCCAGATCTCTTTATAAAATGTCTGAGTTACTCTGTGTAACGTTTATGCCTTGTGTATGATTGTTTATCCTTTTTCAGGTCTGTATCTTTCATGATACAATTTTAAAAAGTATTGTTTCCCAAAGAGATGAATTTCACATGTTGAAGAGAAAACTCTAGTGGTGTATCAATTATTTTTATCAGCTTTATAACTGAAGAATTTGGTTCATGAGATGTTTAAAAAAGCACAGCATTTGCTTTAAATTAAAAAAGAATCCATACTTTGGTTTTAATGCATAGAAGTTGTTTTATATGTGTGAAATTTTCAATGCTGAAAAATTACTTTGACAAAACTCAATAAATTTGTAATACTACACTGCCTTGTTATGATTTATTTATAAAGTTGGATCAGACTGATAAAGTGTTTTAATTCTGAAATCAAGTAGTAATGATACATAATAAATCAGAAAAGCCTTTTGTATTTTTTAAACTTATGTCAGTCTACCGTGACAAGAAATCTTAGTCTCTGCCAAAAATACTGCAGGGCTGCATTTGAGTAGCTGAAAGTTGCTGAGTTGCACTGAAAAAATCTGGGGGAGCATGGGATGAGTGGAAGATACAGGCACACAAAAAAGTTAAAAGTCTATGTGCTTTTAGCTCCTGAAATGAAAATGGARTAACTTCTATAGCTGAGCTGAAGGCATGACTAGCATGAAGAAAGGTTTAGGTTTGATTTTAAACTCAAACTGAGAAATAAGCCAAAGTTCAGAGCAGGTTTATTGATTGGCCTATGTGTAGTGATAACCTGGGTGTCATAGGACAAGTTAGTTTTATTTGTGTTTTTATTATTTTTTATTGTTTTCTTCCGTATCCTCCAGCTGTTCCAAACCCCCTCTACAAATGCATGAGTAGGGACTTGAGCTTGTCTCAGTATTTTATGGTTCAGGAGGGGAAAAAATCATTAACAWCATAGCTTGTGTATGCAAGAGAGCCTATGAGTAAGTGGGCAGTAGAAAATCCCTGRTTTGTCAGAAGATGGGTTAATCTCCACGTGCAAGTCTGTTGGTAAACCTTGTTGATTCAGTACCAAGGTAAGGCTCAGGTGAGAGAAGCATCTCTGAGAAGAACCTGGAGGAGAACAGACTATCCCTGAGCCAGCAGTGTCCTTGTGGCCAAGGAGGCCAGTGGGGATCCTGGGATGCATTAGGAAGAGCACTGCCAGCAGGTCAGGGAGTGATCCTGCCCCTCTGCTCAGCCCTGGTGAGGCACATCTGGAGTGCTGTGTCCAGTCCTGGGCTCCTCAGGGCAAGAGAGACATGGAGCTCCTGGAGCAGCTCCAGTGGAGGTTACAGAGATGGTGAAGGGATGGAGTGTCTCTCTTATGAGGAAAGGCTGAGGGAGCTGGGGCCATCCTAAACCTCCCTGGCACAACCTGAGGCCAGGGTTTGGGTAGGAAAGTGAGTCCATGGGGATGTGGAGAGGGTGGCTGGAGGGGCAGCAGCACTGCATCCCCTTCTGAGGAGGCTKTTCCTCAAATGCACAGGGGCAATGTGGGGAGAGGGYTSTGTCCAGCCTGGCTGGGAGGGCTTTGGGATGCTCGTAGGCCCCTCTGCTCCCCTGCCTGACATTGCAGAGCTAGTGGCCACTGGTGTGTGTCCAGCATGCAGGGCCACAGCAGCTCTGAGCASTGCTTTGCTGTGGGGTGCACACAATGGGGCTCAGCAGGGCCCTGGGCAAGTGCCAAGGTCCTCTGTGAGCCCAGGGCCTGGTACAGGGGCTCTCAGGATATCTGCCAAGGACATTGTCTTCCCAGTGGTTCATTTTTTCTCCAGGTGGCTGCATGCCAAGCTCCCCAGAGCCCAGAGCAGCCCCCAGCTTCCTGCAGCCTCTGCCTGCCTCCCTCTGCCCCAGGACAGCTGTGGGCAAACAGTCCCTGGCATTTCCTTCCTGGCAAGCAGCCAGTCCAGCCTGGCACACTTGTGGCCGGGCAAGTTTGGCCTTGAGATGTTTGTTTTGGGGTGCTGGACTTTGCCTGGTCAGAGGATGCTGTGAGACAGGGAGGGAACTCAGGGGTAGCAATGAGCCTCCAGTGGGAGCCACTGTCTCATGTCTCTGTAGCAACATCATCGATGTGCCRGTGTTGCCATCTTATTGCAGGGGTTCCATACTGTTGTCTCCTATCACAAAAGTCCCATACCTCCTTGGTGTTTCTCATGGGCATCTCCTCAGAGCACTGACTCTTTCTTCTTCACAAAGCAGCCAAATGACTCCTACTCCCTTCTCAACCAGCCACCTCACTCTTTTATAGCACTCTTCTTCTCACTGGTTACACCTGTGGCCTGTTAAAGTCAGGCCTGTTCCTAATCTTTGCTAATTGGCCCAGCTGCAACTCCTTAGGGGTAAGATTACTTTCTACACCATCTTTGCTTTCTTATATTCTATCTCCCTACATGTTSGCAGCAGGGCATGGAGCAGCATGAGTACATGGACAGAGCCAGGCAGTACAGGTGGGAGCTGTACTTCTCCCCTGGGGTGCCCGCAGTCCTTCACAGCTGTGTGTGTCCCTGGGCAGGTCCCAGGGGTTTTGGCCTGGGGGAGTGAACTCAGCAGGAGTAGAAGAGCTGCCTCATCTCAGAGAGCAGGGTGCAGCCTGCTCAGGGAAGGTGTGGGAACCCAAAACATCCCTCTGGCTGTCCTGAGCAGCTAAGACCCCTGCCAGGGGGCTCATAAGCCCTGGCACAGAGCCCAAAACACCTGTGGTTTTGATTATGACCCGTGGAGCAAGTTACCAACCTTATATGAAGATCAACAAGCCACAACAGTGTAAGTAGAATATTAGTGAAGTTATCACGGGGTAGAAAAGTAGATTTTAGAGTTTTTGGTATGGGGGTTCAGGAGGCAAGATGGAGGGATCTAAGTGTGTCCAGCCTTTCTCCTTCTTCTTGGYCTCTATCTTCTGCTGTGATGTTGGCACTTTTGGATTGGTTTAGAGTAGAAGCTCACTGTCTAACATAGGTGATAGGTATTGGAAAGTAATTGTAAGCATTGTACACACAGTTTTTAGTATAAAGACATTAAACACTGCCCCGGGCAGCAGAGTGCCTGGAACTGTCTGCTGGATGGACCTCGGCAGGGCAGGAGAAAATTTTTTTATAGATAAGACACAATAAACAACCTTGAGAGCAAGAACTGAAAGAACTCCAACTCATTCTTCAAGTGCCTGGGCTGGGAAAAGAGACTTCTAACAATCCTGGGGTCGCAGCGACCCAGAAAGGCCCCGAGAGGAAGGCTGATGGCAGTGCAGGCCTCAGAGCCCACGACAAAGGGCTCCTGTGTTCACCCAGCCCTTGGGGCAGATGGTGGGGGCTGGATGTGACTGCTTCTGCTTGACAGGTGYCTGTGTGGGAGAGCTGGAAGCTCCCTCATCCTACTGCAGCAGGGAGTGAAGAGGGCTGGGTGCTGGGAGTGCAGCACCACTGCTCTCCCTCTCTCCCCCTGGGGGTGCAGCACCCATCTTCTGGATGTTCCCATGTCTTGGCATGGCACTGATGTTGGCTGCTCTCCCCTCACAGCACACGCTGGCCATGCTCAGCAACAACCTGACGCACTGGAAGAAGCTCCCACTGCTGCCATCCCTGACTAACCAGCCACACCAAGTGCTCGCCAGCGACCCTGTCCCCTTTGCAGACCTGCAGCAGGTGAGCAGGGCTGGGCTGAGCCCTGAGCCCTTGTGATGCTCCCCAGGGACACATCCTCATCCTGGAGGAGCAGTAATGCCCTCCTGGCTTGCCCAGAGCCCTGGCATGACTATTGGATTTATGAGGATTCCTCGACACAGGGAAGGAGGAAGAATGATGCGCAGAACTCCATGATATCAGAAGGCGAATTAATTACTTTATTATACCATATCATACTGTAACTATATTAAAGAGATACATACTATACTACACTACATCATACTTAATTCTCACTAACTACTGAAAACTCATGCCTGTCTTCCAGCAGTCTCGACACCCACACATGGATCCATTTGGTCAATGAATCAAAAAAACCATCACCAGAACCCAATCAAGAAATTCCTTCAGGTAAATAATCTTCCAACACATTCCACATGTTCAAAAACACAGGAGCAGCAAATGAGATAAGAATTGTTTTCATCATTCTTTTCTCTGCTTTTCTCTCTGCTCRGAGGGTATGTGAATACCACACATGACTTGTTAGAGCTGAGGGCAAAGCCTAGGTCTGGTTTAAGGCCTTGTTAGAGGTGGGGGCAAAGCCCAGGACAGGCTTAGGGACTCCTTAGGGCTGGAGGCCAACCTCGTGCAGCAGTTTCTTTGGGATAACTGGGGGTTTCTGTAGCCACCAGTGACACAGCCATGTCTTCATGCCTGCAGGTTTCCTGGATAGCTGCCTATGCCTTCAGTGCGCTCTCACAGATCCGTGTCGACGCCAAAGAAGAGCAGGTTGTACAGTTTGGCATCCCCTGAACTGCTGCTTCAGTGCTTTGGGTTGTTTTTTGTTTTATCCCCATTTTTCTCTCTTTACATCCCTTTCCTCCCCATGCTGCTGCCACAGAACTTGGACAGATACCCTACTAAATGTTTCCTACTAAATGCCAAGGCGCCCATCATTGGCACGTTGAGCCCACCTGCATTGCTTGAGGCTTTCTCCTCCTCGTGGGTGGGTGGGTGTGCATGGGGAAGAGGCTGTGTCAGCTGGATGCTGCCTGGCACAGGGACAAGCACAAAGGGAACAGCTGGTGCAAGGAGGCCCTGGTGTGGGTCAGCACCATATGCCAGGTCACCAGGATGGGTGGGCTGGAGCCAGGCAGATGTGATGCTCTGCATGGGGCCTGGTGGCTCCAACACCATCCCTTCTCCTTTTTACATGTTTAGACCTCTATTTTGGTTGTTTGTTTGGTTGCTTTTTTTTTAATTACTTTTTTTTTTTTTTTTTGCCGCAGTAGACAAAGCCATGTTCATCCAGTGCTTGTCTCCACTGTTCTCTGTTGGACACAGCATGGATGTGATGGGGGAGCCATGCCCTGGTGGGGGGGTACACACATCTGTCTGGCACCTCTTCGATCATGTTCCATAGGGCCAAGAGGACAATGGGACAGAAAAGGAATGATGACCCAGCTAAGGGGAAGGAAGCAGCTAAGATTCATAAAYGCTTATGGTCGAAAGGAATGTCAAAAGTCAGAGCCTTTGCAAATAATCAGAAAGTCTTATTAGTAAATTACAYACTTGGTTTTAATCTCATTCTACGCTCACATCCTACAGCGCAGGAACTACAACAAGGATGTTTTTCCAGTGCCGCCCTACAGTTGTTTATTACCAGCAGTCCTGGCTAGACTCAACAGCCATTCAGTTATCTGTGTTTGAGACATACTCCTTAGCTCTCGGTGCCGTGGGAACGGGATGCTCAGCGTGTCCCGGCGTCAGGCAGAGCTGCCCCCTGCAGTCCGCCGTGTGTGCCGGTCCCGCCCCGGTCCGCCCCCGGTCCGCCCCCGGCCCGGCGGTGCCCAATGGGCCGCGGGAGGGCCGGGCCGGCGCGGCCTTCGAATAACAGCGGCCCGGGACCGGACCCCGGCTAGAACTGGAGCCTCGGRAACGATGCAGGGGATGAAGACGGACACGATTCCTCAGCCACGGTACGGGTAAAGCTGACACGAGGCGGGSCCCGCTGGTTCCCTCGGCGGGTCCCCTTCCCTAAGGGCGGGCGTGTGGTTCTTCTTTTTCCGGGGCTCGGCAGAGTCGGAGCCTTCGCCAGCGGCATTCGGCAKCCGCGTTCCTCATGGGTTCCTTTGCTACCCCCAGCGCAGGTTTGAAAAAACTTTCTCCTTTTGCCCTTCCTGTGCCGTGCTCGGGGCAGCCCCATCCTGCGGCCCTGAGCCTCCTCAGGCTGCCCGGGCGCTGCGGAGATGACTTCCGAGAGTCTCCGGAACAGCAGCGAGGGGTGAGCGTCCCTTCCTTGCCCGACTCCTCCCTGATCTAGCTGGTGACCCGTAGGGTCCGGTTGCCGTTCAATCTGTGGCCGCGGGGTGTGTGCGCATCGGGGGTAGATTTTCAGGGGTCAGCTGGATGTGACTCCAGTCAGGTTAGAGGGAGACGTAGCATCGGAGGCCATTCTCTGCCGAGCCCCGGCTTCCCAGAGCTGCGCTGGGGCCAGGAGCGGGTCTGTGCCGGCCCCACCGGCTCAGCTCTCCGTCACTCGGCCTGGGCAGGGTGACGGCGGTGAGCGCGTCCAGGCTCGGACGATTCCCCTTCCGTGAGAACGGCGTCCGGAGCTTTCTGCGCCGTGCGCCTTTAAGGAGCGCGGCCCCGCCGCGGTGACGTGGGGTGGCGCAGGCCGGGAGGGAACCGCTACCTGCCAGCCCCACTGCAGAAAAGCTCAACTTTCCTTTTTGTGCGTGACCGCTGGCTCCCCGGCCCTTCCCGCTTGCCGCGCTCATGGCAGATTAACCCCAGTCCCAGCGTACGGCTCCCGGCCCGGCCCTCGCCAGCCCCCGAGGGGTGCGGTCCCCGGGGCCGCGGCTGGCCGCGCCGGGCTCGCCAACACCCGGGCGCTCGGGGCCGGCGGCTGCTCTGCCCCTCTGTCCCGCGCGCCTGCTGGCGGGCCCGTCCGTGCCGGGGGCTGCCGTGGCTCGCTCACCCCGCCCGGGTGCTTTCCGCAGCCGGACCCCTGGCCCGGGACCAGCCCGGGGCCCGCGGGCTTTGCGTCGCCCGGCGCGTTGGCCCGTCGGAGCTCCGGAGCGCGGCTTGCGTAACGCCGTGTTGTGACCGGAGCGGCGCAGGGGAAGGAGGGAGGACAATGCCGCCGGCCTCCGGAGCTCGTTCCCCGGTGCCCAACCGCCCCTGCAGCTGCCTTCTCGGCGGGAAGCAGCTGGAAGGCGCTCACGGCCGCTGGCGGGCTCCCGACCGCTTCCCGCCTGCCATCACGAATGGCACGTCCTCACGGAGGTCATGGCGTCTGTCTAGGCGCTCAGGGTGGCCCGTGTCAGCAGGGACAGGCCAGGCTGGGACCGCGGCAGGAGCGGGTAGCCCTGCCCGTGCAGATCTCACACCAGGCACCAGTGTGTTCGCAGACTGGTTCTGGTAAAAGCCAGCTCGACGGGTTCCTCGCGGGTCTTGCGTCCAGTGCTGCTCGCTGCTTTGCCCGGCGCCTTTGGGTGGGTTTTTAGGGAGGCGTCTTGGCTGTGCCACCAGGGGGAGGGACAGTAGTTGCTGAGTGACCCAGCCGTGGGACAGGGAGCTGGGTTTTAGCCAAACTGGAGGGAGGATCTGTCCTGCTGAGGATCCCACACTTCCCAGTCTCCTACCACCACCCTAACCTGAACCTCCTCACTTATCCTCCTCCTTACCTTAGGACTGGCGTACGAATGAATCCAAAGCGGATTAGAATGAGCAGAGTAACAGAAAGTTAGTCTAATCAAGACGGTTGATTTCGACTCAACAAATTATAGCTCCCACCCTATAACTTTCTTTATGTCCTACCTCCACTTAAGCTTCTACTCAGTCTTTGCTCTAAGCAGGACTGGACTGACGGCAGCGGGAGCTCTGTAGTCCCCAAAGCCACCGTGCCTGGTTGGCTGTGCTGTGCTGTGCTGAGCAGCTGCAGATCCCAGCCAGGCTCCTGGCCCGTCATGGTGCCGGTGTCCAGGTGCAATGCAGGTGAGGAGCCCCCTCCTCATCTGGGTGACTTTTTGGCTCCCAGCAGTCCCCTCCCCTGGAAGACTACCAGGGTGGCACCGGGGGCAGCCAGCGTGGAGGCAAAGGTCGCTGTGAAGGGGACCTGGCAGTGATCCCAGATCCCGTCAGGGCAGCTCATCCCTGCTCCCACCCARTGCAGCTGTGAGCTCCCTGTGCCCCCAGCAGGTGGTTCTTTCACTAGCAGCAGTGGAAGGGGAGCTGGCAGCTCTTCAATGGCTTGGCCACTGCCTTGCTGGGCAAGAAATGTTAGTGACATTTGGAGGTGAGGGAGGCAGGAAGGCACAGCAGGAGAATGAGGAGCCCGAGCAGCAGTTTTTTACTGACCTCTTGTCAGGATCTTAATCTGTGGGAGTGGACCTGGCTGCGGCTAAGCATTGCTCCCCGCTCTGAGCCTGTGGGGAAGCAGGAGGATGCTGGCTGCTCCTGCACAGCTGGCCAGATGCAGGGACACATCCTTCCTTGGTGGGCACAAATGCCTGGTGCTGGCCCTAAATAATTTAGTAACATARTTACTATACTTTRCCTTTTTTGTTGTTTTTGGGTGTRGGCAGGGACCTGATAGGCTGGCCACGATGTCTCTTCAGGGAGCCAGAGCTGCTGCTCTCMTTGATTAGGAAAGTTCCCCCTCCTGTGCTGGAGCTCACTGCATGGGTGCTGCTGCCAGCACTGGCAGCTTTGGGGCATGATGCTGGGGCTTGTCACAGGAGGGATTGTGCCTGGGGCAGGTCCTAGGGTAGTCCAGTTCCTACTGTTCCTGGGCAGGTGGGTGTTTGCAGGAGAAGCCTTGCTCACCCTTCCTGCTGAGCAACCAGGAGTGCTGGAATGGCTTGGGCTGGTCATGGAAGCTGCCTGGGAGATGGAGCTGAGCCTGAAGCAGGCAGCAGCTGTACTGTAAAGGTGTTGTTGGATCTGTCTCACAAAGCACTGCTGTGCCCAAGCAAAAACTCAGAATGGTTTGGGTTAGAAGGGACTTTTAAGCTCATTCAACTGCAGTGCCCTGCCATGGACAGGGAGACCTCCCACTAGACCAGCTTGCTCCAAACCACATCCAGCCTAGCCTTGAACACTTCCAGGGATAGGGCAGCCATGGCTTCTGTGGACAGCCATCACAGGGAAGAATTTCTTCCCAATATCCCATCTAACCCTGCCTCTGTCAGTGGAAAACCATTCCCTCTTGGCCTGTCACTCCAGGCCTTTGTCCAAAGTCCCTTTCCTGTTCTTTTGAACCCCCTTTAGGCACTGGCAGGGGCTTTAAGGTCTCCCTGGAGCCTTCTTTTCTTCAGACTAAACACCCCCAGGTCTCTCAGCCTCTCCAGAGAAGAAGGGCTCCAGCAGTGTGCTAAATGGGACCTGTGCCAGACTCCCAGATGTGGAGCTGTGGGAATCATGTTCATCTGTTCCCTGGGAAGAGGTGGTTTAAAGGAGTGGATTTACTTTCACCCCCAGACCAGTCTTTCTGTCCCCTGCCAGGACTAGAGGTGGTGAGTGGCACAGCACAACGTTGTCTTGGTTTCTGCCTTCTGACTGTCCCACCCCATTTCTAGGTGAACAGCACAAAGGTTTGTCCTGATCCCGTCAATGATCTGTCCCAGCTCCAGGACTGCAGTGTCTTCATCAGAATTATCCACAAAATGTGAGTATGGGGGGCTGTGTGCACATTTCAGACCACACAGCTGGGTCTGTGCTGTCCCTGCAGCCATGGCCTCTGCCCCCAGGAGCTAAGGGGCTCCTGTCTTGGGCAGGGTGGGAGTGGGGGTCTTGGGTATTTATTCCTCCTCTGGCCTATGAGATACTGAGATCTGCATCTCCTCTATGGTACTGCACAGCTGGGGTCTGCCTGCAGAGCTGCTGGGTCCCACAGAGCTGCCCAGGGAATGTTTTGGTCAGAGTTCCTGTCGTTTGAGACTAGTTATCACAACCTACTTAACATCTGGGTTCACTCCTGGCATTGTAGAAAAGGCCTGAGTGCTGCTGCCAGTGGCACAAGGGTTCCTGCAGCTGCACAGGTGATTATCCATTTCTGTTGATGCTGCTCTGGTGAGGGAACACCCAGCAAGTTTTCCTGAGTGGCAGCCTTGGGATCCTGAGGAAGCCTTGTATCTGGAAAGCAGTGTAAAGAATGGCAGTTTCTGCCTCATGAGGTGCTTCTGTTGCCTGGGATGGCAGCGCTGTGCTGAGTATAGTGTGGTCAGGATGGAGCCTGTGTGCTCTGTCCTGGGAGAATGCCTCCTTCAGGAATAGTGTTCTGTTCCCCTGGGAGCAAGGGGCAACCAAAATCTGCCAGGCCAAATGGGCATCAGAGGTGGGAAAGCCTGGTGGTTAAGGAGGCTGGACAGAAACAAATGAGAGGGTGTGAGGCTGCCATGCATTGCCTTTCAAACCCTTCGGTGGGAGGCCTCACTGGAGCCTGTCTGCTGTAATTACCTCCTGCACAGGATAAGGAGAGCCTTGCCGGAGAGGATCTGCCTGCAGTGGGTGGGAGGAAGGAGCTGCCTGCACCACAGATATATTTAGTCAGACCTGGTTAATCTCCTGGGTCTGTGCTCCAGCTGGGATTAGTAGGGATCCTGGTGGCGTGTGCTCTCTAAAGAGGCCTGGCCATTGCTTGATAAAGTGGGGTGGCAGCAGGGCAGCTGCCACAGCAGCTGGCTGACCTGAGGAGCTCCCAGTGGCACAAGGGGAAGTCCATGAGGAGGAGCAAATCCTCSTGSCAGCCCCTGTCCCAGGCCAGGTTCTTGKTTTWGGCACCTTGGGAGTAAGAGACAGTATGAAGCAATGCTGGTCAAGCATGATTGGTGTGGGTTTTGGGCATGCCATTTCTGAGCTGCAGTTGGGTTCAGTTCCAGACTCACCCTTGTGAGTCTCTTCCAACTGAGGATATTCCATGAACTGCTCAGGAAGAGTGTAGTCACAAAATATGTACAAGAGGAAGCTTCGGCCTTCCCAAAATCCAGCAAGAAAAGCCTGGGGCTCCATGCATGGACTGGCCCCTGTGGTGCTTCCCAGCCAGTGGGGCTGCCACAAGCTCCCTGTGCTATGCAGAAGGAGTTAATGCAAACCTTGCACTCTTCCAGCCACGGGAGCAAGGAGGGGGAGTCTGTGCTGGAGCAGCCRCTGCCAGAGAGGATCTCCTTCATCCATGGTTTCCTGCAGAGTAMGACCCTCYGCTGGTGCTGGGGAAAATGRCTACTCCTGCTTGGTGCCCCTGACCTCTGAGAGAGTCTGGSCTGCTGTCTGCAGCTTCCCTCTCCACAAAGTGACCCCCTCACCCCACATCRGCATCTTWGYRAGGTTCCAGCAGCTTTCCTGCAGCAGCCTGTGGAAGGGGAAACTTCCRGATGGAAATCCTTATCAGAGCCTGGGTTCAGAGCAAAGGAGGTCCTGGGTGTGAAGGGCAGGGTGCYAGTGGCTGCTCTGGTGATGCTGCCTTGAAGCAGTTTTCCTAGCTGGGTACCTGGACTCAAGTTCTTCAAATCCCAGTGGAAAAATCTTTACCTAAGCAGAAATCCTGGGAGGGGAAATGGGAAGTATCTCATACTCTTGCTGAGCCTTTCCTAGAGGGAAGCCACTATATCCCACCTCATATCCCCCCCCTCCAGAGATGGAGCTCTCAGTTTGTGCTGATGTTGGAGGTGCCAAGGTGGGGAGGCTGAGATTTAGGGTGGAATTCCAGGGAGGGGAATGAAAGTCGGTCAGAGTTAATGGCCAAGGCTGACCACAGGGATCTCAGCTCTGGAGCCCATCCTGCCCCATGTCCCTTCTCCCTGGGGATGCATTACAGTGCCCTCCTGGCCATGAGTGCCGCCTCAGGGGAGGCAGTGTCCCCAGTGGCTCCTGTGTGACTGGGAATTCTGCTTCATGTTGCAGAGAACGTGGTCTCTGTACAGAAACTCATGGACAGGAGAGGCCAGGATGAAGTGACTGAATATGATACTGAAGAAGGCAACCACTGGACCGTTCATGGACAGAGGGGATACAATGATTGTTTTGTTTCTGAGGAAGAATAGATTTTCAATCAATCTCAAGCCCAGGCAGACTTCAAACTCGGGTAAAGAGACTTATCTTCCTTTGATTCAGAACACATCCTGCCTCCGGCCCAATCAGGAGATCCTCTGAAAAATATCAACATACTCCCATAACATCTCGGTTCGGCTGTCTTATTCTCTGTCCCGAGATATGCTGGTGTGGTCCTGGACAGCCAGGCCGGGCTCGAAGGAGTGAACTGGACTCTTCTGGAGTTCACATCTTCAAAATTGTTTATTTTTTTCTTTATCTATAAATTTCTCCCTGCGAGCAGAGGTCTGTTCAGCAAGCAGCCAAGGCACTCTGACCGCCCCCGGGGCGGTGTTGTCATTTTTATACTACAAACTACGTACATGATATTTACCTTTAATTTCCAATACCCATCACCTATGTTAGACAGTGCAATTTCTATTCTAAACCAATCCCCAAGTGCCAACATCACCAGCAGAAAATGGAGAACAAGGAGAAGGAAGAAGAAGGATGAGACACACCCTTGATCCCTCCATCTTGTCCCCATAGCCCAACATACCAAAAAGTCTAAAACTTATATTCTTCACCCCATGTGCATTCTATAAAAACACCCTTTAAACCTGTGTGACCTTCCAATTCTCACACCAAGGTGGCAAGTCATTCACGGGATCAAAATCCAGCCACCAAGTGTCCCGGGCATCGTGCCAAGATCTCCAAGCCCCTCGATGGGGTCTCGGGGGTCTTGGGAGGCTCCGCACATCCGAAGTGATGTGCTGAACTCTCACATCTCCCCCTTCTGTTTGCACCAAGAACACTTCTTTTGCAACTCGATCTATGATCCGCCGTACACATAAAAGGATACATGGCACAAAAAGTATGAGAACTAGAATTRTTACTAAARCATAMAAMCCMATTTTTAAAATTCCTCTCCATAAGGGAGAAGGATCCAAAAATTCGACTACATCATCGATCCAAGACCCAGTGACTTYGCCAAGTTTTTTTATGCTATCTTTTAATTTTTGGATATCTTCATGAATTGATCTTGAATGATCTGACAGATTCATGCAACACATCCCTTCGAACTTGTTACATCCATGTCCATGCACCAGCAGCAAATAATCGATTGCTGCTCGGTTTTGAAGGACTGCTTTTCTCACACTACTAACGTCTGTCATCAAATCACTCAGTGCAAGAGAAACTGATTGAGCATGTTTGCTCAACCAACAGCCCATGCGGTCCAGTTGAGTCAAGGCCACCCCCGATGCTKYCTGAGGTGAGAAAATTGCAGTAGCAATTCTCTGCGCCTTGTCCCAAGTGTACACTTCATCGTCGCAATCTGCGCTATAATGTGGTAATGCTCTGTCCTGGTTCAGGACAAAATTAGGGGAAATCTCCAAAAGGGAGTTTCCCCACCCCCCCCCCAAACACCGGGTTCGGGAAGGAATTCCTCGGAGGAGCAAAGTGGAAAACAAAACCTATTTATTGACAAATAACAAAAGAACACTCCCCAACACAAGGAAAGAAAAGAAAAACCAGTTCAGTGTTGTGGAGGGTGCCAAGCTTCTCTTGCAGGCTCCAGAGATCGTACAAGATCCCGCCGGGACGTCGGACGTCCCAGGTCAGGTCCAGAGCCGGTCCGTATCTTCAGGAGGGTAAGAAAAGAGAGGACGAAAGAAAAGGGAAAAGAGGGGGAAAAAAAAAAAAGCGCAGAAAGCAGCAGGGAAAGAAAAAAAAAGCTATCAGCTAGGGCTAAGGCAGTAGCAAGCAAGCGAAGCAGCAAGCAGAAGCAAGCCGGCCGCAAGCCAAGCAGCTCAAAGCCAGGGGAAAAAAAGTGCACCCAGTCCCCCTCCTCCCCGCCCCGCCGCGGCAAAACGGCCGGGGGGGGGGGGAGACGAAAGAGGGAGGGCAAAAAAAATAACACCCACTGCCAGCCACAATACCGATATTGGGAATCCAAAGCAGGTACTCCACGACACTCCACCCCTATGTCACACAATATCGTTGGATATCCACTCAAGATAAAGAGTGAAATAATTAACTTATACGATGGTGTAACGAACATATTTTGATATGACTTCTTTATTGAGTCGATATCTACAATTCTATAGGCTCACTAATTATCCACTTTTTCTTACATTATTGTTTCTTCAGTTCCTTTTGTTATACAGTAGAAGCTCCAATTGAGAGACTGTGAAGATTTATAAAACTCTTTTAGAGAATTAACTTACATTTTCTCTAGACGAGAAATAATACAAGACTGCACATTCATAACTTCTCCGTGCTCTATATTTTTCACTTACTAATACTAAAGTCATAATTGAGTTGCTCCGGTGCACAGAAGGTGCATATCTACTCTACGTGTTATAGTGCATATAACATTATACATATAACACACATGCTTGAAATCCAACAATGATTAATACTCTCACTAAAAAGGTATCGTGTTTGAGCAAACAAACAATCCGAGAAATCTAGTAGATGAATGGCGCTGTAATTTCTTGGTCGGTAGAGAAATTAGGAAACACTAAATTATATTCTTCTTAATAATCTCCACACACTACAGAATATTTAACAAACCTGTGAGCTCTACAACATGGAGACTCTAATAACCAACCAAAAAAAAAAAAAAATACTCTCATAGACTAAATAAATCCTCAAAAGAGCGCGACTAAAAAACGAAATGAAAGAAGCGCAACAAAAGTCCTCGGAGATATTATGATTGTTTGGAAACTCCTCACACAGTGTTCGTTGTTGAATAACCATAACACATGTTGTGAAACTTCGTGTAGTATTTTCGATATTGTCACGGTCCCTGTGTTTAATTATAAGGAACCCCCACTGCACATAGACTGATATCTAATCAACGAAGGTGCTTCTAATTATCAATAATGCAACTCAGATAAAAATGGATAATTTTATTCAACAATCTTTGCTAGGCACGCATTTTGCTGACATGATTATATCTTCGGAGCTGTTTCATATTCTATAATATCTTAACACAAAACCACAAGCGCTGTCACTCTTTCAATATAACGCAAATTTAATTCTTTCCCAGAAGTTGGATAGTTTCACAATGTATTTTCAATGTGAGTTTTCATTTTCTACGTATTCATCCAATCTCTCTCTAGGAGCTCATAGTAAGTTTAACCGTGCTCAAGGGACTGTTTTTCAAGGCCAAGGTGTTACGAAGCGGTGTGGGCATGAGACACCCCGTGTAGGTTACGCACATCCCGGTGTGGTCCTCTACATGGTTAGTAATAAGCAGTATGTCCACCCCCTTGACGGTGTGTGTTTAGATGAGTGTTCAGGCCCGTGATACTGTCTAAAATTTCTAATATTTTAGCCATTCTGTCCCGTGGATACTCATATGAATAATGCTATGGTGACGAAATCAGAACTTTCCAACTGCCGTAACCTCACCGATGAGCTTGCTGAGGAGGTAGTCAAGCTACGTGGCTTTTAGTAAGCTGGCTTATGGGAGAGATGGGCTAAAGGAGAAAGTCTTACTACGCACGTTCACGCACGGTTTCAGTGTGTGATGAGATTTCTCAACTCTGCGAATCCAGAAATGGTAGAATCAAATGTTCCCATAGTTTTTCTTCGAGTGTTGTGGTCTTTAGCAGTAAAATGAGTGTTGCCGAGACCAATTGTATTGTATGGGTGGTCTGTGTGTCTAACTGCCTTGGATTCAAACCTTGGAAGGCCAATCACTGGGAGTGTTTGTGCCAAATTTGTAACAGCGCACTTTATTGTCCTAGCTCCGGCAATGTAGGTATCTATCCCAATCCCCCCCTAAATCCTTTGTGCCAGGAGTGGAGCATCGCAGTGAATGTGTTTCTCCTACAAAGTTATCACTTTGTCGCTTGTCTTTTTCGCTGACGTTGTGTGCGTATTTAGTCTCTAATTCGTCCTCTGGTGACAAGATGCGGTACTTCTGGTGAGTGCAAAGCCATGACCTTTCTATTCCAAGAGGATATCCTCTCTATGTGCTCCTGTGATTGCAAGAAAGCTTCTTCTCGTGGATTGCATTCTTTTCATATAATACATAACTATGTTTTAATTAGGGTTATAGGACAGTTCAATAAATGCATGTTATCTAATGTTCATCCTGTGTAATTTGACACTAAAAAATGTAAAAACTATTTCTTAGATAAGCAACAAGTAATTGAAACAGGTAAGAGAAAGGTCAAGGCAGATAAAGTTCCACTTTCTGCGACATCACCTGTACTGTCATGTCAGCCTTCAAAAACTCTGAAACTGTGCTGCATATTCTACTAGGTACATGTAGCCATAACTTTCAGTTTTATCGTTTATTACCTTTTTCTGGCTAAAAAAGCCAAAAGCTTTTGCATTTTTCTTTTTAACAAAGCCTTAATTTCATTGAACAGCAGCTTGGAAAAGTCTAAGACTTTAAAACCTTTGCCACGAAGGTGTTGTCATGTACAGAACTGGGTATTTAGTGATTTCTGATCCCAGTGATAATATATTTCTATTTCAGGCTAAAGGCCCTACTGCCTATGTTGCAATTAGCGTCTACCATACTATTAAAACAGTGAGAATTTACCAAGGACATCATATTTTTTGCGTCAGACAAATTTATAATTTTCACACTGTAAAAAAACCCCAGCAATAACCAATTTTAGCAAATATAACTACTCTGGACTTGTCTTTCCTGTGTTTTACCTTTGCCCCCCAGAAGCAGAGTTTTCACCCTCTTTGAAAATTCCCATTCACTCGCTTAGCCACTTCAGGGACACAAAAAGGTGTGTTGTATTTAACGGGCATCAAGACCCAGCAAGAAACACTCCACAACTGCATAGATTTCTAGGGTTTAAGATCACAACATTAAACCCTTTATCAATGCCAAAAGAGTGTAAACAACCCAAATTTATTAAAATAATTTCCCTTAAATTATCACTAGCAACTGATAGCATTAACTTAAGTTTTAATGTGACAAACACCCATCAGAACAAATTCATACTGTCATTTCAGAGGGAAATTCCCCCTTAAAAATGACCATAACAGCTGACTAATTTCCTCACCAAGCATGGACTAGAAGGTACCACAGCTAGGACGAGAGTAAAAGCGAATACCAAATGTGACAAACGTGGGAGGTTCAGCCTTCAAGATATTTTGGAAAATGCCAGGAATTAGAATGGGCTTTACAGCTTTTACTCGTGTTGTATCGGGCAGCTATCGTCTTCTGAGCCACGGGTGATATGTTTCTCCTTCCTCACCTCCCACCTCAACCAACCACCTTTCACCAAACTCCAGACATCCCCTTGGGTGCAAGGGTCCTTCCACCTCCAGGCCTTCACCTGACCTGGCCACATCTTTTGGTGGCAGGTGGCCAACTCTGAGCTCTGGCCTTCAATGAAAAGGAAGAAGAGGCACATTTTGGAGAGGGCAGGTAAGCAAGCAAATGCCTCCAGCATGGATCCAGGAGCTGCCAAAGCTGCAGCTTTGCACCCACTTACTTGATTCCTCAGCAGGTGTTTTTATGTAGGGCGCATGGTCTCCTGCAGACTGACAGGTGTGGCCCACACCATCAGTGGAGCGATGGCTGCGCGTGACATCTCTGCAGAAGAACTCTGTATGGTCTCCGGCAGCTCTGGCAGCCGCAGGGAAGGGGCCAGCAAAGGAGCCTGTGGCTAAGGACAAACCCAATTCTCTGCCTGGAACAGGACACTTCTTTACAGGACTATAATATGTAGAAAGTCAACAAGCTTGGCCTCCAGCAAGTGATTCATCTGACAAGCCTTCAAATCCCTTTATGCCAAAGGCAGAGGTAGTGGTGACAGATTCTCAACTAAAAGGACTTTGCATCACATATCAGCTTTAACATGGAATCGTGTGGCTAAAAATAGTTACCCTTGCACTCGTTTTTAAATTCTCACAACACAGAAGCTGAGCCAGTGCATCTTAAAATGCCATGCCAGGAGCCCTTGCACATTGGAAGCAGCTGTGGCGAACTGAAGAAAGAAACTGAAGAGGAGAGCTCCGCGGTAGTGTTAGATGGATGCAGATGTTCTTGCAACACAAACAATTCACCCTTCTTCCTTGTAAAGCACTTCTGCCACGGCTGAACAACCAGACCCTGCAAAACTACTGCTGCTACAGTGATGAGAAAGGCAGAGAGAAGGACAAGAAAAGGCTCTCTTGGGAGGGAGGGCAACACCAAGCAGTTAGGCCACCGGAGACATGAGCGCTGGGAACAGATGGCAGTTCACGCTCGCCATCTTAAATGGGCCAGGAGTCAGGAAATAGAGGACCGAGGGAGAATCGGCTGCAAGTAATGAAAGATGGGAAGGGACTCGCTTTAGGGGAGTGCAGATATTGGGCGCTGAGCCCTGCTGGCTTGCTCCCATTTCTAATCAAGAAATTTCAATATTGTGGGCTATTCGCATTCAGGGCATGAGCAAAAGATGTTTAGCATCTGACAACTGAACTTTCTGTGCAGCCCTGCAGAATAGCCGTTGGACAGACGCCAAGCTGTGCTTATCAGTACAGGTCACATGTTCTTTACTGCAGGAAATGTTGGCCAGAATATCCATACGCTTTGGCATTTCTTTAGGAGTAAGAAGTAGAGAGGGCAAACAGAGACCTCGTTCCATTTATGCCATTAATAAGATGCTGCAGACAACGCCACGTCCTTGCGTTAAAAAGGTATTAACCACGGCCTCACAATCAGAGCAATGTGTTTCTTCTCAAGGCCCTTTCCAGCAGTGCACAAGATAGAAAGATTCTATTTTACACAGCAAGTTGTGCGATGTTTCCCTAAAAAATATTCGGCAGCCATGACTTATCGAACATCGTAAAAAAGGTCAACTCCGCACTTCCTGCTGCACAAAGCTTGTTTTTTTTCTACTAAAGACAAGAACTTGAAAAAACCCAATTGCAATTTTCTGAAGAAGGTAGCCCTTAATTAATGTCATTGATAATCAGATTATGCTGCAAGGTTCAAATGATGCACAGCAATGTAACAATCTAATTAACGTAGACACTTTTGGCAGACAAGTTATGTCTTAATGAAGTGCGATAAGTTATTACATTTCTAGCAGTAGGACAAGACAGTGAGACTAACCATGTGGCTTAAGTCAAGAGCAAATTACTGAGTTTTTTTGTTAGATCAATCATACTTTTAATATGCAATTCCTGCAGGTTTGACTTCCCTTTTAAAAAAATAGACTTTTTTTTTTTTTTAATTCTAACTATTTTGAAAACATGCGATGGTACTCTCCCTGGATGGAGTTTGTTTCCCTTGTTTATGTCAGCAGGCATCATCATACTGCCACTCTTAGGTTTTCCCAGAAAACTTGTCGTCAACGATATAATTCCCTTTGTTTTTTAAAGAACGTTAGAGGAAGCGAAACATTCACCTAAAGAGATTTTCTTTTTGAAAACAAAATTATTACCCATTAATTTACAATGTTTAGGTCCCAACAAACATAGATATATAAGTTCACATATGCAGCCAAAAAACCCTCTGGAGCAAGTCCTTCAGGAAAATGAAATGAAGTAATACCAGGTCACAGGGAAATGGAGAAAACGCACAGTCATCCTCAACTTACAGCAATGGCATTCCAATCCACTTAAACCTGTGACATGCTGTAACTTAGTAGAATACTGCTTGGACCAAATGTCTACTTATTTGCACCTTGCAAAGCAGCCATTACAAGCACCCCCACTTAAGATGTTTAAGACGATGAATGAATGATCACGCTCGCACTCACCAAAAGGCATACAATTCGCATCCTTATTGTCTGGAAAGCCCTTTAGCCATTTCCAGAGCAGGAACTGCAATGTTCCCCCTGGCTGTATTGAAGTGGGGGGTGCACTTCCGCTTTCATTTTTAAGTGAGTAAATTTGGCTCAGGTATATAAGGTAACAATGCAGAAACAGATGCTTCACTGAGGATATTTAAGACTGGTCTTACCTGTAAGTAGTTTAGGGTTCTGTTGGCCTTTGGAAGGTGTACATTTTCCCCCTTGTAGCTGCACAGAGGGCAGCCTAGGAGTGACTAACTTTGGATGACTAACTTATTTAAAGGCTGGCTAAAGAAAATAAACCCCCAACCATATACATAATATAAGAGACTTCTTTCCCCCTTCCCCGCCCAGGAAATATGTGACTTAGTATGCATTTTTCATGACATTCCTAAAAAGGGGAAGGGGGCAGGGCAAGGAGGGACGAGAGGAGAGGAGCAGGAGAGGAGAGGAGAGCGAGAGGAGAGGGAGAGAGAGAGAGGACAGAAGGAGAGGAGAGGAGAGGAGAGGAAGAGGAGAGGAAGAGTGAAGAGACGAGGACGAGGAGAGGAAGGACCGAGGAAGGGAGAGCGAGAGAGGAGGAGGAGGAGAGGAGAGGAGAGGAGAAGGAGAGGAGAGGAGAGGAGAGGAAGGAGCGAGAGGGCAGTGAGAAGGGGGAGAGGAGAGGCGAGAGGAGAGGAGGGAGAGGAGAGGAGAGAGAGAGGGAGGAGCGGGATGAGGTAGGAAGAGGAGAGGACAGAGAGAGGCAGAGGAGAGGGAGAGGAGGGGAAAGAAGAAAGAAGGAAAGAAAGAAGTTCTGTTTGGCATCTCTACTTCTTTTCCTATCAGTTTCTTTTCTCAAAACGGCAATGTGGGGAGCCAATTAAATGTCCGACTTTCAGCCAGCAGTGCTTCAAAGCTCAGATTGTGAAGGTCATGGCAGAGGTGCAAAATGAACTGTACAATGAAGATCAGCAGAATACTGCTGGCTGCTGCAATTCTGAAGGGGTCATGCAAGCAAAGAAAGATAAGGAGAAGCAAGAATTTTTTGCCCATAGACAAATGGGAAACAAAAATGAAAGAAGTGTATGTGCTTTGTATTGTCATACCTTGGTATATGTTTTTTAGTTTATCATTATTTGTTAAGGCATTCACTGTACTTCAAATCTGAACTATTCTTAATTGTTTAGAAAAACTAAGCAAGCAGGAACAGTTGTGCTGAGAAACTATATTAAACAGTGACAGACATGCTAGAACTTTTATCTGTGGGCAGGGGGAAGAATCTGGCAGGATATGCAAAAGAAAAAGAACTGAACAGTAGAAATGTCGTTGGAAGGCTTGAGAAAAACAGGAATCAAGCAAAAGTGGCATCCCAAATGAAGAAAAGATAAGCTGTGCTCCTGTTTTGTTATTTTGCACAAACAACACCACAAGTATAATGCCACCATGAACGTCACAGCATATACAATTTTATGAACTGCCATCGTATGATAGTGGTATATTATATTGAAACTTTTGGGTTTATCATGCTTTTGTGACTCTATAATAAACTAGGATTCACTTTTTTTTTATTCCTCAATGGACGCATAAATATAAAGAAACTCCTTTCATGAACTAGATATGCCATTGATCCTGCCAACTATTTTAGCTACAAAAGGTTAAAGAACAAAACAAATGCTTTAAAAAAAAATTCAGTTCTAAAGTATCACGCCCGCTACAAAGAAGCAGCAAATTTTAACTTGTGTGAGTGGACCTGTGTCAAAATGATGCACCTCCACTATCCGTGCCTCTGCGGAATCACTTTCTGTCTTCCACAAGACAAAATTACAACAGATTTAACTAGTGTTTTCCAACCGTATAAATCTATTTTATTTTCCTGCAAACAGGATCTCTCTCTG
>NDFG01000537.1:1744361-1890539 GCA_002167245.1 Sporophila hypoxantha | reverse complement strand
TGCGCCTGATGTACTTGCTGGTTGTTTTGCTGCTTCATTAGCTCTACTTCTGGGACATGGGCATCTACATGCCGAACCTTCACAGGTAACTTCTCTAAACGAGTAGCGATTATTTCCACTTTCTTCTGCAGCCCAAATTGGTTTTCTTTTGCGCTGCCAGTTCGCTCTTTCCATCTCTTCAGCCATCCCCATTAGAGCGTTGGCTACCATCCAGAATCGGTATACAAACAGAGCCTTGGCCACTTCTCTCTCTCTGCAATACCTAGGCCAGTTGAATAGCTTTTGATTTCAGCAAATGACTGGATTCACCTTCTCCTTCAGTAGCCTCCGCAACCGTCGAGTGGGACTCCATACAGCTGCTTTCCACTCCGTTTCGTCCTATGACGTGACAAAACCATCGGTGAATAAAGTGCGTAACGTGTTTCTTCTGCTGGCAACTGATTGTATGGTGGAGTTCCTCAACCCGGGTCACTGGCTCTTGTCCTCATCGCGACACTAAAGCTCTCACCTTCGGGCCAATTTGTAATTATTTCCAGGATCCCAGGGCGATTTAACTTCCCAATTCGAGCGCGCTGCGTATGAGGGCAATCCACTTACTCCAGTAGCATTGGTGGCATGGTGGGTAGAGGGAACCTTTCCTCTGAACATCCATCCCAGCACGGGTAGTCGGGGTGCCAGAGAAGTTGTGCCTCTGTTCAATCACCTCCGAGGCGGCTTGGACTCTTCATAGGCGGCCAAGATTTCTTTTTCTGTTGGGGTATAGTTATCTTCAGATCCCTGTAGCTCGACTCAAAATCCAATGGTAGGCCTCGGGTCTCGCCAGGCACCTTCTGCCAAAGGCTCCAGGACAGACCATGGCTCCCGGCCGCAGAGTAGAGCACGTTCTTCACATCTGGTCCCGTCCTAACTGGACCCAGGGCTACAGCATGAGTGATCTCCTGCTTGATTTGGACAAACGCTTGCTGCTGCTCAGGGCCCCAATGGAAGTCGTTCTTCTTGCGGGTAACCAGATAAAGGGGTCTCACAATCTGACTATACTTGGGGAGGTGTGCATCTTCCAGAAAACCTATAGCACCTAAGAAGGCTTGTGTTTCCTTCTTATCAGTTGTGGGGACATAGCAGTGATTTTGTTAATAACATCCGCAGGAATCTGTACGCCGTCCATCTTGCCACTTCACCCCCAAGAACTGAATTTCTCGGCAGGTCCCTTGACTTTGCTCTCTTAATGGCAAATCCAGCTTTCAGGAGAATATGAATGATCTTCTCTCCTTTCTCGAACACTTCCATTGCCGTGTTCCCCCCAATGATTATTATCAATATATTGTAAATGTTCTGGAGCCTCCCCTTTCTAGTGCAGCTGGATCAGTCCATGACAGATGGTAGGACTGTGTTTCCACCCCTGGGCAGTCGGTTCCAGGTATACTTGTACTCCCTCCATGTAAAAGCAAACTGAGGCCTGCATTCTGTTGCCAGAGGGATGGAGAAACGCATGAGCAATATCGATGGTCGCGCTACCACTTTGCTGCCTTGGACTCCAGCTCGTACTGCAGTTCAGTATGTCCGGTACGCCGCACTCAGTGGTGGAGTCACTTCATTCAAGGCACGATAGTCCACAGTCAATCTCCATTCTCCGTCAGATTTTCGCACGGGCCAGATAGGGCTGTTAAGGGTGAGTGGTTTTACTGACCACCCCTTGGCTCTCCACTCTCGAATCATCTTGTGGATGGGATCACGGCATCTCGATTCGTCCGTACTGCCTGCGGTGCACTGTCGAAGTGGCAATTGGTACTCTTGCTTCTCTACTTCAAGAGTCCTACTGCAGATGGGTTCTCTGATAGTCCAGATAAGGTATTCAATTGTTTAATACCCTCTATCTCCAATGCAGCTATTCCAAAAGCCCACCTGAATCCCTTAGGATCTTTGTAATAGCCATTCCGGAGGAAGTCGATGCCCACAAAACAACCAAGACCAAAATATTATTGCTTATAGGTTTGTTTTCCACTGTCTTCGGCCTCCTTCGTTTCCCGGGCGGCGCACCAAAAAGGATGTCCTGGTTCAGGACAAAATTAGGGGAAATCTCCAAAAGGGAGTTCCCCCCCCCCCCCAAACACCGGGTTCGGGAAGGAATTTCTCGGAGGAGCAAAGTGGAAAACAAAACCTATTTATTGACAAATAACAAAAGAACACTCCCCAACACAAGAAAAGAAAAGAAAAAACCAGTTCAGTGTTGTGGAGGGTGCCAAGCTTCTCTTGCAGGCTCCAGAGATCCCGCCGGACGTCGGAGTCCCAGGTCAGGTCCAGAGCGGTCAGTATCTTCAGGGGAGGGTAAGAAAGAGAGGACGAAAGAAAAGGGAAAAGAGGGGGAAAAAAAAAACAGCGCAGAAAGCAGCAAGGGAAAAGAAAAAAGCTATCAGCTAGGGCTAAGGCAGTAGCAAGCAAGCGAAGCAGCAAGCAGAAGCAAGCCGGCCAGCCAGCCAAGGCAGCTCAAAGCCAGGGGAAAAAAAAGTGCACCCAGTCCCCCCTCCCTCCTCTCTCCGCCCCGCCGCGGCAAGATGGCCAGGAGGGGGTGAGAGAGAGGAGAGAGAGGGAAAAAAAAAACCACAGCTGCCAGACACAATACACGATATTGGGATAAAAGCGGTCATCCCACGACATCTGTTCTCAGGATCAGCGCTCTCTTGCTCGYGTATTCGATAWGGTTTCACGTGTYGAGCCGAAACCCACTTCAGACCTCGCCCTGTGGAAACACAAGYRAAACCCTTGCCCCACGTGATTAGTTTGAAGGGACCTTCTATCTGGCCCGTCTGTGGGTTTCTGACCAAAACTGGAGGGCGTTCCTTAAGTTTTGCCTGAGAGCTATTTGAAAAGTGTCTCAGAATTGGAGGATTGGGGTCTGAAGATGAACTRTTAAGAAAATTCAACACMTACAATGCTTTGTTTAATTTCATGTGAGGTGTTGCCTCTGGCTCCCCCTTTTTTTGTCTGTCCAAAAGGGATTTCAGGGTATGATGTGTTCTTTCAATGATTGCCTGACCTGTGGGAGTGTATGGAATACCRAATGTGTGTTTGACACCCCACTTTTTTAGAAATCTGTCAAGCACTCTGCCTGTGTGTGTTGGACCATTATCTGTTTTTATTTCCTGAGGTACACCTAATGATGCAAATGCTTGCAAGAAATGTCGACAAGCGTGTTCTGCTGTTTCCCCTGTATGTGCTGACGCAAAGACTGCTCCCGAGAATGTATCTACTGAAACATGAACATTTTTGAGCTTCCCARATGATGGATATTTGGTCACATCAGCTTGCCACAGTTGAAGACTTTGCAGTCCCYGCGGATTGACTGCCCCTATGAAGGCAGGTGGTTGCACAAGCTGACAATCTGGGCAAGCACTAATGATTTCCTTCGCCTAAATTTTTGTGAGACGAAAGGATTCCATCAGCGCCTGTGCATTCTGATGAAAAAATGCATGGCTTATTCTTGCCTGTTCAAAAATGTCCGGAAGGGTTTGTGAAATTGGCATTGTCAACGTGTCTGCCTGAGCATTTCCCTCTGCTAAAAATCCTGGAAGCGATCTGTGTGCTCTAATGTGTGTAATGAAGTATTTATTTTCTCTGCTTTCCAGCAAAATTTTCATGCTTGCCAGGTATAAATATAAAACTTCATTGTTGGTCTCTTTCAAAAGCGAACCTTCCAATCGTTTGACCACACCCGCGACATATGCGGAGTCTGTGACCAGACTGAGAGGTTGTCCGAACAACTGAAACGCTCTGACTACTGCTGCCAACTCCACAATTTGCGGAGAGCCTTGAACTGTCTTTACATTTGAGTCCCATTCCCCCGTTGCTGAGTTCATCCAAGCGATCACTGACTTGTGTGTTTTCCCTGAACCGTCAGTGAACACTGTGATCCCGTCCAGAGGTTCTTCACTTATTCTTGGTTTTCTTCTGTAACATAGATGTGATTGCAACATTCTGTGTTGAGGAAAATGAATTGTGCAGATCCCTGGGAAACCTAACAATGCGATTTACWAGTCTTTCGACTTCTGCATCGCCCAATCGAAATAATCTTTTTTCAATGGTAGATGAATGGTTGAGAATTCTCTGCCCGACATTGTCAGAAGCCTCGCCCTGGCTTTTATAATGATCTGTGCTGCCATCTCCAAATCTGTGAGAATCGTCTTTGAAGGCCTGTATGGTAGGAAAATCCACTCTATAATTAATAGAGAGTCTCTTTGAGACAAATCCCATTGAAAGATCAAGCCATGAAATTGTTCTTTTTCTCCCAGCACCGCTAACTTGAAAGGCAAAGATTCCACAAATCTGTGTGCTTGCCTCTTCTGAATGGCATCTGTGACTTGTTCCAACTCCTTCCTTGCTTCTGGTGTGAGTGCTCTGGGAGATTTTATGTCTGTGTCCCCTCTCAGAAGATCGAGCAACGCTGGGATGTCGTTGTTTGTGATTCCCAAAATTGGTCTCATCCAGTTGATCTCTCCTAAGAGTTGTTGTAGATCGTGCAAATTGTTGACCTTTGTGCTGACCTCCATTTTTTGAGGTCTGATTGTTCTCTTTGAGATCTTCCACCTGAGGTATTTCCATGGTGCGACCTCTTGAATCTTTGAAGCACTGATTTCCAAACCTGCCTTCTGTACTTCTGCGATCACACAATCACGAGCTTCCTGCAGCTCTTGTTGTGTTGCCGCTGCAATGAGCAAATCATCCATGTAATGAATGATCTTTACCTTTGGAAATTTTTCCCGTGCTGGTGACAATGGTCGCGCCACATACCATTAGCAGATTGTTGGCAAGTTCTTGAGGCCCTGTGGAAGAACCACCCAATGGTACCGCTGCAGAGGCGTTTCTTTGTTAATACTTGGAACAGAGAAGGCAAGCCTTGGAGCATCATCTGGATGGAGTGGAATACTGAAGAAACAATCCTTGATGTCAATGACAAGTGGCCAATCTCTGGGAATCATTGAGACTGAAGGAAGTCCCAATTGAAGYGGTCCCATGTCTTGGAGGACTTCATTGATCTTTCTGAGATCATGCAACAATCTCCATGTGCCTGATACTTTCTTCTTGATGACAAAGACTGGAGAATTCCAAGGACTGTTTGTTGGTTTGATGTGTCCCTTCTGCAAYTGTTCTTGGACCAGGGTTTTCAGCGCACTCAACTTTTTCCTTTCAAGGGGCCACTGATCCACCCAAACTGGATCATTCATCTTCCAAGTCAGCTACAGTGTGGCGAGTGCCGCAGTGACCCCTATGAAAAATCCATTTCCAACTTCGTTCCCCATTGTGACAAAAGATCTCTTCCCCACACTGTGATGAGTTTCTGCACAACGAAGGGACGAATGATCGCTGTCTTGTTTCCTGGTCCTGGCCCTGCAACAATGATGGAATTCTCACTCTGCAGACACAGAGAAACTCCCCCTATGCCTGAGAGAGATCCCAAGGGCGCAATCAAGCTCCAATCACGAGGCCAATAGATGTAAGATATTACCGTGACATCTGCCCCCGTGTCGAGCATCCCTCTGACCAATATCGTTCTTTCTCCACAAGTCAATCGACAAGGGACCATGGGTCGATCTCGACCTATGTGTTTCACCCATGTGGTATGTAYTTCAACATGCTCCTTCAAAGGAAGCCCCTCTTCGTCAAACACTGGCATGACTTGTTCCATGGCGTGTGGTGGCAAGTCAATAGCTTTTGCTACCGGTGTATTTTCTGCAACAGTCAGTGGTGGACAAAGAGCTCTTGCCAAGACTGTCAACTCTTCAGTCTTGTCCGCTGAGACCATCGAGGGATAGACGACAAGTCCAAGGATGCTGCTTCTATCTTGACCTATAATTAAGAAATCTTGTCTCCTGGCTGAAGTCCCATTGACACCTGTTGATATCACTGCGTGACTCTCATCCAAGAAACACACTAATTTTGAAGCTGCCAGYGTGCACTGAGCTCCGGGTGGAAGAAGTTCTGGGTCACAGGGGAGTCTGCTGACGACTTTGCTGAGGGCGTCTGCTTGACGTTGTCCGACGACTGTCATGCCTGCTCTTGTGTCATCGCCATCACTTGTGTTGTGGCGCGGTGGCGATTTTCCATGCTCTTTGCGAAGTTTCCCGGACACGGTAAAGGATTTCCTTCCACGTCTGTCTGAGAATAACATTCTTTCACAGAGTGTCTTCCTCTCCCACATCGTGGACAGAGTGGCCTCACTGGTTTTTGYRCCTGCGGTTGTGTGTGTGCCCGTGCTTGTGCTTGTGGACAATTCTTTTTCATATGCCCAAATACCCCATACTTGTAGCATTGTCCTCCTGATGAGTTGTTCTTCTTTTGAATGCTTGCGAGAACTTTGTCCATCTTCTCCGCCTGTTGTTGAAGAAGTTTCTCCAGCATTTTTTCTTCTGATGCTCCCTTCAGCCTCTCTTCCCATTCTCCTCGCAACTCATCCTTCACGATCGATGCAACATGCTGAGGTGATCCCACCTTGTTGCATGCCTCCACCATTTCAGCCAAGGATGGTCGTGCCGGCATTACGGCGATGACCCGTTGACAATCCGGGTTGGCATTGGCATAAGCTAAATTCTCCAAGAGTGGCCCTCTCACCACTTCGTCAATCACCTGTCGGTCCACAGCTTGTGTGAGTCGATCTACAAACAATGAGTATGGTTCTGTGGAACCTTGTCTGACACTTGAGAATGGAACATCTAAAACTCCCGCTGGAGCAATTTGCAGAATTGCTTTTCGTGCTGCTTCTTTGATGTCTCTCAACACTCGTCTTGGAAGCCTCACTGCTTGCTCTGCTGGATTGTCATCTGGAGGATCTCCTGCTAATTTATGCTACTGTGAGGCCTGCATTTGGCCCACCTTGGTATCCGTTCCTTAATTCTTCGAGATACCTTCTCCGTCTTCTGTGCCATATGAGATTTTGTGTGTCTGTGAGCATCATTGACACGAGGCATCGGATGTTGTAGGGTGTGAAATCATACATGTTGAAAGTTTCTGTCAATGTCTGTTTGAAATATTGTGATGTCAATCCGGATTCTCGGACTGCCTTTACTAATTCTTTGACCACTTCGTGATCTGTTCTTTCCCACCTTGGATTCTGACCCTGTGCGTCATAGGTGACTGGCATTATGAGATCTCCTGCGCCTTGCAGTAGGCCTTTTTCTTTTGATAATTCTTGTCTGATGTGTTTCCAATCCATTGTCTTCACTGATTTTTCTTCCTCCTCTTCTTCTGGAAATTCTGCTGGTATTTGCATGAACAGTGGAGTAGTGGAAGTCATTGGTGTTTCTGAAGTCCACATCCCTTTTCTGGATGAAGCCTTTGGTTTTGCTCCTAAATATTCGTATCGAAATTCTGATTGTTCTGGTCAAGCCACCAAGTGTTCCGGGCCTCATGCCAAGATCTCCGAGCCCCTCGGTGGGGTCTCGGGGGGCTCTGCACATCCGAAGTGATGTGCTGAACTCCCACAGACCTAGATTGGCAACACAAGGGGGAGTTGCTCCTGGCTCAATGGGTCCATGATGCCTCATGCCATCAGGACGGTGATGCCATCTATAAGTGGGCACGAGACCGAGGGGTGGATCTAACCTTGGACAGTATTTCCCAGGTTATCCATGACTGTGGGAAGCCCCTATGGTATGGTGGGCAGTGGTCCAAATGTAAGTATGGGGAGGCCTGGCAGATTCACAGAATGACTGGGTTGGAAGAGACCTTAGAGGTCATCAAGTCCTCTCGGGCCGGCTGTTTTGTTCTCTGCCCAGAGATGTGTGGGGTGGTTCTGAGGTGGTCCACGCTCTGAAGAATGAGTCTGGACTCTTTGCTGTTTGGTCTTCGGGTTGTTTATTATTTCTTATCTACAAAGTTTTCTCTCTGCCCGGCTGAGGTCTGCTCAGCAAGGCAGCCACAAGCACTCTCTCCCGCCCGGAGGTGGTGTCGTATTTTTATACTACAAACTACGTATATCATATTTACTTTTAATACCTATCACCTGTGTTAGACAGTGCACTTCTATTCTAAACCAATCCCCAAGTGCCAACATCACAGCAGAAGATGGAGAACAAGAAGAAGAAAGAGGAAGGACGAGACATGCCCTGATTTCTCCATCTTGTYCCCATAACCCCTAAAGCAAAAATCCTAAAATCTACATTTTCACCCTGTGAACACCCTGTTATTATGCCATTCAAACCTGTGTGACTTTCACATCCCCATGCCAAGCTGGCAATTTGCTGGAAGGATCAAAATCAAGCCACCAGGTGTTCTGGGCACCGTGCCAGGATCTCCGAGCCCCCCGGAGGGGTCTTCGGCAACTCTGGACATCCGGAGTGATGTGCTGAGTTCCCACAAAGTCCAACCCAGGCCCTAACATCTCAACTAAACCATGGCACCGAGTGCCACATCCAGTCTTTTCTTGAACACCTCCAGGGATGGTGACTCTACCACCTCCTCCACCACTTTATCACCCTTTCTGTAAAACACTTTTTCCTATTATCCAACCCATTTTTCTCTTGATGCCTGAGACTGTGTCCTCTGGTTCTGTCAGTAGCTGCCTGGTGAAAGGGACCACCCCCCACCTGGCTACAGCCACTTTCAGGAAGTTGTAGAGAGTGTCTGGTTGGTGTGCCAGTGGATGCTTGGCCAATTCCAGAAGACATTGATGAAACCATGCAAGGTACATTAACAGGATCATCCACATGGGATTTTCGGTTCCCAGTAGATGCATGGGATTGGTGGGTTCCTCACCTTCCCAAGGTATCTCTGGAACCTCAAGAATTGGAGATCCTTGGCTCTGTAAAAAATGGCCTTTTGTGCCGAATTTAATTGTACAGGGAAAAATCAAGCTTTAGTTAAAGATGTTTCTCCTTATCACGCTACATATAAAATCAGACCTTTTGGTGTAATCATACTTCTTTAGTTCAGTCTGCATTTAATGATGTCTCTTTTCAATTACCACAGGGAATGTTTTTCATTTGTGGAGAAAGAGTTTGGCCTGCTCTCCCAGCACACATCATAGGTGGACCATGTAGCATCAGGAAACTTATTCTGCTAACACCCAGTGCTAAAATGTCTATGAAACATAGAGGTAAAAGATCTATCAATCAATATAAGCCAGACTACAAAAATGATTTGGACCTTGGAGTTTTGGAAAAAGGTTCCCAGCATCTCTTTTTTTACCACAGCTTAATTCAGCAGTGGCACTAAAATAATTATATTGACTAGGGTGTTGACTGACTAAGGAGTTCAATTCTACCTCCCTTGCATTGAGTGATATGCTAACAGATGTCAGCAGTATTAGACATCCAACTTTGCAAAATAGGACTGCAATTGATTTTCTCTTATTAGCACATGGACCTGGATGCAAAGATTTTGAAGGAATGTGTTGTATTAATCTATTTGATCACTCAGAGTCTATCCACAAAAGCGTACAACAACTCAAGGAAGTTGTATCAAAGATTAGAGTTGATGAAGGAACTTGGTTAGATGGCCTGTTTGATTGGTGGAGTTTAACTTCATGGGTGAAAAAGCTTTTAAGAATGGGTCTATACATTTTAGTCATCATAATAGTTGTGCTAATCATGGTGCCTTGTGTAGTCCAATGCATTCTCTTTGAAGACCCAGGGCCCACTCATAACTCGACAGAAAGGCAAGTGCTGGGCCCTGGCTTTTCCTCCTGTTTGTGCTGCCAAAGCTGCCCAGCCATAAAGGCAGCTGCACYACCCAATGTGCTCAGCTACAAAACAGTGCCCTAAAACTCCAAGAGTAGAGCTACCTGAGACCTGCTGGCTCTCCCTACTCAGCAGTACCTCAGCCYTKCCCTGGAGGAGTGGAGCAGGTGGGATGCTGACAGTCTCATGGGAGCAGGCCATTCTACTGTTTTTGTCCAAGTCCAGAAGCCTTCAGTCAGCAGGGATGGAACTCCACTGATACTGCTCTCTGGACAAACCAGGAGCCTGCAGGTGCAGCACCTTTTGAAGTGGGTTTCCTTGTGCTGGTGCAGTGCTTTTCCAGCCAGCTGAGCCAAGCAAAGGCATCCCCACTGCCCCATCTTCCCTCCCTCAGCACCAGAGTGCCCTGGCTCTCCACTGCAACCCCTGRGCCAGCCCTGGCCTTTTCCAGGCCCTTCTGGGAGCTGGTGCTTGAAGAGGCACAAACCCAGCTGCAGCCTYTGCTGGCTCTGACTGGCTCACAAGCAGCACCCACAGCTGGGCAGGGAGGAAGGTCAGGCAGGACAGTGATGAGTGGGTGTGTGGGTGCGGCTGGCTGGCATGAGGGAGGCTGGGGAGGTTTGTGCTGCCAGCTCACACCCTTGCCCACCCTTTGTGGAAAAGAGAAAGAGCCATAACCTTATTTATACTGAGGCACAATGTAACCAGAGGGTCAGAGTGCTCTCACTGGCTTTRTGCCTTCCCAAGTTTCTCCACATCCCTTTCCTTATGCAGCCTCCTCTGCTTCTGAAGGTGGCAGGCACAGGTCCCTGTGCACTGTGTTTTGCCGGTTTATTTTCACCCAAATCCATTTCCTGAGCTGATTCACACTGTGGTCTGAGAAATGGTTGAGTTGATGYGCTTCACAGGCCGTGGCAGGGCTGGTCCTGGGAACTTACACTGCTGGGCAGAGGGAGGACCCCTGCTCCAGGCAATGCCCAGCTCCAGTATCACACTCCACCCTTCCTGTGTGGGAATTGGTTGTAGAGCAGCTGCAGAAGAGCCAACCTGCATCCACAGACACAGCCARGCACTCAGTTTAAAGGTTTAAAATCAGAATCACAGAATCATTTCAGATGGAAAAGACCTTTAAGATCATGAAGTCCAACCATTAACCCAGCATTGCCARGCACATCACTAAATCATGACCCTCAGTGCCACATATATATACAACTTTTAAACACCTTTAGAGATGGTGACTCCACCAATTCCCTGGGCAGTCTGTTCTGATGCCTTCAAAGAAAGAAATTTTCCCTAATGTACAATCTAGTCTTCCCCTGGTGCAGCCTCAGGCCATTTCCTCTTGTCCTGTCACTTGTTACCTGRGAGAAGAGCCTGATCCCTCCTGGCTGCACCCTYCTKTCAGGCAGCTGWAKAGAGTGATAGGGTTCCCCTTGAAGCCTCCTCCAGATCAAACACCCCCAGCTCCCTCAGCTGCTSCTCACCAGACTTGTGCTCCAGACCCTTCCCCAGCTCCATTGCCCTTCTCTGGACACACTCCAGCCCCTCAATGTCCTTSTKGCAGTGAGGRGCCCAAAACTGAGCACAGGATTGAGGTGTGACCTCAGCAGTGCCCAGACAGGGYACAGTCACTGCCCTGGTCCTGCTGCCACACCACTGCTGATCCAGGCCAGGTGCCATTGGCMTTCTTGGCCACCTGGGCACAGSTGGCTCACATTCAGATGCTGTCAACCAGCACCCMCAGGTCSTTTTCCCCAGGGCAGCTTTCCAGCCATTCTGCCCCAGCCTGTAGCATTGCCACAACCTGTTGTCATTATAGTGCAAGAATTCTATTGGCATTACATTGCAAGGGTTCCWTATTGCTAGAGTTTCATACCTCCTTGATGTTTCTTGTAGGCAGCTCCTCTAGGCACTGACTCTTCCTTGTCCTCACAGCAGCCARCTGACTYCAGWTCCCACCAATCCACTCTTTTATAACACTCTTCTTATTGGCTACAGGTCTGGCCTGTTAAAATCAGGCCTGCTCCTAATCTTTAATAATTAACCCAGCTGCAACTCTGTAGGSGGTAAGACTACTTTCTATACTACCTTTATTTACTTATATTCTATCCCCCTACARCAACCCAAGAGCAGGACCCAGCACTTGGCCTTGTTGAGCCTCAGAGCACTGGCCTCAGCCCATCAGTCCAGCCTGTCCAAAGCTTTATTTTATCATCATTAACTCTGAATGATGAAGGTGGCTAAGAGGAGAGTTTCWCATATTACCAAAGGGCACAATGTCTTGCAGGGTCAAATCCTTTATTGTTTATGACAACTTTTTGCCTTTCCTTTCAAGCACAGTCTCAAACTCTAGCAACTCTAAAATCTCACTTTGAGCTGATAAATTTTTAGTATGGTCAGCTCTGACTGCATACCTGGACAATCAAGTAGGGCAGCAATGTGTCTGTCCTTACTGGTCCTGGAATAAACACAGGATTCTCAGCAAGCAGCTAGTGCAATGATCACAAATAAAGACCTCACTCTGGAGTGAAAATTAAGGTAGAATAAATTTAAGAGGTCCATTTCTGTTTAAATAAATKTTTGAAAGCTACATTGGAATATGTCTACTGCCACAATGGTTTTTTTTTTTTTGAGCACACAAATAAATTAGAGCCTGCTTCTGTACAGGATACATTCCTAGCCAGAACCACCAAAGTCTGAAACCTTGTCTATATGAATCCCAAGCCAACATGAATAGCTTAGCTTTTCTAGGACTTCACAAAAGKTTTAGGCTGTRWKTKTWTYTATTTAWTYAMWCACACACACAAAATARAAGCCTGGAAYATGGCATTAAAGAAATCTATAATTAAGATGACTTGACATAACATGCCAGAATAATCCACGTGGCCTGTGGTATGTTMTTTTTCTCCAGGGCTTCTTGCTATTCATGTGTACATACAATTAGATTGTATGGAGTTTGGTCATGTGTCTGGCTCACTTAGAGGGTATGTGTTGCTTTGGTTGCTATTTAACATGCTGTTTGATCTCTTTCCAAATAAAATAAAATTATATATATATAKAKAKAKAKAGAGAGAGAGAGAGRGAGGGAGAGTACACTGAGACATTTCAATGAGGAGCATTTAAGACACTAAGAAATTCCTAGGTCAGGCATTCCTAGGACTAGATGGTTTCTGGAAGAGARCAGAGCCAGCTGCAATTATTCTACCTGCATTGAGAACTGCTTCTTTCACAGGCCTGAACGTGCCTGTTCCCCAGCAGYCCCTGAAGTTTTAGTGTGGGAAGGAGTGGTGTGGCCCAGTAAAGTGAAGGATCTGAACGATAACAATCATCTTCCTGTGAGAAAGAAGGACATGGTTGCCTCAGTGAAGGTTTCCACGTGCTTTCACACAGGTCTCAGGAGGCTCACGTGATGATGGTGTTGTTCACCTTTAAAACTGCAAACACACTTCTGCAATAAAAGTGGAGAAGGGATATTGGATGTGGGGAGAGCAGAGAGAGGGGTGCTTGCTCTCAAACCACAAGGCTGGTGGAGATGCTGGATCCCAGTTATCATCTGTTTTGCCTGGTATCCTCCTTGCAACACTGAATACCCAGGAAAGAAGCCAGGAAACCTGCAAACATGTCCTGACACTTCCCAGAAACAGCTTCAGAGCTTTGACCTACCTGGTTCTGTTCTGAGCCAGTGCTGGTATTTTGCCACAAACAATGCCAGATAAATTACATTCCAAGCTCTACCACACAGACAAAAGAAGAGTGAAACAAAACTTTGTGTGAAGTTGTATCCATTTCATGGAAGCTGTTTTTCTCCACCTAAAAAATCCAGAGCAATCAGAAAGAGTGTTTCAAAGCTCAATGAATGTGTGATTACATACATTTGACAAATATTTTGGAACTGTGTAATGTGTCAGTTGTTGAAATCAAAAGTGATATTCCCAGAGCAAGATTATGCCTGAGCTTGATTGGTCAAATGCTGGATTTAATGGTCTTGGWGCTCTTTTCCAACCTATGTGATTCTGTAATGCTATGAATGTATGATTTCATGGCAAAGGAGAGATGTGCAGCACTGGTCCCCGCTCAATTTGAGGGGCACTCCCATCACTCTCAGAGTACCCCCACGCCCTCTAGATTGTCCCAGCCAAAATCAGAGGAACCAGTGTCAGACCTTGTTGGTAGGAGACATTCATCTTGCAGCAGCTTTCCCCTGGCTGACAGCAGTTCTACCAGCTGTCCTGATTGTTTAAAAGGATCAAGTTAAAATGGTATCAGTGCTGTGAATTTCGATTTTTACTCTCCACCTGATCATTCAACACTTAGTTACAAAACCTTCCAYTGCGAGCTGAGAGCTGCAGTGCAGCCATGTGCAGTGTCCCTGATAAAGACAGCAAGACAAAAGCTCTCTCTGGTGGTGCATTTCAGTCGGTGCAGGTTCCTTTCCCTTCCATTCCAAGCAGGCTGAGCAGCTCGGTGCTGTCCCTCCCTTTCCTGACGAGCCCRCCCCAAGCTGTACCAGGATTAGTGACAGCACTGGAGCAAACAGGGGGTAGGACATTGTCCTGCTTGCACAGAGCTGAACACACCTGGGACAAGACAAGACAGTACAGAGGCCAAGCTGGAAACTCTCTCTAAAGCTGTGAGGTCAGAAAATTTCCATGTATTGGCATTTATGAGTGCGCCATACRTGTCCAAACACATCCAGGAGCTCAAGAAACAGAATCTACCTGAGGCTTTAATGATTTTATTGTTGTTATTATTATTTTTACAGGTACAATTTCTTACCACAGCAAAATATAATCTGTCTGCCTTTTTAGTCCCAGGAGAGAGCTTGGAGCAGCAGATACGCTTATGTTCAAATCCAATTTCTGTGCATAGCTCTGACTGCCGAGCAGCTATCACTCTAAATTCACTTGCCTCTTCCAAGGTGGAAACAGAACAAGTAAGTTAATGSCCTGAGAATGAAAAGAGGCAGAATAGCCATTGCTTCTAATATGCTGCTGATTTCTCCGAGTACAGTTCACAACAGTAGAAGATTTATGTTTAATATAGATAGTGTTAGTGCAGCTAGCAATAAATTATAAGGCAATATACCTTCCTGTCCTTTCACATAATGTCATTAGGCACATTTTGGGGGGGAATGTATCCTAAATAAAAAAAACAACTTCTACAAGATCAAAAATRCATGATACCAAGGAATCCTTCAGTCTCCAAGTCAAAAGCTAAGGCAGAGACTGTGTTGTTTCTTTACATGCATATAATATTCACATCTGTCAATAACAGCCCACTTAATGTTTGAACACTGGAAAAAAATCAGATGTCACACAAACAGTCATATTATGGCTGTCTCCTTATTAGGCATTTGTRTGTATTCAGCACAGGTGTGCCATTCACCATACTGTGTGAACAATGAATTTCAATGAATGGCCTTCCAGTTCCAGTGACCTATTTGTACATCTTGGCACACACATCRAAGGAAGTCAGGGGAGCCTGGAGTCAAAAGCATCTGGGTAATGCTCAGAAATTCATCTGATTGCTAGTAGGCTGCTCTATACATCATTGTCTTTTGTACAGGTAGATACATATGCATGTACATATATGTACATATAATATGTGTATGTAGATTGGATTTTTGCTTTCTGTATCACGAACTAACACACGACTTGGAAAATCACAYGCAGAATTTCAGACCTGTGACTTCAGAAGAACTGTTCATAGGTAAAAATGCAACATTTGCTTAGGTACTTGGTTAAGCTTAAGGTCAGGGTTAGGTTTATACTGGCACCTAGGCAACTTGGAATCGTGTGCAGGGACAGGAAGATTTCATAAGAAAACTTTTTATTTCATAAGAAAACTTTTTTATTTCATAAGAAATAGTTGCACATGCCAAGATTAAAGAGCCTTTAGCACTTTGTCATGTTTTGGAAGAATTTGAAGACAAACAAATATATTTGATAAGAATCTGGTGTTGATTCTGTCTCTGTCATAGGCACATAGACAGGTTGCCAGTCTGCCACATGAGRAAAACTCATTCAGTCTTATTTGTTATCCTTCTAAAGCCTGCCATTCCTGTTAAATAACAATGGTCCACGCAGGTGGACTTAGAACACCCCTAAATCAACCAAGAAACTTGTGTCCTGTATCATTGTCCTAACAAGTCCTGCAAGCTTGCATTTTCATATGTTTGAGGAAGTATTTCTTTATTTAAAGGATAGGTTCTGATGTTTGCTGTATGGCAGAGGATCATTGGTGTGCTCCAGGAGCAGCACACTGCAGATGACTGAGCACACAGAGCTGTATTACAAACATACATAAAAGACAGTAGGCATTTATAGTGCTTCTTGCAGAAACATACCTGAACATCTTTGTCACAGCCCTGGTGGACAAAGAGGCTTTCAGTGGTGGTTTTACATAGGCAGGCTAGAACATGTGTCTGGCATGGCTGGCAAGGGTTGTTTTTTAAAGGAGGATTCCTCCAGCTGATGTAATGCACTGTGCCAAACTTGACCTCATTCCATCCCAGCAGTTTAGAGGTCTAAGTCTCCCTGTCACTTTTCATAGTACTTTGTTCATTGCTGAAGCTGGTGTCTCACCTAGGACAGTGGGCACCAGGGAAACAACATTTTCATCCATTGCAAAAGAAGATTCAAGAGTAATTGCAATATTTTATTCTTCTGGCTTACTTCTAGCCTGCTGCAGAGTCCAGAGGAGAGAGTAAGGTGATGATACAGAGGAGGAAACCTCTGGCAGAATAACCAGTCTGGCACTGAATCAGGAGCAATGTGCTGACCTTTGTCTGGAGCAGACACCAAGCTGCCCAGCACTTGTTCAGGCTTGATCTGAGCACAGAAACAGTGGTGCAAAGTCACTGATCACCAGTGACTCCTGAAATTTTAGTGTGTCAAGGGGTGGGGGCAGAGCCGGGACTATGGTCTGGGGCTCTTACCGTCTAAATACAGGAGAAAATAGTGCGGCTGGATCTGGGCTTGCCCTCATAAAAGCTTGAGTAAAACTGCCTGGATCTCAAGCTTTAGCATGTGTTTTTTGCTGCCATCACAGTAAGAGTTGGTGACTTCTGCTCTTCTCCCACAGGGTGTTGTCATCTTATTGCAAAAGTTCCATACCTTCTTGGTGATTTCTCATRGGCAGCTCCTCACAGCACTGRCTCCTTCTTCTTCACAGCACAGCCAACAAACTCCAACTCTCTCCTCACCCAGCTAAGCCACTCTTTTGTAGCAGTTGTMTTCTTATTGGACACAGCTGTGGCCTGTTAAGGGCAGGSCTGTTCCTAATCTTTGGTGATTGGTACAGCTGCAACTCCTCAGSTRTGAGACTACCTTCTGCACTATCTTTATTTTCTTACATTCTATCTCCCCACAACAGGGGTTTTATATTGTCCAGGAAATTTGAGCTTTTCATCAAAGACTGCTTTCCATGCATACAGAAACAGATCCCATTTCACACACAGAATATGCACAATTTCCCTCTTTTTTGTGCATGATATCTGAGTTCTTGTCCTTCACTTCTCTTCCAAGCCCTTTAGAGTCACCCCAGAGACTGGTTCTGGATAGATGGTGCTTCTTAAGCCAGCAAGCCAACTTTGTGACATGGGAAATGCAGCCAAGAATGGCTTTATCTTTATTAATAAATGACCAGAACCCAGGTAAACAGGGAGGCAGCAAAATGGTTGATTATTGGTTGATTAATGGTTGATTAACAAYGAACTCACAGCTACAGCATGATGGAGTTAAACATTAACCTGAAGAAACGGGGGATTGTGTTTGTAAATGCGTAAGTGGTGTATATATTCACCTTATACCAGTCCTGTGAAATTGTAAAGCAGATTAATTTAGTATACTATCAGTAAAATGGTATTAAAGTTTTTCTTCAAGAGCAGCCCTGGGAGAAGGCCCTGGGGGTGCTGGTGGGTGAGAGGCTGGCCATGCCCTGGCCATTGGGAGCCCAGAGCCCCCGTGTGCTGGGCTCATCCAGAGCCCCGTGGGCAGCAGGGCAGGGAGGGGATTCTGCCCCTCTGCCCCCTCTGCTGAGACCCCACCTGCAGGGCTGCATCCAGCTCTGGGCTCCCAGCACAGCAAGGACAGGGACCTGCTGGAGCCAGGCCAGAGGAGGCACCAAGGGGATCAGAGGGATGGAGCAGCTCTGCTGGGAGGAAAGGCTGAGAGAGCTGGGATTGTTCAGCCTGGAACAGAGAAGGCTTTGGGGTGAGCTAATTGTGGCCTTCCAGAGCCTGAAGGGAGCCCACAGGAAAGATGGAGAGAGACTATTTACAAGGGTCTGAGTGACAGGATAAGATGAAATGGCTTCAAACTGAGACAGAGTAGGTTTAGATGAGATTAGTATAAAATTATTTACTGTGAGGGTGGTGAGGCCCTGGCACAGGTTGCCCAGAGAAGCTGTGGCTGCTCCATCCCTGGGAGTGTTCAAGGCCAGGTTGGATGGGGCTCTGAGCARCCTGGGATAGTGGAAGATGTCCCTGCCCTTGGCAGGGGATTGGAAGCAGATGATCTTTAAGGTCTCTTCCAACTCAGGCCATTCTATGATTCTATAATTCAAGCATCACTAAAACATCACATTCTTAAACTAGAGAAGCAGAAGAACTGAACCATGGCCAGAAAGAATTGTCTCCTCCCTGTCTCACAAATCAAGCTCTAAGCTGAAAGGGACATTCAAGACAGAACCTTAGACCAGTGTTTAAACCTGCATCTGCTGTCAACCAAAAAGCAGCTTGGGCTGCTTCCTACCAAGCCTCCTCCCTCTCCTGAAAATCTGGCAATTAAATTTGCTTTGTAGTATTGTCACATAATCTGTCTACTAGACACAAACACTGTCAAAATACTGTTAATTAGTGTATGAGAATCCATTGGTAAACTAATGTTCCTTTAAAAAAAWWAAAAAAAACTAAACAGAARGCAATGAATTGGCTCATGTTGGAGCTGTCTGCTGCATTGTACAAAGTGCCTGCTTCACTGGACAACTAATCCAAAGTAATCCTCTTTTGAGATCACTGATTCACCATTTGATTTGTACTCTGATTTGCACCAGGAATGCCTGCTGYGGCAAATTATTCCAAAGTGGCAGATTATATTATTTTTCACTGCCTACACTTTGATCTCCAGAAACTAAGAGACAGCACAGACTTTCCAACAGTTGATGAAATAAAACTGAAAAAAAAATATGATCCACATATTTTTATGAAGTCTCCTACTGGGAATAAACCTAAAATAAACATCATATTTTGGCACTCATACCTCAACTATCTGTGAAGGGAAGGTTCGTAGATTAAAAGCTTTGCTTTTAGCTTTTCCATAATCCTATCYTCCAGCTTCCCATTTCCTTTTTCTACCTAATGACTCACAATTCTGTCAACCTCTCCAACCAATGCCTAGGTATGCTTTCACTTTTGCTCCCACAGCTCTTCTTGCAGGAAGAATTCTGACCTGGTGAATGCTCTGGACTTTGATACAGGACGCCTGGACTGGGATTATCTTTCTGTTGCAGGGTCCCTCGTTGATCTGTGGTATCTCTCTGAACTAATTGCTGACTTGGTTCCCCCTCTGTAAAATAAAGACAACTATCTGCCCACTCCCTCTCTGTCGGAATTCAGGACATCCCTCTGGYTGTCCTGGACTGCCAAGACCCCTGCCAGGGRGCTCAGRGACCCTGGCACAGAGCCCARRATGCCTGTGGTTTTGATTRTGACCYATGGAGCAARTTACCAACCTTATATGAAGATCTACAAGCCACGCCAGTTTTAGTAGAATGATGGTGAATTTATCACRAGGTGAAAAATAGATTTTTGAGGGTTTTAGAATGGGGACAAGATAGGAATTGGGGTGTGTCCAACCTTTCTCCTTCTTCTTCTTGGCCTCCATCTTCTGCTGTGATGTTGGCACTTTTGGATTGGTTTAGAGTAGAAGATCACTGTCTAACATAGGTGATAGATATTGGGAAGTAATTGTAAACATTGTATACGGAGTTTTTAGTATAAAAAGATAACACTGCCCCGGGGGTGGCCAGAGTGCCTCTGTCTGTCCTGCTGAGCCGACCTCGGCTGGACAGGAGAAAGAATTTTATAGATAAGGAACAATAAACAACCTTGAGAATGAGAAATGAAGAGCCCTGACTCCTTCTTCAACCGCCAGGCTGGGAAAAGAGACTTTCTAATGCATCTTGAGGTCACTCTGACCAGCTGGAGATCCTGACACCTCTCCTCTCATCAGCATTTAGTTGTATTTATTATTTAGCTTACAAGATCTATGTGGTAGGAGAGGTTTCTTGCTGTTTGCCTGTAGTGTCTAACACAGTGAGGCCAGTCTGGGTCAGAACACTAGACTCAAGCCTACCACAAAAACAGCAATATTATTTGCTAGTGATAAGAGTGTGTTTAACAAAGTTAACACAAAAAAGAAGAASATTATTAGATTTTTCCCTTACTACATCCCTGTTTACTAACTATACCATAAAGGTTAACAACAATGCACATGTTAATATGTGTGTGTGGAGTGTTTTTGWATATAAAATATTGTGGGGGTATTTTTGGGTTCTATGGGATTGTTTTACTTTTGTATGACTGTTCTGTTAATCAAGTATTTCAGCCCCAAATTGCCCTTTCATTAATTAATTCCAGAAGTTCAGGACTAAAAGGAAATTAAGTCCAGTATCATGAGGTACAGTAAGACTGCAGAATCTAGCACTTTCTTCATAGTTGTATGTGCCACTTTATTATCATGAATGTATAATGTCAAGTCATTAATGTAGGAAGTTTTGCCATGTGCTTTCTTTCTCTTCAGTTACATAACTTAAGTTAACATTAACTAAATCCATAAGATAAAACAGGATTACAAACTGGGAATAGAGAAGTACAGAGGAGATAAAAGGACAGAAATACATTAATATTTCAGAAAGTTTTGGATTCATGGCTATGACACTTTGCCATATCTTGTGAACACACAGGGTGATGGTCTCTGGATGAGGTACAGCAATAGTATCAACAGTCATTTGAAAAACATTGCTAATTAGCTTCAGGCTGATTTTATGAAGCCTGTCAGATTTCTTAGGTAGCTGTATGATAYATCCAGCAGAACTGATAATTGGCAAGAAGTAATTAACCACATTTCTCTCTTTGGTGCCTGCCAAAAACATTTTAACTTCCAAATAGCAACAGTTCCAATGAATATAAACAAATGCAAACTTGTCATGGCAGGTTGAGCTGTTTATGCAGTGAATCTGATGGAAATGGATGTTTTCATAATGCACCCAGGTTTGATTGACAGAAATTTCCACAGAAAACTACAGCACATCCTTTGCATTGCTTTTAATGAAGCTGCAGTTTTCATTCTTAGCTACATCTTGTTGCCTGAGCAACAATGCTTTGGATTTGGCTTTCTTTGTTTCCCAATTCTAGTCAAATTAAACGGGGAAAGAAAAGAAAACCAAACCAGCAGCATGGAACTCGGAAAAAAGTGCTGTGCTCTTCTAGCCCCATCTCCCAGAGATTCACTGCCTACCCAAATTGTGCCCCAGCAGAAACAAAAAGAAACCAAARGGTTCTTGCTGCACAAGTTTAGAGGCACAGAGCTTCAGCAGCAGCATCTATAAGTTGTGGCATATGCTGGCTCTAGCAATTAAATTGCTTGATAGGGAAAATAGAAAAAAAATAGAAAAAGAGAAAGGCAGGAAGGTAAAGAGGGGAAAGTAAAGAAGGTAAAGAGGGCCAGCAGGAAAGCAGCAGCAGGGTCAGTGAGGCTTGGGAGGCTGCCTCTCATGCAGCAGTTGGCTGTGATGAGGATGATGAGGCCTTTTTGCCATACTCTTCCGGTATGACCAGTTCTTACCAGCCCAGCAGCCCTGAGCAGCAGCCACATCTGGGTCTGCAGTGCGTGCTGAGGTTACCCAGCCAGGGGGACTGAAGTGAGTGGCATAAAGAAGTTTCACACAGGGTTTCCAAGCAGTTCTCCAGTGRCACAAACCTTTCCTCTGCTCAGACACAAGTCAAACTGACAAGCTAAAGACAACCCCAGTCTGAGTTGTGGTTTTGCTTTATGAATCTTATTTTTCAGGGCTTGTATACCAGAGCCATGTTGTCATGCCTCGGTTGTTCAYTGTGAAGACAGGAACTGGAATCTAAGCAAAATAACTGTTCCCTTCTTTTTTTTTTCTGGAGGGGAGAGTTCAAATGCAGATTTTCTGTAAGTGTCTGTTCAACATAACATGCTGTTTGGAAATTAGGCACTTATACCCCAATGAAGATCTTTCAGAGAAAGCTCTCTGTTGAGAAATATGTTAAGCTTATTATTACTTTTCCCGTCAGAACACATTAATTGCACAGAGAGAAAATCAGCCACACTCAAAYGCACAGCTTGTGCATTCCTATGAATTTCTACTGTGCCTTAAAAACAAGTAACAAACATAAAGTGTATTTCCTGCAGTGCTTATTGCTGGATAGAATTCATGCCAATTACAGGGTTATGTTAACATCTCTAGGAAAGCATGAATAATATCAAAACTTGGAAACCCTTTTATTTGGTTAAATATTAACTCRCATCCTTCACACTTTAGATAACGTAAATAATAGTTTGACATCTAGTTGCTGTTACATTARGTATCCAGCCCCATTTTAGTATTATGTAAATATTAACATGGTATTACAGCAAAGTCATGTAGTCAAATTGGGAAAACACCTCAGTGAGTGCATAATTTAAAAATATATACACATAAAATGTGTAATATATGTGTATGACATCTAAAATCCAATAATAAACAGTATATCTAAAGACATTTCAAACATAGAATGAAGAGCAGGAACTYTAGCAGAAATGGTCAGACAAGCAATCCTAACAGCTTAAGATTTCAACTGTAAATTCCTTTTATTAAATCCATTTTTCCCTGCTCAGCTATTGTTTTATTGCTGATTCCTATTACAAGCCTCTCTTCAGTGATGCCCTCYTGAAATCTCTCTGTTTCTGAGCACGCACATTCCCCACACATGAATCACCTCACAGCAGGACAAACCTAATCCTTATTCTTCCGCATGGAAGCACAGTGCCGAGCCAGAGCATTGGGGACTGACACTGCTCTCGGTGTGGGACACATCCTTCATCCTCTTCCATACATTTCCTCCCTCCAGGCAGCCCCCTGACATGCCAAAATACGACTTTTTAGTGTAATACAAGAGGACAACAATTTACTTGTGTACAATGCCTTTTGTGAATAGTAATAGCATTGTCTTAGGTCAAGTAACAGTCAGGCTTACTTTCCAACTTAAAGGATCAGTGGAGTTGATCCTGAGTGGATCCTGACCCCTGGGAGGCAGGGAAAGTGGTTCTGAATCTCGTTTTCCCCTTGGTCCCCTGAAGCTCCATGCTGTGTCAGCCATTATCCTTCCTGCTACTCAAGGTAAAAAAGCAAAACATGAGTTTTCCATCCATTTACAGCAGTAGTCAGGGAGCCTGGGAAAGGTAAAAACCCTAGCTTTTGCAGAAAACTATGACATCACAAGGCATTCAAAACCCTCCAGTGTCCCTTTCTGGCCCATACCACCACTGCCCCTGGATGTGGGTGGAAGAGGAGCCCACTGCACCCTTCTGATGTCTCCTAGTTCCTTTCTTACATGTCTCCACGTTTTTTACATACTAAAACATTACCATTATATCTTCTTCTCAGCAGAGTAGAAAATCATGTGTAATGATTGTCACTACTACAAATACTTCRTGTTACAAATACAGATTTTTTTGTTAGCATTTCCATTTCTCGTTAGCATACAAACTATGCCAAGAGCAGCTCCTGCAGAGACCTGCACAACAGTCATTGGAATGTGTCTTGTGACATCAAGATGGACTCCTTGCTTACCACACCTTTGCTCTGCCCAGGTGCTTCCCAACAGCAACTCCTCCTCTTCTGTATCCAGATGGAAAAGCTGGAGGTATTACCTACCTACCCACCTACCTACCTACCCACTTACCTACCTACCTACCTACCTACCCACCTACCTACCTACCCACTTACCTACCTACCTACCCACCTACCTACCTACCTATTCTGCTGACAGAACATTCTGCTGGCACAGTAGGAACTGTATACACACACATCAAATTAACCCCAGTAAAAGCCTACCCAAGCTCATTTAATCCATCCCCATTAGCTTGTTGTACTGAACACAAAGCAGAGGCCCTAGAATGACAAACAACCACCAGACACTAAGACTGGTCATTGAAATAAAACACTGAGAGATGATAAGGGATTCCTCTTTCTTTAAGAAAAAAAAAATCAACTCCCAGAAATTTGACAATGTAGGAAAGTAACCACCCTAGTTCCCCAGCCTCCTACAGCACATGGTCCAGGGTGAGAGACCAAGAGCTTGGAACTGGCAATTCACACTTCTCACAAAAGGCCAAGATTTTGATCTGGGGGAGAGGCAGAGAACAGAAGTCCCCCCTCAGTTCTGGTTCACCCCTGGGACTAGGGCCACCCAGGATGGCAACCAGCACTTCAGGGCATGGTGTTCATGGTTTGGGATTGTGTGCTTGAAGCTAATCCAGGGCACAACTGCTCCAGACCAATGCTTTGCATGTGCAGGGATTATAACAGGCAATGCTCACTGTTAAAGACAGKTAATCTTCTAAAATTTTGCTCTAAGGTTTGAAACTAGCCTAGCTACTTTTAAACACACCACTTCATAAAGAAATGCCTGATTTAAATTATAAAAACATGTATAAAAATTATGGAATTATGGATCTTTAAGTGTGAAACTTTTTTGTCTGTCACAGGACAGGACTTGATGTGTTAGTGCTCCCTTTCCCAGTTTCAGCAACTCACTCCTTTGAGGAGTCCTCCAAGGCTTCCATGCACCTCATCTCCATGTTAGCGGCATGACATAAGATTTATTAGAATGTCCACCTTCTTTTCTGTTAACCTCAGAAGTAGAACTATTGGAGTTCATRGAAAAGTTTGACTACTGATAAGAGGAGAAAGGTCAGAAAAACATTTTGAAGGGAACACAGTTTCTCTGTAAGGACAGAAAATTCTTATTGCATTAATAATGACTCAGTCATGAGGACAGAGAGAAGACATTGTCAAGTTAGATACTCAGAAAAGCTAAAATGTAGAAGTGACCCTGTGTTAATGAAAACAGCAGTAATCCCATTATTATGTTTTTGCCATGGCTTGTGTTGTGATAATTGTAATTAATGTCATTTACTTTGTAAGAGGCAAATTATTCATAAAGAACATGGTACATACAGCTCATTGTAAATATTTTTGCATATTCAGTGTCAGCTCACGTCTAGCTGCCTCCTGAGCATTAATGCATCCTGCATTGTATTGCAAAAGCAAGCCATCTAAAATAAATTACTTGAGATTTTTAATGTATCCCATTTTCCTCTAAACAATGAAAGTCATGTGAGGAACAGAAATGAACTGGAATGCATGACACTAAAGTTGCAGCTATGCTATGTTAACAGTGYTGTTAAAACCCAGTGAGCTGGGTCTCCAGCCTGCAGATATTAACAAGCAGTCTTTGAATGTGGCATTGAGTTACAGAGAAAGATTGTGTGGCTTCCTTTTAAGTAATGATTTCCTCCTTTACTTTCCACATGCTCCTGGAGTTGAGATTGAAGTTCTTTCCCTTTGTTTGTGTTTGACCCACCTGGATTTTGTCAGAAACACAGGAGAGCTGCAGCCTGCAGAGGGAACTGCAGTGCCAGTCACCCACCTGCATGGCTGCTGGAGCCAAAGGTGGTTTGCCCACGTGGATGCTCCACAAGATGCCTTAGGGAGAGACTCAGGATTACTTCAGAGTCACATGAAATAACTGCATGCATTTTTTTGCAGGCTCATAGTTGATGACAACATCAGCATTATCAACTACCATCTCCTTTAAGTCTTAAAAGGAAAGTGGCAACTGCTGCCAGCGTGCTCTGTCCTGGCACAGACCGRAGCAGGGTGCCCTGGGAATGCTGTCATTCCTGTGAACACTCAGCAAGGCTCATACGTGTGCCAGGCAATGGGGGGCACATGCCATGCAATGCAAGCTGTGCATCCTATGCAGAATAAAGGGTTTCTGCACATGGGAGGGGAGTAGAGGTGCCTGGAAACTCCACTGCCAAAAGCTGAGGAGTCTGTAGCTTTGAGCACCACAGCTGAGGATCACCATTTTTTGAATGCAGAGAGAATTTGGCTACATGCATCTTTTTACAGGATCACARAGCACTGGAAAGCTCCTCTGGAGTTTGTCTGGGCCAATCCCTGTGCAGAGCAGGGCAGTTGAGTGCCTTGGGCACTTTTAGCCCCACTGCTGACAGTCCTTTGTTGTCTGCCTTTTTCTTGTACTTTGATCCTTCTTTCCACTTTCACACTGCCTCCTTCCCCTGTTGTCAGCACAAATATCAGTGCAGCTGTCTGCTGAACTGAATGATGAATGTACCCAAGTTCAAACTACACTTCACCATGTGTAAGCAATTTTCAACCATATCGTGTCTCTGATGTGGCTCACAGCAACTGCTCCAGTGCTTATGCTGACAGGATAGGAAGGAGCCCAAGGCCAGGAAAGAAGAGTCAAGACAGGCTGGGCCAAATCTTTCTGCAGCTGCCAAATGCTGCAGTTCAAAATGCACAATTTGAGGTGTCTTAATTTTATGCAAGTACTTACAACGATGCCACTTCAGCCAGGGATAGAGCTGTAGCAGKGTGAAACTGCCTTGCACTGGCATAGCTTCTGTTGCAGCCATACTGCCTGCAGGGCACTGTCTGAATCCAAACCCCCCTTGACCATGGGACAATTCACCTGGTGAGCTGCCTYCCTCATCTCATACTCTACAGAGCGTGCAAGATGCCACCTGGGCAGTCTGAGCCCACAGAACCAACCTCAGTAACAACACACATTTTCCAAAGTTCCACATGACTGCAAGGCCTGGCCACCATGGAGAAGATCCCAGGAAGCCTGCTCCACAGCMCTGCTCCTCAGAGACCTGTAATTATAATGGCTCTGGGAGAAACAGAGCTGTTTCTGAAGCAGTCTGAACTAAACAGAGAGAAGGAGCAGCTCAGTCTCACAGCTCCTTTTTGGCAGAACAATGTTACATGCAAGGATGGAGGAGAAGTACTTCAAGTTAATCTCTGCCGCAAAGATACAGCTGCTATTGGTGACATKCAGGCTTTGTGACTCTCCAGGTCCAGGCCAGCATGCAAAACATCACRTGAGATTCCTGTGGGTGTGAACGGGAGCACAGCTACCAAACAAACACAAGCTTAAACTCTCCTGTAACAAGCAAGCCCTGGCAAGAAGGAAAGTACGTGAAATGCACTACTTCTCCTCATTTAATGCTGTTGGCATGAGAGTCAGGGAGTTTTCCACCTGCTGACCAAGCTGTTCTATGTATTACAAAGGATAAATAGTTGAAAAAATAACCTATACCAAGTAAAACTTTCCCCTGATATTTCCAGCCACTCCTAAACAGCCACAATAATCTATAGAGGCACAACCCCCAGGCTTAACCATTGTATCTTTCAACCTGAGGAAGGTGGCAGAGAACAGGCTGAGAATGAGAATAGATCTTCAGAGTTTCTGTGTGGCACCAGATAAGCTTTCAAACCCATGTCCTGCTTACACATAACAACACAGCAACATAAAGTTAACAGCAACATAAAGCCCATACTTGATGACCTCAGGCAGGATGGACTTCTGCACTATCTACCCAACACAAAGCACCTTACAAAAAACTCAGTATCTGGAAGTCTGGTAAGAAGATGGGGATTAGCCAAGCAACTCGTCAGAGAGATGACAAGAAAATTTTACAKTTACTAATTTCTTGGGGGAAAAAAAATGCAAATTTCTTTGCAAAATTGACACATATTTACCTTCAATGACAGAAATATAATATATATACATTCTAATTTTTTTAACTTACAATATATATATATACAATATATATATACAATATATATTAATTTGGCTAGGAATTTAAGAACAACGTTTATTTCACTTATTCATTTAAGAACATATTTTAGTGCAGCAAGCTTTGCAATTTTTTCTGCAGAAAAAAAGTTCTACAAAATTCACTTTTGAAGCAAAACTATAAGCTTGCACAGTTACTCCTACMTTTCTCCTACTTTCTTAAACACCAGCAATTAAGCACTTAGATGATGGTGATCACTGAGGGCAGTAAAAGAAACTTTCTCATCTTATATGGAGCACACCATAGCATAAAAGGTAAATGCTGTCTACAAATCATTACCTTACAGTTGCTGCTCCTTGACAAGGCAACTTTCATACTGATCCCAGTGGAATTTTACCCTGATTAATTACTTGCCAGATTCACTCAGAGACAAGTTTAGGCAGCATGGAGTCGAAGGAGAGAATGAGGAATGAAATATTTTGGCACAAAAACAAGTGCTTCTTAAAGGCAAAGTATCTTTTCTGTAATTACAACATTGAATTTAGATTTGGAACAATTTTTTTTTTAATTGGCTACTTGAGCCTATGATATTTAGAAACTCTAGGCACTTCCATTTTTCTCAAGAAGTTATTCCTGTTTTTTTGACAATTTTACCAGACTGTTCATGTGCAGTGACAAAACTCATTAAGTGGAACTTCTGCTTGACAGTATCTGAGTTTATTCTAGAATTAGCTGTGCTCCTCTTAAAAACAGAAGCAAAAATAATTTAATAACTTTTCAACATTATAACCACCAGTTTCACAATGGATGATGTGGTTGCCTTCAGACCACAGTGCCCCTAGATTAATGTTTAAATTAATAACTACTATTTACAATAGTTAGAAACCAGCACCAGTTTTCTCAAGAGCACAGACAGATGTAGTTAAAGGCAGGTTTGAGTCTGCATATGCTCACTGCTACTGCAAAATTCTGTGAGTCCTTCAGTGTGCTCTGATTTATGTGGACTGTGACAGGTAATGAACTACCAAAAATGCCCAGGTACCAGCRGGATACCAGGCTCCAAAAATTGACTCAGTAAATTCCAGTCCATTAGATCAGATTACAGTGGTCTCATCCTTACATGGCTAATTAATATTTTCATTATAAAATCAGTACCCAAAGTCTCCCCAGTGCAGGAGGCAATAGGGACCCCGTAACCAGCCTGGTTTAAAGAGCAAACTCTTCTTCCCTCTGGACTCCTGCATRGTAAATTGGGGAGCAGGAGGAATAAGGAAGTGCACAGACAGGAATTACCACACCACCTGCATTAASAAATTATGCTGAAGCATGTGTTAACTGTAACATTCAAGTATGTTTTATTAAGTGTTATAAAATATATACAATCTCAAAACACAGCACATTTTGCACACAGTTTGTCAGCCCTCATGGGTATCACTACAGCATTCAATAGATGACACACTTCCTTATGAAATCAGCAGACCAGAAAGCTAGGAAAWCCCAAAACTACTCTATTTCAGATTACAATCTCTTTAACACCCCGCTGGTTAAGGCTCTATTTCTGCTACCTGAGTTGATTTTGTTAAATTCACAATTTTTTGCATCTCCAGGAATGGGTTGAGGGAAGCAGAGAGGAGGGATGGTGCATGCTTTTCAAAACACAAAAGTAGGAAAAAAAATGTCAGGAGTGGCTTTGTAAACTTTGCATTAAAAATATGAAAAAGAAAAAAATTTGGTACTTACAAAACTGAATACAGCCTACTTAAAAATCTTGAATCTACAGTGAGATCATGTAAAAAAAAAACAGCACTTCATTTCATAATGTACTTCAGTTTCACCATACTGGAAAGTCATGCAAAAACTGATGCCTGTTTCTTCATGTTTATACCACTGTTATGTCACCAATCTTGTGTGCGATGTCATACTACAAAAAGAAAGAATATCATTAATCTATAGCAGCMAGAGGCTAGGTACTGTAACATACAGTAATTAAATGCTCTATTCAGATCATCACCCAATTCATGGTCATTCAGATTCAGGTTTATACTAGTGTCTGATAGCAAAAAGGTGAAGTAGTGCAGCAAATGAAAACTGTATTCATCAGTGGACTACAAATAACTGTACGTTTAACTTGGAAATTTTCAGTATCTCATGGATTCCCCAGTGCATATCTACTGCATTGCACTTTTAAAGTACCTGTCAAAATCCACTAAATGCCTCTTGACTAAATTTCACACCAGTAACTTGCATTGTCAAAGAACCACACAGTTCTGTTGTTTACTGTCATGAACACTCAGTTTTCTCAAAGTGCCTCATCCCTACCTGCACACGTGCTCATTTCACCATTTCTTTAGAAATCAGTTCTAGTTCCTTACTGTTGTAACTGACTTTTTTGTACAAAGATAATAAATAATTCTTTGGTGCAGTTACAGTTCTCCATCAGCTCTATATTCTTTGTGTTCATATTTTAAGACTGTGGTATTGTAAGAAAAATGATAACTCATCATTTCTGCCACATCTCCATGCTACAAAATGCACTTTCTGTGTGCTGCCTTTACCTAAATGATGCTGACAGCCACCAATATTAATTTTGCAAACATGATAATACACCAGAAAACAACTCTTCCTAACTAATGTATAAGGATGCATTGTGTTTACTGGAAAYGTCTCATTTTCTTACTGAATTTCAGCTTATTACAGGCCTTTGTATAATTACACCCATCCTCACAGATTTTTAGGACATGCCTCAATGACACAATAATTTCTCCATAAGAGCARTAATTAAAACAACTGACTCAGGCTRCTTCTGCAACAGCTCACTTTCTTCCTTGCACACTGTCATACTGCAATTAGAATTACACATCAAATGGAATCTTCCAGTTGCATGTGACAGTAAAAGGAACCGAGTGCCTTCCCAAAACTTTGCTTGGAAGAGTAACTCAAAGCAGCACCAAGTTCTGCTTGGCTGGAAATCACAACCTTTGGCTTCTTTCTATTTCAAGCTGTCACCTGGCATAAGAACCTGCTGTTYTCTGAACTTCATTCTGGCTGTTGTTCACATAATTATTGTTGTAGGGAATATYAAGAGACTCATTAATTGGGACTGAACACTGAGGAGAGAAACGTCCTTTCTGTATTCCTGTCTTTGCACCATGGATTGCATAATGCTTCYATTTCCTACCTCTTTCATTTATAGTTCTCAAGTTAATAATTAGCAAACATATGCCTTCTACATAAGGTTTAGCTGCTCCACACACAGTTCATCCTATCACATTCTRCTGGAAAAGCCTGAAGAAACAGTGCTCTTACACTCCAAAACATATATAAATCCAGCTTTTCTCAGGGATAGGGCAGGTGTGCAAGCAGGGGTTSAAGTAATGATGTCTCTCCATCAAACTCCTTTTTGCTCCATTTCATGAACAAGTCAAGAGAAAATTAGCATACCCTGCTTATGGACAAAATTCTGCTTCATGGCACACAGAGACAAGCTGGGACARGGGAATAGTTCTTGATACCCCTGTTGTTTGAAAAAGCCAATGTTTTCTAAATCTGATGCTTAAATGAGCTAGAAAGGCAAACACAATCTGTTCTCCCTTGCTGCACTGCCCTGATACTTTCAGTCTTGATTTTCTTTTCCTTTCCTTCYCATACAAGCAAATCTCTAGCAATAAAAAAAAATTAGTAAAATAATGAAAAATGCAGTCTGGCAAGTGAACCTTAGCATGCAGCTAGAGGCTGTTTGTGCAGCTGTGATAAAGAATAAATAAATAATAATAATAAAAAAATTGAAAACATCAACACACACCCCCCCCCAGTGTTGTAGCTCATAAACAAGATGTGCTAAGTCCTTTGGATCGTGCAAGGAAAACTATCAGTTAATAAGAAACTACTGTCTGCCCAGGTACTTGCAATCATAACACCATTAAGTTTAAGCTGGAAAACCAGGGGCCAGTTTGAAATCCACTGTACAAATGTAGTTTAAAGTACCTAATGCCTAAAGCAGAGACAAGGAAAACTGGCTGGGAACAGAAAATATGATAGAAAGTGACAGTAAAAAGAACGACCCTCCACAAAAGYGTGATCAAAAGCAACAAACCACACTCAGAAAAAAAGAAAAACCTGCCTAAAACTCTGTCCTACTCCAAYAGTGAAATCCATACCACAGACAGGAATAAAAAGGCAGCATGTGATAGAAAGAGGAAGGCCAGGCTGTAGGCAAAGTGTACGAAACACCAAACACCAGGGCAGTGATGCTAAGGAGCTTTCCACCTCTCTGGTTGTATCTCAGCCTGTCACASACAGGGTTAGGCACCTCCAATGTCAGTAATGGTGAAGGAAGCACCCAAAACAACAAACACATCTGTATTTCCATTATCTCACTCTGAGAATACCTTCCAAGACACCTGCAGTGAGCAGCAGGGAAAAGAGTATCAAATGGAGTGRTGAGGACACTTCCCCTCGCATTGGCAATGGCTTTGGGGGATCTTTCACCCTCAGGAAGCCCCATARTGGGATCTGCTCAACTATTATTTTTCCTACAACCTGAAATACTCAAGGAGCAGCAGAAGTACTGGAAGAGTGACTGCTGTCAGGACAGAATTAAAAACCAGGAAGCAGCAGGGGACAGAGACAACCGCAGATGGTCTCATCAAGATAACAATCTTTAAATATATCTATTTCAAAATTTCTTAAGATTATGAAAGAAATGGAAAGAAAGTACTAGATGGACATCTGGTGAAGACTGAAAAGGATAGCAGAAAGACTTGCCAAGGATAGCTTTAAAAACAAATGACAGTGTGATGGGAAACCCTAGTTCCAAAAGTCACCAAGAGTCAACAGAACACTCCATTCTAACAGCTATCAGAGATGATCAACAAAGAGGATATGTCAATGCCAATAGAAAATAAAAAAATAAATTAAAAAAACACCTCTCAGCTAAGTCATGACAGAGCCAGGACATCAACCTTAATTCTCCAGCTTGTTAATCAGAGTCCTTTGCCTTTGGATGCTTTTGTTATTGTTTTTATTGCTAGTGAGTGAGCCTCTGTCAGCCATGTCAGGCATTAAGGATGTCCTCAGCCTCCTTGCAYGTTCAGCAATTTTCCCCCCATGTACAAACCATAAAGCCAGCAGCAAATGCACCAGCTCATATGGCTGGCACAGACATGAGGTGTTGACAGAATTAAATTCACATGTAGAAYGTAACAACCCAATTGTCACTGTCARYTGAAATCCCAGCTTGCTCAGGTAACACCAGGGGCAGGGAAATTATGTTAATTTCTAATAGGCAACAAAAGGGACTGTTGAGCATAAAGGCTGTAACCCTCCTTCCAGCCCTTTCATCTAGGAATAAAGGATTTTAGTGGGTWGGTTGAGATTCCTGCCTGCCCACCCAGTTCAGATGTGCAAAGATCACACTTAAAATAATAAACCTAAAATACTTCAAGTAGCAACACAACCTTGATTTTAAAAACATAAAATTGCTGTCTAGAACTTTGATGCCTTTCAAGTATGCAAATCTAGCAAGATCACAGCTGTAGGTTATCTGCACAAGAATCACGATTTTCATTGTGCTGTTCCTAAATGAAAACCAACAGACACATTGATGATCGAGCTGAGGATTTTTTTTTCCTAAATGAGCTGCAAATGAAGAACCATCACTAGTGACCTTAACTTCAGTCTGAAAAATATTGACATTTTAATGAGTAGCTCTAAGGTCTGCTTCATACTATTGGACAATAGTTGCGCCTATTTTTTGGTGAATAAAAGGGATGTAGAAGTATGTACTTCAATCTTAGCAACAGTGTGGGTACAGATGATATAAATACAGTGTTTCTCATCACAACTGTTAAAACCTATGAAAAACTACATTCATAACTCAACTGTACATTTCTAGAGCTTTTTGTTAAAAAAAAGSTTTAACTGATGCAGATTTCTGAATTATTTTCCTGAGTAAACAATAAGAAAATAACCATCTGGCACCTTAGAAGGTTCCTCAGCTTTCTGTTGGAAARCACTCTTGGAAAGTCACTGCAGAGCACCAGTCAGTCACATTTAGGCACAGAGAGATGGGGACAGAGGCTGCCAAAACATCAGCTGTGGGGGACACTCATGATTCCCAAATACAACATTTATTACTCTGTTTACATACAAAGCACTTATATTTAGCCTTTTTTTTTTTTCCAAATGGGCTGGAGACAGTATGGGAATCCACAGCATTTTTTTGTTTTTTGAAGTTCTGTGTTTTAAACACAGTGAGGAATACAAGATCATTAAATTTAAATAGGTTACCTAAAGAGGTCACCCAAACCACAACTCAAGTCCAAAGCAGAAGATATTGCAATGCCTAAGCAACTTCATTTTGAATTACAGAGTACAAGGATGAAACAAGGGCRAGACCAAACAGTTCATTTCCAGCTGAGTCCTTTTAGTAATGCTGAATTTTCCTCATGTACCAACAAGAAAGAGGGAAGAATATGTGAAAATAAACTAATTGCAAGCTTTATTTTGTATTTTACACATGAGAGGAACAGTTTCTGCTCTTGACACTTACAGGATTGGAAGTGACGTGGAAGGGCATTTTATTTATGTGGAGAAAAAGTGCAGTGCTAGCAGCCACAACATAAGCTTTTTGACATGTTTCACAAACCACCAGCTGTGCCCCAGAATTGGCATCTCCTTTAGCAGGCAAAACAATTCAGTAGTGTTATGCATTCCCACCATTGCCTTTATTCCTAGTCTAAGGTATYGGCTTCCCTCCCACCTGAGCTATTGTACTGGGAAACAGAAATCCTAAATTAATTTTATCTTATCTCCTACAGCTAAGTAAGGCACAGCATAAGTGTTTTGACTCCAGCAAATAGTTTCTTCGAAACACCACCCACTCAGCTGCCTGAGGAGTCATCTGTGAGTGGCTGGGACTGCCATCAGAGCCCTTAAACACTGGGAACAAATGCTCTGCTGCACAATTTAACTTCCTTGAAATCTGACTAATCCCAACTACTGTCTCACAGGTAAAWTATTACCTGCTGACACAAAATAGGGAGATTCAGCTCCCTGGATGGGATAATAGTTTCAATTACAAATCACTGACCAGGACAAGTCACAAGTTGCAGAGAGGTGTTGTTTCACTTGTACAGCAGTTACTGGCCACAAGAAACAAAAGGTCGAGTTGCTTTCCTACTCACACAGAACATGACATAATTGAAAGCTATTTAGTAATGGCACTAAATTACTTTTATAGCTTTTTGCCATCTGATTCAGTACTCCTTCATAGCAAATTCTAACCCAAGTGACCACCACACCCCTGGAAATGTTTGTGCTCAGAGCACCAAAAAGCTGAGCTGTCGCTATTTGCCCTGTTTGGAGTGTTCAGAAGAATCTGTCTTCTGCTTCCTTACACAGTACTGTTAGTAATAATATAACCAAGTCATCACCTGCAGAAATTATGGACGGTAGGCAGAGGACAAGGCTCTGCAATTTAAGCAGTGAAGGTATRCTGGCTACATAAGCAACTCTGAATGCAAAAATGTTTTGTCTTAAGACCCCCTAAGCCAGATGGTGCTACAAACCAGAGTAGGGAAAGGTTTCAAGAAGTTAGAAAGTTCATGCATGCTTCCAGAATTCCCATTCCACAGAAACTGATCAGACTCWCTGCTTTGCTCTCCCCAGTTTGCAATTAGGAAAAATTCTCTGGGAAGGAGAGTACAATACCCTTCAGGTACAGCACTCAGCTCCTGCCCTGCCTGCAGCTCCCCAGAGCCACAGCATCCAGCCCTGGAAGTGGGACAACTGTCAAGGCATCACGCAGCTCCCTGCGCTTCCCAGTGGACACACTGCCTCCCGAGGTTTTCCCCCTAAGAAAAATTAGATTAACATCTGAAAGCACATCATTTTATCTTTGGTAATGTCTATTCTAATATTGCCACTTTTTAAAACTGTTACATAATCAAGTTGTGTAATCAACAAGCTCAACTTCCTTCCAAAGCTGCTTCTCCCCTCCCTCCCTCTATCCATCCATCAACCCTGGTATCATGCAGGGTTCCTGAATGAATTGCACTGCTTTATTTCCCAAATMATGTGGTATAATTGTCCTTCATCTGTTTCTCCAGACTGCATTGACCAAAAGAAACTTTACTAAAAATGAGGACCCAAATAGGAGCTGCTGCCATGAAATACTACTGATTTTGCACATCCAAAGCAACCTGACCAGTGCTTCAACAGCTGAAAGCTGAAGTCTTCAAAACACCAACTTACAAGGGTAACACTGACTTTGATTTCCAATGATCTAAAAATCAAAAGATACTTAAAGGCTYCCTATTTCCAGAAACTTGACTTTGAATGGAAATCAGAAGCAGGGACAACACAATCCTCCAGGCTAGTTTTCTGCCAGAGTGGTTATTTTATAAAATTAAAGGTTCATACTCTTCTCCTGGTAGCCGTGCCTGCACCATTCCATAAAAAGCCTAAAGCAAATTAGGAAGAGCAACAGAATCATCGTAACTCAAGTACACRCATTATTTTTATATTAAGATGCAAGTCTTCATGTCTTGAGAAATCACTTATGGTCATACACAAGTTAAAAGTAGTTTTAGAATAAGCTGACATTTGGAAAGGTAGGCAACACTCATAGCTTTGTTCCATCCTATTCTTACTTCTGCTACTTAATCAGCTCTTTTCTTTACAAACTATTCTGCTTTATAAATTTTACAGATATGAAACAAGGCTAAAGTTGCTTTTTAAAAGAGCCTAGCAATTAATTGCCTATCAGTATTATCACAGAGCTTTGAAACAACTCAACATCAGGGGAACAAATTAGAGGCAGTAAGCTCAAAAGACACAGCCAAGATGTTCAGAGAAACAAACAAATAGCCAGACCTTTTATGACACTTTATCCAAGGCATTGTCTAACACACATATAAAGGACCACAGAGGTTCTGTAGAGCTACCAGGTGCTGAGTGCCCTCTGTTCTGTCAGGACACTCAGGAAAGTTCTAGCTGTTTTGCTGGAATTYCACAGACCAGCTGGAGGTAGTACTCAGCTTCTGGTTCACGGGCACCTATTCTCCACATAAAAGACCTGAGGAGCAGCTGAGGCATGCAAGAGCCATCTGTGACGAAACTGCCACCCGAAGTTCAACACCTCCATCCTTTCCCAAGTCTTGACRTGAATGTTAAAAAGAGTGAAAGAAAGGTTTCTTAGAACTCTATTTATAGAGACAAATCTGAACTTCCATTTGTATTAGGTTTCTTTTGGTATTTAAGCATGACTCTTAATTTGAAATTTAAAAAAATCCTAGAGGCTACCAGTACTCCATTTAACTTCACATGCTTGTGCACACATATATTGGGTTTTTCATATATATAATAAAGTCACTGGAACATCTGGCCTGGCCAGAACACATTAATATATCAAGATAGGCATGCATTATAACATAATAGCATGCATATATTATGAGCAAATGAAAGTTAATTATGCCTCCAATTATATGAACTTAATGCATGCCATTAATGCAGATGGWGCCCATGCCAGACTTTGGATCTCCACCCGAGATGACACTGGAGAAATCACATTRATCCCAGGTAAAATGACAAGGACAACAATCAGTTGGCTTGCAAGGCCAAGCAGTGCAGAGTATCCCAAGTCAGCTTCATCGAAATTGAAAGAGATGCAAATTAACACWTTAACAATACAACCCTCTAGCATTTTATCAATATACTTTGAGTGCTGTCAACCTGCTTGCTTGAACTTTAAAGGACAAAGATCAATCAGTTTCAGGAATTTTTGGTTCTACCTAAAATAAAGAGGGATTAAATGTAATCTGTGTTTCAGAATAACTATACCTACAATTCAAAACCCCACCTAAAAGTGCATATTTTAAAATATCTGAAGTTTTATTTGCCTTGGAAGGGGGCGGGGGGGGGGGGAAGCAATAAATAAAATTATTCATGCCAGCATGGTATACACAGCCATATTTATTAGTTCACTTCCAATTACATAAAGAAAAAGCTGAAGACATATACAAGTGTTGCTTTAAAATAAAGACAGACTACTGTTTTCTCCAACAGTTTTATTTCAAAAAGTACACAAGTCTGTCATGGAAYTATAGCATTTTAAAATTCTGGATTTTGTTTTTTTACAAATTCACTCACAATACCTGTATTTTAAAATACCATTCCCCCAAAAGTGTGAATATAAAAACCTCATACTGAAATTCATATCAATTTTCAAAGTCCATGCTTTGTGCATGAGAAATGTAATGTAACATTGTAACATTTTGGATCCCAGGAAGTTGTTATTGCTCTGATTTCAGCTGAGCTATATCTCAGTGCTAGGGGATTATTCAACAAAGGGCCCCAAAAAGCACCTATCAAGTGTATAAAACAAGGTTTAAGTGACACAAATAGCATAATATCTTTAGACTGAACAAAGACCTAGAGTGATCCAGAATATATACACTGCTCAGAACAAAACTAAAAGCTTGTCATGGAAACCAGTAATATACAATATTCAGCATTACATAAAAACTTGCAATTCAGAAGTCTTGCTTGCACTATTTAACAGGAAGCATACATCTAATATGAATGACACTACCAAGAGCTGAGAAAGACGTATGCATYGTACATTTCTTTCAAAAGTCATGTTTTACCCCTCCAACAAGGTATTTCTGTGCACCACACAGTTTTGGAAGAAGTATTTGTTCTTAGGGAAGGAAGTTTCACACAAGTATCTTTAAAATACCCACTGCAGAAAGTTGATGAAAACTCTTGTAATGTATGGACAAGTGTTACGTAACCTCTACAGTATTACAAGTCTAACACTTTATTCACACCATGCTAAAATTGAGGGGTTTCTTTCTATATATAGCAGTCCTCAACAGGCAAGTTTACAGTCATGACATTAACTAGAGGTTTCTTGAGCTCACTTGGAGTATTTACACAATGGTACCACCCTCCCTCCCCTTTCCCCCCAACCCTTTTTTTTTTAACAAAATGAGACTTTAAAAATGCCACCTCCTAACTGGTATATCAGCTGCCATTACTTCCTAAAACTGTTCTGTCAGCAGAGCTCTCTGTCATATCAGACACTTCATATGTTTAACCAGTTCATCTCCCACACAGCTAGAAATTATTGTTAAAATACAGTAGCTGCTTTTGAGAATCATAATCCAGTGTAAGTGAACAATCTAGTGACAAAAGAAATAATTTATAGTAGCAGTATTATGTTTTCATAGTAGTGTTGCATCCACCCAAAAAGGCATGATGATAGCAACTTGAGGCAGAATTTACCCCAAGTCAGAGGTTCTATATTTCAGATAAGGACTGTGTCAGATTCCATTTCTTTCATTTTTCCATGCAATTACATAAATAGACAGACACTGTCAAGGCTGCTAAGCCTRACAGCCAGGCTCTGAGGGCACATCAGGCTGTCCTTCTGCCCATTTATTGTTTTGCACAAGCTGACAGAGCATCAAGCATGTGTAAACTCTGCTCCGTGTGCTTTACTGAGACAGGTTTCTGAGTCTGAGTGTCCTAGGGCTTACCTGACTGTAAGTTACAGGGTCTCAGGCCAAACCAAAAACAAACCAAAACAAAAAATTAATTTAAAAAACCCTCAAAAAACACATAGGTTCACAGATGGCTTAGAACCAAATTTAGTAGGTTTGCTGCCTGGTTCCTTAGGTTTATAGCTCTCTCTCAGTCTGTGATTCACTTTAGTCTTGCACTCAACTTGTATTTGTAGTAACTATACCCTTTTCATTAAGAAAGGCCTTAGTTTCAAGGTAAACAATCAGTGTATGATTAACATCTTGGAAGTCTCTTCTATCACAATAATTGGATGCAAAAACATGTCTCCTCATCTATAGTTCTTCAGAAGCTATGTTTGGCACATTTACTAAGCCTATTATTTACCACATAAATGAAAGCMAATCATCTCTCTCACTGGTACAACAATTGAAGAGCTTACAGGAACACAAACACTTGAATCATAATTAGCAATTGAAGGAGTTAAGTGACATTTTGAAATACAGAACAATACAGAGAGAGACACTGAAGTTCACATCCAAAAATAGGCATGAAGAGGTATAAATAGTACATAAGAATCAAGAAATCAGATCACAGTGTCATGTTTTAAGAACTGTACCATCATCTAAGCACCTGTTCATACAGTATGTTTAGGCACCAGAATTTAATAAAAACTGAAGTTACAATCAGGCAAATTTTATTGACAAGGCACACATGAAAGATAAAAAATCTGATCTCTAACAGTATCAGTTTACAATCTAAAAAAGTCCCAAATGTGTAAAACTAACTCTATATTACTTAATAGCCATTCAAGTTTCTAAATTCAGTATGAAGGGTACGTTAAAATCATGAAATTGTTTGARTTGTAAGGAGCTTAAAGATGACCTTGTACCAACCACTGCCATGGGCAGGGAAATTTCTTTACATTAATAGTGCCAGCCAAAAATTGTGCACCTATTTACAGATAGGACAAACATTTAGTAGTAAGCCAAARAATTCATCACAGATGTATAGGCAGCTACAGATAAGCAGATACTAAACCTAGAAGTCTGGGTTAATGCTGTTTTCTCTCACTGTTGCTACACACAAATAACCCTAACAACTTTCAACAGGCTATTCAGATATTTCCTTCATCAACATCAGTGCACATACTGTAATGAATTTACAGTTTTCCAAAACACCTTGCAGTTCAACATCTCTAGCTAGAGTCAGCTAAAAGAACTCTCCCCCCCTGCTCCCCAGCACAAGACAAGGAAGGTAGAAAACAGGAAGAAAGGAAGAATTCACAGATTCAAACTGTACAGAGTTTTAAATGGAGCTTTTGCAGGTATATAACAACAGTCATTAGAAGCTACCAGAAGTCCTTAAATACATGTGAAAGTAAGACAAGGAATTGTTGTGTTTCTCCTGTATTGCTTYAAGTTTGCAAAATTGGGAAGAAGCRTTTTCTATCTTGCAACATGAGATTTGTATGAACAATTCTGGGTAATTGTTTTCTCTCAGTWACATGAAAYKCTTGCTCTCCACAGTCTGAACATTGGTTCAGAATATTTAGGGTWGTTAAAGAGGCAAGAAAAAATGAGCTTTGAACTCCTTGCAAATTCATACARCCAGACATTAGCATCTTGAACAAGGACTGACTACTGCTTAGGGGCATATGAGAAAAGTTGTTTCCACAGTGGTTAGAGCAAGAGGACAGACATTAAATACCAGTTACTTAAAACAGGTTTCATCAAATCCCCATAGAGCTTCTAGGAAATTGCTTTAGAAAAAAAACTAAAAGAGCACTGCCTTAGTATCTAACCAGGCATTGGAAAATGCAAGGTACAACTAAGTTAAAGACCTGTGTAAAGATACATTAACTCATCCTTATTGTGACAGTAACAGTTGGTCTGTAGGTTTTAGAGCTTAGATACTTCTACCAACAATCTGATAGGACCTCTTGCATCAGATAGCGTAAGTATTAAGTTATCTGACAGGACCAGAACTAGTTGTTGTAAAAAAATTTGTGTTTCAAAGAATTTGCAAGGTTTTCTGTCACACTTCCACTCATTGCCCTTTTAAATTCAGAACAGATTAATTAAATTAATTGAATCAATCAAATGACTGTCTCCCCCTGACAAATAAGAGCTCCAGTACTCCAAACAAACATCACCAGGTTAAAGAACCACATAAATACTCAATTTGAACAGAATTCAAAGTCATCCTTGGTATTTCAGCCCCCTGCAACTATACCAGACAGTGGCCAAGTTAAAATATTTCTGTTATTCCACAACTAAGAATAAAGTCTCAGGAACTCTGAGAAACTTCATGGTCTACACATGAAATGCTTTTCTTACTTCTCACCTGTGTCTCACTGTTACACATTCAGAACTGTAAATCAGCTGACAGTGTCAGAACCTCCTCAGCAACCTACCAGAGGTCCAAATACCTTCAGTGTCCGATATTTATTTATGAACTTCAACGTTTTTAGCAAATAGTTCAACTATCATATGTGAATAAATTTAAAATTAAACATGAGAATTGGTGGCTTTTCAAACTCACTTSTATACTTTCTTCAAGGAAAATTTCATGCCAGTGTTTAAATGAGAGATTGAACACAGTATTTTTCTCTAATACTTACAATGAACACTTTTAAAAAAACAGCTTTTAAATTAATAATATTTTATACTATCGACCCATCTTTGCTTTGTGCTGGAATCATCACAGGAACAGCTCCCATTCTACTTAAATTAGGTGCAGCTACCTTTGAAGGTGCAAAGGCTGGGGTTTGAGTAGGAGCACGTTCAAAGTCTTCACTTGGGACTTGGCTATATGGAGTTTTGGTATATCCTTCCATGTTGGAGGGAGACATYGAGCCCAGGGAAGAACGATTGCTGCCAATGTAGCTGCGAGCTGTAGAGCTGCGACTCTTTGGAGGTGGAACATCTTCTCTGAAATTAACAAAACACACCAAAAAAATCAGTGGCAGAACAAGAGTTCAGTCACCATTACTTTAAAACAAATATTCAGTTTGGCTTTTTTTTTATTCCAATGTAGTCAAAAATATCCTTATATCTTCCTTTAAAGTAACAAAAGCCCCCAAACCCTCAATATTCATTGCCTCTAAAATGTTTGCTGAAATTAGACAAACAAACAACAAAAAGTTCTCTGACAAGCCATTAGYGTTATAATAAGCTTTCCAGATTAAGACAAATCTCAAGTGTTAAGTAACTTATTTGCAGAAATACACATTTAAAAGTTATTATTCCAATAATGCTGCTCAGAAACTAGAGACACATTGTTACCTGATATCATGATGTACTTCTTTCTCGTATTTCTTCTCTCTGTGCTTCTTACAAAAACAGAAGATGATAGAACACAGTACAGAGAGACCCAGCAGAGTTCCTATAATAGCTCCAGTAATTATACCAGCTGTATTTACGGCTAGAATAGACAAATAACAACACTGTGTGTTAAATGTCAGAGTTGTAAGACCTTTCTTTAAACATTAAGCCCAGTATGTTTCACATGAGGCATGTCAATAATACTGAATCACTGAATCAGAGGGGGAGTGCCCAATCACATGCATTTAAAACCGTAAGACTTGAAGTGGCACCCACRAGTTACATAAGAGCATTGGGGTTTTTAACCATTTAGGAGTTTAGAGAAAAAGACTGTTCAGCTTTAATGCAAGAGCGCTGTGTGACTATTGCACAGCAAACACTTACGAGGGGTGACATTCAGCTCAACAGAACATTCATCTGTGCCAACTCTGTTTGTGGCCACACAGCTGTATGTACCAGAATACTCTCGAGAGGCGTTTTTCAGAAGAAGTTCCCCTGCATTTTTATCTACAAACAAAAGGGAGAGGTTTACCATTTTCCTAAATATAATTCCATATTTAATATCACAGAATTATTAAACCAGCATACACATGAAATCTTAACTTAAAAATGCTATATGAAWAAAACAGATTAAAGCAGTTCTATCATGCTGTAAAATGCTATTGCTTGTAAAAGTCTTACTCCATTAGAAATGTATTCCACAGTATTTGACTTGCTCTATCTGCTGAACAAGTTAGATAGGGTCTAGATTCTATAGAACACACTCAGCGTTCCCAAAACTACATTCACAAGCCCAAAACTAACACGGTTTTTGTGAGTTACAAGTCACTCTTGCACAATGTCCCACTCATTCTTGTCCAGCACTGATATTGCCAATTTCTCTTTTTATCACCACGAGACAAATTTGGGATGTGGAGGAAGAAGGGGCATAACAACAGTAGCCTAAAGTCTTGAGTGGTGCAGAGGACATTAATGATCAACAGATTCACTGTCAAAACAATGAATAAGAGACAGCAAACAGGAGACCAGGAGTCAAGTCCAAAATGAAGAATAGTATTAGGTTCTTGCTTTGTAGATGATTTTTAGGGATCTGTGTTTTAAGATATTACATACTCTAGAATAGAATGCAGAAGCTTACAAATAATAGAATGCAGAAGCTTACAAAAAATTGGAGATTTTTTGCTTGTTTTAAATCATATTGAAGCCACATCTGAATTCCCCATGTCCACTTAAGCACAAAAGCAAAACCATTAGCAAGCAGGAGAACTAACAACATCTGGGCACAGGCGAGCATGATACTGCAGCTCTTAATGATAAGAATCTCAACTTGAARCTTGAAACATTTCCAAGCATGAATTAAAAACCAGAATCAACTCCAGCTTGATTCAAAGTCAGTTTTGTTAGAGGGCAGAAGTGACATTTAATCTTGACTACTCTATAGTAATGCTAMCCCAGAGATGCTTACAAGTCAGGATAAGCTAAAAATAATATTGCAATCTTTTTAATTATTTCAGAGTAATAAATGAAATTTGACAGTACTCAGCACAGAAGTGGCAGGAAGATTCTGTGTGCCAGATACTCTCCTCCAGTCGTATGACAAAAGTGGGGATCCTTCTTGTGACACACATTTCAAGGTAACGTCTTTTCCAATCTCCTGTGGTCCTTCAATGGAACATTTAGTCCGTGCTGGCTTTACTAATAAATAAAACAACACTGAATTAATAACAGTCACAATCAAAATATTTCCCAGTTGAGTTCTAGCAGCCRGTTCATTCTGTGAAAGATAAAGTTTGTGCCACAAACCATTTCTATGCACAGAAATATTTTTCTGCAAAATATGAGTTAGGTGCAGAACTTCTAGAAATGCTTATAATTCTAAATATCCTTCCCTTCATTTCCCAGAAAAGAATTATGCCCATCCCTCCCAAGGYCTCAGTAATGACCATAATCACCACAGATTCAGTACAACACTGCCCAACAGAAACTTTYATTTCAGACATTGAAAATAGGGTGGAATAAGCACATAAAAAACATCACTGAAAATTTAAGAAAATAAATTATCTTACCAAGTACAGTCAACTGCATTTTCTTGCTTTGAACTCCAGGAGCCTTCTTCACTTTGCACTGATATGTGCCAGTGTCTGATGCTTTTAAATTCAGGATATCCAGTGAACCATCACCAGATCTGGGATCAAGATTAGTAAACTGCATTCGCCCAGTCAAACCAGCATAATAATGATTATAAACCCTGTCTACAGCATACATAATTATCTATAAAAAAAAAAGAAATATGATTCAGAAATCCACTTAGCGTGCATACATTTAAAATAATTTTATCGCTTTGAATTTTCAAGTTTCTTTCTAAAAAGAAGTATGATTCACAAATCCACTTAGTGTGCAAATGTTTAAAGTAATTTCATCTCTTTGAATTTTCAAGTTTCTTTCTATAGTTTTAACCCCAGAAATAAAACAGAGTGAGTCAAATATYTCCACCTTCAAAAGAGCACCACACACAGCTTTATAGTGAATACTCCAACTAAACACCTGACCAAGTACCAATATGGCAGMATTGACTTTTGACTGAAAGAAAACTGTTTAGAATTGCTCCAATTTAACTCTGCAAAACCTGCCTACTAATATGAATCATCTTACTTAAAAAGTTTTCAATGACAGGAAAGCATTAATAACTAAAAGAGTTAAATGTATTTAAAATTAAGTCCTCATTAATCTATTTTCAATAAGGAAGATAATGCAGGTACAAAAGCAAAGTTTTCTTTTTGGAACTGAAGTGTATTTAATTTGGAAGTTCTTCATTAGAAGGCAAGTTTATAGTGAAAAATGTCTTAACATTTCATCCTTAATCCTGTATTTCAAAACTTCCACTAGATTTCATGTGACTGGTGCTTCAAAGCAATTTAAGATCACAAGCATCCCAACCTGAAAAGGTGGAACTTTAAAGAGTCAGTAAAAACCTCATACATTGACCTACTAAAACAACTGAATTAACACTGTACAAAGAGAAGTCTCTACTTACTATTTGTTCCCTCTTTTGGTTGTCTGCTGGTATCAATACCCACTCRATATCTAGTGGTCCTTCATCTTCTGCCGAGAGTTCAAAAGTACATGGCAAAGTAACTTTCTCTCCTTGTGCTTTTTCAAACATTGACTGGTCAACTGAAGTTATAGTCAGGCTTCTTGTCAGACCTATCAAAATATATTTTTATGTTTTGAAAACAAGTCAYATGCAGTTGCTCACTCTAAGTGCTCTATGACATACTTTTCCTGTATAGAATTCATGCCATCAGTCAGACTTGTCACTGCTGAAGAGAGCCTGTGCAGACCCTGTCACAGTGCAAAGTCCTGTGCTGCTCATTTGGAATTACATCCAATAGGCAGCTACATCTTTCAAGCCATCCTTGTTGTTTTGTTTGGGGTTTTTTTGCACAATTCACATCCTACACAATCCTAWGCTAAACATTTTCAGCAGCAGGTTTTCAAGTCACTATATAATCACTTTACCATTATTCCCTCACTGTAAAATGAAAGTATGGAGCAGCAATGAAGTCTGCCAGGATAGACAGAATTCTTGAGAAGTCCTGGGTTGGAAGTAAGTTACTTTGCCTTTAGTTATAAGGGCTCCTCCATCTACAGGGAGATAGAAGGCAAATTAATATTTTCCAAAAATCTCGATGAGTTTTTTGCATTTGTTTGTCTGTTCTCTTTGTCTTGCTCCCCTAAAAAGGCTACATAATCCTTATCTGCATGCCTCTAGGCAAACATGCTTCCAAACAACAAATTTTCCTCAATTCAACCCTGAAAAAGAATTCATATAGCGACACAAAAAGAGCTACTCAAAAGGCCTACAGCAAGRTTCCCTGTTTCACCACAAACACAGGCTTCACTTATATCAAGTGTACAGGCTTGCACATCACAGCTAGGATGTGGAAAGCACACCCTTTGCTCATGATGGAAATAGGTTTGGCACTCTTACATCCACTGTTTTGTCCACTTTGCTGGAAACCAAGCTCAGATTTTTGGTCAGTTTATGTGTGCTAGACACACACACAGATGTGACCACAGCCAGGAGAGCTGGAAGGCCACCAGGAGAGTGGACAGCATGAGGAAGATAGATGGCTTTGGTGCCTTTTACAGAGGTAAAGTAACAGCTTCAGATGAAAAAGTCTTTCAAATAATTTCACACAGTGCTTTTATGTTTAACTTCCACTTCTCCCTATAGTAGAGGAGCTCCAGTGAAGCAGAGGAGCTTCCTTCAGTAGATCATTGAATACAGTGAGTTGGAAGGGACCCAACAGWTATCCTTCAGCTTTTTAAAAATTTTGCTCTCTATCAAGTGTTTGCATTCTCTTCCTGATGACAAAACAATGGGATCTTTAATAGCTACTTCAAAAAATCCTTCAGAAAGAGAATTCACTTGACATACTAAATTCTAGACTGCAGCCTGCAAGAAAAGCCTTTCACTGTTTGATTATTAACAAACTAGGTAGGATTATTGTTTCCTACTATTCATGGTATTACTTTTCATGACATTACCCTCAGTCTGGTGGAAGGAAAAAAAAAAAAGAAACACCAACCAAAAAATCCACACCACCTTGAGATAGGAAAGAGATTTGCGTGCAATGTCTCTTACCAACAATGCACACCTTTTCAAAGACAACTCTAATAGATTTGTACCACCTCTTTTTRATCATAGTAAACAGATCAATTTATTGAACAGAACAATTAATTSTCTGCCACTAAGTTGAATTAATATTGTTCCCTAAATAACAGTGATCTCCATGAATACCAGTTGACTTGTCACAACCCTATCGCCTCCTAAAGGATCTTTTCAGATTTTCAAACTAGCCATTCTAAACCTCTGAATAAGCAAAGACAACACTAGTACTACCTCTGCTTATGGGTAGATTTAAAGTACATTCATGTTTCCATAACACACAGTAGCATKTACATCACTAATGTAAATTTCTTAACTGTTTTTACAGCAACTTCCATACTCTTCTGTTTCCCTTTCCCCCATGGCCTCCTTAGGGAACTGCAATACAACACTCTCAAGTTCATCTCCAAATTGCATCTTCAAGATTAYTATATTTTAAAAAAGGGATGTGAACTCAAGTGCAGTTTAAGTGACTGATAATGAAATACATGATGAGGTTACTTGCTTCCTTAAAAGCCTCAAATCTGTAACCTGGGAAATTAGCAGCTTTCATTCTGAAGTAAATCACTGAAGCAGAGCTGCTGCTCTRTGGCAGCATCTCCAGTCACAGTCACTTTGCCATCTGAAGTTCCACAACAAAGGATCACAGCACACACACTTGCTTTCCCCTCCCCACAAGAGAGCCTGCTGAGAATTTCACAAATGGGACAATAATTCATGTAAGAGCAACACTCTGCCTTTTCASAGCAGATAGTGGGGAATAGAATTCATACTCTGAAGACAGTAGGACACATCCCTACTACTAAAAAGTATCAACCCCTCTGATTTTCAGTTGATACCTGCTGAAACACAACATGGACAAAAAAAAAGTGGACAGATGAATATCCATGTGCTGATTTTTTGGACTACTTTTCTGAACAAATGAGACTTGTACAATCAATATTTTATTTCTCTCCCTCTTCAGCTGTTACTTGTTCATCTCTTTGACAATTTCAAAACAAATATAAAAGGAGAAATAATAGTCCAGTACAACCAGAAGTCCCCCAAGTACTCATTTGTACTGACATAGCTAATAAGCATTAGATTCTTCAACTGTCTCTTGCCTCTCCATTGCCATTATGAGTGTATAACTTCAAAGTGGACATTACACAGTTTCAAGGCAAAACACTGAGAAAGTGGCAAATGGGAAAAACAATTATGCTAAATGCTGGAAGTACTACATTTCAGAGACACACTCCTAGGAAACTAGACTCCAGCAGTCCCACCTTGGACCAGCTTGGTCCAAGTGCTTTTAAAGCCAGGAATAGCAAATGCTTCAGTTTTCTACTACAGCACTCATTTCTCTGATCCAAACATATAAATCAACATAGTAGCCACACGCCAAATAAAAGCAGAACCCAACAGCCATCAAGAGCCTGCCCAAAATAGAAGATTGTCATAAAAATATTTTTAAAGTTTGGATGTTTGATACTTTTGAAGACCAAGTAGTATTTCACGCACACTGACTGCATGCAAACATGTCAATGAAAGCTAAAGCACACAATCCTCAGGACAACACCCAACAATCATTCCTGCACGTGAAGCTTCCAGCACACACTAGCTGCTAAGAGAGGTATTCAAACATCAGTCTGAGCCTACTAATTATCAGAGCTTTTCCATAAATCTCAATTCCTTTCTCACTGCACATCTCCCAACACCTCTTTTTCATCATACCAGTGTTGCACGGTCTTTTCCTTACAGTAARACTGCAAACACAAACCTTTTTTCCACTTTTTTTTTTCTGGGTCAACATCAGCATGCAGAAGCAGCAAGCACTTCAATTAAGGTACATGTCAGAGCTAGCTGGGCTTGGACTAAGCATTAGCAACACAAAGGAGGGGCAGGTAATACTAGCTGGAGATTCCCTTCTGCAGGGAAGACACACAACTGCTGCCAGATATGCTGGAAAAGGAGGCTTGGCCAATTTGACATGTCAGAGATTGTCAAGGGTCCTCTGACCTTTATTATCATCACCACTAGTGCCTTTTTCTTTTATTTTTGTTCCTTTCCCACTTAATTATTACCTGCTATTAACAGAGACCTGGATGGAGCAAATCAAGTGTGGCTAGAAAAYTGGACATGGGATCCCAGGTCCTCCTTGCTCTTGTGGGGGGAAAAGGCTTGTAGAGACACATCCTTCAAGTTAAGAACTCACCACAGGAATGGCACTGCAAGGAGCACTTTAACTTTTATGGCCACAAGTAGCCCTGAGAAACAAGGGCTGCTAAGTTAGAGATGGGATCCAGTCAAGGAAGTGGGATATGAACAACCTCATCAGAGCTGGTGAGGAGCCCTGTAAATGAGAGATCTGCCAGGGAACTGAMCTTGGCAATAGGGAGGGAATAGAGACTGAGCCATGGGAAGTACCTGGGTCAGGCTGGTGGAAGGAAGAGATACCCTGGTGAGGATAAATCATGTTAAAAGGGGAGCCACCTAGAGCACCTGTACACAGAGCTGACACCAGACTGAGGCGTGTGGGACAGCTTGCACGACTGGCACTTTGTCATCAGTGGACACAACTTTTAAACAAAGCCAGGAAGGGAAGAACAGCAGGTGACCTGCCCTCTACCTGTAGGAGTAGCTGGAACACAAAAAGCTGCTCTACAGGACAGACAACARGCTGGCTAAGAGCTTGTGGGTCAGGGTTAAAGGAAACATCACACTCAAAGTTTGTTACAAATCACATGGTCAGCATAAGAACCTGACAAAAACTATTTCAGCAGTTCCAGAAAGTTTCCAAAAATGACAGAGACTAGTTACTACTTCACCTCTGTGACATCTACTAGCAGGGCAATGCAGCAGAAGACAAAATCTAAGAGGTTTCTGAAAGATTTCTTAGGAAACCAGCACTAAATGAGTCAATCCCCATTTGATGCTTTCTTGAGATTGCTTTCAAGRAAAAAACCCCAAGAACTTGCMAGGGATGGGATCAACAGCAGCCTTRACCATGACCACTTGGCCATGAAATMGTGATGTTTAAAATCCTGAGAGAAGGATGGCAAATCCAGCACAGACCCTGCACTTCATATGAGCAGACTGCCTTACCCAGTAGCTGGAGTTCTGTGGAATCCAGGTCTAAAAAGCAAAAGAGCTCAAGAAAAATAGGGAGTATTTAAGAACAATTACTAACCACACACAAAGAGTACATCTCAAAACCCAGCAAAATAAACAGATTAATCAGCAGCTTGGCCTAAGGAGGAAGAAGCAAGAACAGCCTATCAAGGGAAGAACACACAAATATTGCCCAGGCATGCAGCACACCTGCAGGGAAGTCAAAACACAACTAAAGCTGAAAGCAGCATGGCACTCCAGTGCCACATGAAAACCTTCTACTATTACATGAGCAGTAAAGAATCAGAGAGAAAAACTGGACAGGTGATAGCTGATACAGAGAAGACCAAAGTACTCAGAGTTGCCGCTGTTTGGAGCAGAAGGTTGGATGTGACCGAGGTCATGTCCAACACAAACAATTCTGCAAATGCATTAAAGATCTACATGAAGCAAGCACAGTGACAAGAGGATATTTTCTCCATTTTTCCCAAGATTTACCCCTTCAGTTTCCACTCAAATCAGGGAGATTCTATTTATTTGTATATGTTCCTCAAAACATAAGAAGATCCACTGTGGTATCCAACTGCTAGTACATGACAGRCAGACATTTTATCACGAGCTGAAGGAAGGTCTGTATTTGTTTTGGTTAGCACCGTTTAMTGGATAAAATTTCAGACCCTTTTCAGATAACTTTTCTGGTTTAGACACAGATAAGTGACTCAAGTCATTCATCCTACTTACTCAAATATGCTTATCATTAAAATATCTAATTTCTAACTGCAGCAAATAAATCATTGCAAAGTGTAGACTCAGAAGAACACAACAAGCTCTCAAGAAAACCCTTGAAAGTCAACTTTGAAGTGCACCTGATCCAAATGACTGAATATTGTTTTTAAAGTATTTTGCAAGGAGAACATGTGCCATATTCAGCTGTAGCAAACAAATGAATATTTGTGACTGGTTGAGAAGAGAAAAGCACCCTTCCCTTGATGAAGAATAATAAGTATTATCCCTTACAAAAGTTGTTTTAGAAGAAGTAAGAGGCCAATACACTATTTGGATTCTGAACACTCAGATGTAAGTTTCTTAAGGTGGAATAAAATACTCTTTTTCTGGGGAACTGACCCTAAAGAGCATTGCAAACTATATATGTATGACTRAACAAGCTTTTAATATAATTTCTGAAGGAGTGCAAACCCATAGCAAGTCTTTAGAAAAACTCTTTCCTTCTGAATATATGAACTTACTTTTAAGTATCACTCAAGTAGAACACAGTTTAGCAAAYGACATTATTATTAAGAATAATCTAGGGAAAATTAAATATTTTATGGAATCTGACAGAARTTGGTTTCTAGTATAAAATAATCTTCAAAATAGAAAGCAGACAAAAAATTAAAATGAAGCAAAGCTTTCTTCATTCCAACACAGATCTAAGCAGAGCTGTGATATATACTAATAAATAACAGAAAGGAAATTACTCTATGAACTACTTGTGCATTTAGTATTTTCTTATTTAATCGGGGCACATTGAAAATGTGCATTGCTGGCTTACACAAATGTAAGTGTGCATCTAAATTTGGCATGAATGTTTGTGGCATCAGATAGGGCAGTGCCACAGAAGGGTTATGTAACCTGGCAGACACAGTCCCTCCCTACATGGGGAACAGGACAGCTTCTACACAGAGTAAGAGTTGAGTTCAGAGGTGCTGTTCTACTTAGTGTGATCCACCTGCAACTGCATCTTCAGAGTACTTTACTACCAGGCTTTCCAAAACCAGYCTTGTTTGCCAATACCTGACTGCAAACAAGCAGAGACTCTAAACATAAAAATGCTTTTTCCCACAGAATGTGGCCTTAAGTAGCAAGCAAAGATCACAACCAGAAATGCACATTAGTGCTTTGAGAGCCATAAGGTATAAAATATACTTAAGACACTTCAACTTAGACTTTTATTTCAAATGCAGATTAGAGATGTACCTGTGATCAAATCTTTTCACCAGGCAGATTTCAGCCTCAAAACCTACCTCCCCAAAAACCCCATTTTACTTCTGAATACATCTCTTCTCCACAGTTCATCTCCTACTCTTCTCAGCTAGCTSTAATGACTTTACAGAACAAAGCTGCCCAACCTTTCCTACCTTCACTGAGACAGTTCTACAACATCTTATCTCAAACCTGCACTTCTGAACTCAGGCCCTGTAGGAGTGAGTGAGTCAAGTTTACACCCTTAGCAAGCAGGGAGTGTGCAGGGAGGAAGGTACACACGGAGGAGTGCCTGGCTGAGGACACTCCCTGGTGTTTAGTGGCACAAACAAAGTCTCCAAGGCTGATATCCCCACAAGCAGCCACCATCCCACAATCATCTCCTGCKTCCTCACAATGCCAAACATCAGCATCCTCAGCAGCCAAAGGGAATGCCTACAAGGCAGGTTCCTACTGATCAAGTAACTGGATTTAAAGCTGCCTTCAYGAAGGAAAAGAGGGAAACAAATATTTGGCATTACTTATTTTAGTGGTTTTTGCAGCACCCAGGAGCTAAGTCACATCAGCACAGCTGGGATGGCCAAAAAGCTGCAGTTATGCTGTTTTGCCACAAGTGAGAAACAAAACCACATCCTAAATTTATCAGTGACACCCCTCCCCAAAAGGTAAAAAAAACCCAAAAAGTTTAAAAAGAAAGGCCCAGCTTCAGATTTAGATTCTCAGTTTCTACACCTTACCTCCAAGAGCAAAAAGACCCAACACAGTTACAGCTTTCAGAAGCTTGAGCCCAAAACACTATGAAGCTTTGGTGACTCTAGCTTTTCACGTGTCATAAACTCTGCAACACAAAGACAGTCCCTAAACAGTAACCTTTAGCTTAGTAAATATTAAAGGAACAATGTCAATAAAAAGGAAGTTTAATAGAAAGATAAAAAAAAATTAACAGTCTTCTCTTTAGAAAGCAAATTCAATAGACTTGGGGATTTTTGAGATGAGAATGAAATTCAAAATGTTACATGACAGATTCCAGCACACAAATTAGTTCAATACACATCCTATTAATTTAGCCTGGTATTTAGGTATCAAAGAATATTCAGGCTTCACAGTAATCTCAATGGAGGTAAAACAAGCAAGAGATGAAGGACAGGAACAAGCAAGCAATTGCTCAGGAACTAACAAAAGCTAGGTAATAATGCAGCAGTAAATAAAACAAGAGAAGAAAAAGTCTCACAGCATTACTGCATCTGAAACCACATGCTGTAAAGAGKTTTGGTTTTAGTACATTCTATTTTAGAACTCCACAAAGAATTCAGTTTTTAGGATAATCCCATGCTGATAAAGGCAAATCACAAAGCCTTTCCTGACAAAGAAAGTACTGTCCTGCTAATATCAAGTGTTAAACAGTTACTATTTAACATGCTCCACAGACCACATTTTTTCCATGCTTCACACCCTAAGCGTTGTTATCATACAATGCAGTGATACAAATTTCAGAGATAAGCACAGTTCACTGTAGTGGTAAAAACACCCAAAAACACATTTTAGCAAAAGGAACAAGCCTACTTAAACCTAACATTTCCAAGGCTAGTGACGCTACTGTACCAAGTATTATTCTAGTTAAATCTCAAAAAGGCCCAATGCAAAATGGTTAGAGAGAAGATAAAGACTTATCTTTCTACACTAGCCTAGGTCCACTAGGCAGAGCACTGGTTAATCCTCAAAGGCAGTAAAATTAAGACAAAAGATGCTCACACCTGCATTTCAGACTTCCCAGGTCAGTGCTCTCTAAACTGGAGTCACAGATCTTAGTGAAACTCTCCTACTGTGCAGAAAAGACACAGTTTATGGAGCCAGAGAAAGTAAAGGCAGCCCAGGARTAAAAGCACTCACCTAGGACAGACTTGGCCCCACACACTTTCCTCCTTTAGTCCCAGACTAAATATAAAAGCAGTTCAGGAGACTACATCCGCACAGCAAATTTTCTAGAAAAGAGCTAGAGTGTTACACTSTTAATGTTAGTAGAGGCAAGATTTTAAAACCCTCCCTTGCACATTTCATCTCAGCTACCTCAYCAATAGCTGAAAGAGGCTGAGTGACCAAACTCCCAGTTTTCAGAACACTTTTTCCACCGATGGTAAAGATAAAAAATGGCAGATAAAAGACTTATTTGCATGAAATAAGTTTTTCCCATAAGCTACAAGAAGAAGGCTGATGAAACAGCAGGGCACTTTAAAAAAACCCCAAGCAAACAACAAAACAACAACAACCAAAAAATAAAACACAACAACAACAAAACACGAACAAGAAACAACACCACAAAATGAAACACACCCCAAAAAATCCCTATACACACAAGAATAAGCCTGGGAAACTATCTACTATCCTGGATAGTCAGCTCTGCTGCTGGRTCTCAAAACAGTGGGCTTGTATTTCCAAATTTTACTTCCTCTGAGCAGGGCGGGGGAGAAGCATCACTGTTCTGAGGCACATTTACTTGAATCCACAAATCCTCTGTCAAATCACACGAGTTAAAAAAARRRAAAAAAAAAACTAGATAGGAAACTGACTATGCACACTTCTTCAAAGACGTTAAAAAAAATCTCTATCAGTCTGGATGCCTTCAGACAGCATTAAATTAATAAATAGCTCCAATCTGTGTAGTGTAGTATACCCCTGCCCCAGTTTAAAAGGTACTGCACAACTGAGCTACAAGTTACACATCCTCCCAATCTAATAAAAAATTCTTAACTTAAAGGCTCATATAAACAAAACTACCAATAACTCCAACTCTGCAAATACACAGCATGAGCTTGATTTCACTTCCCACCACAGTTCACCGAGATCAGCTGAAACAGCTATGCAACAATTAAAACCTAAAAATCACAGGCTAAAACTTGAATTATCTTTTTTTTTTCTCACAACTTCGTTTTTTCCTCAACACACCCTTTGCCTTCAGATTCCCTCCAACATCCCTTTCTTTTGCAACTGTCCTTGTGCTCCTTACTTGTTCAGCACATTCTTGGAGCTTTTGGGTTGCTAAACCCAAAGCCACCAGCCCGTCTCCTAGCAACTGCTGGCTGATGACCTTCCTGAGAGGGACGTGCTTATCAAGTGGAGAGAGGGGGCATTCAGATCTCCTTACTGAAGGGAAGGATAAGCTTTCGGGAGGCAACCGAAAGGGGGAGGGGATAGTGTAACACAAACTGGGACTAAGATTAGTTTTAAGCAGAGGAGTAGTGTTTAGCCCAGTATCTCCAGAAGACCACAATGAGTTCCAAGTTTTCTGTGGTATCAGCTGGATGGACTTTGGCAGCAGCTGCACGAGGCTGCTCTGACACAAGGGAGGGGAGAAGGAATCCAATGCCACGGCTGGAAGGGGCAACAAGCACAGGAGACTCGAAGCTACAGACTGGRTGTAAGTGCATCACATCTGTAATGGGGGCAGGTGTAATGTGACACTGTACCTTCAGACTGCACTTCAGAGTCTTTAAGGAGCCATCTAGAAACACTACTGAGAAGTGCAAAATGAAATGAAAGCCAACCTTACAAAGTGAACACAAAAAATAAAAAGATCAGAGCCAAAATCCTGCCATGACCTACACAAAATCCTGCCCCTTCTCTCCCAGGTCTAGGCCAGCTGCACAGGTTGTTTTGCCTTTAGCTCTGCAAGTCACTTTCCCATTACGGAGGGATATTGGAGGCTTACACAGTCACTAAGCAATCAAGGCACATGATTCGATCTTTTTCCTGCCAATTTGATGGCATTTAAAAGGGAGCTGAATGAAGCAGCTCGCTGGCAGTGTGAATGCATTGGGCACATCTGTCAGTCGATGCATCAGGGAGTTCACTACAATCCAACACTTAACTGAGCAGCCATATTATTTGCACTTGAGTAAAGAGGCTTTGGCTCTTCCGAGCTACTGAACACACACTGCTTTTTCCCCAGTACATGCAAGTTTGGCATTAAGATTGACAACTACTTGATTCAGTAGCACAGAGTTGATTTTGGGCTCTTTTCTTGTTACTGTTTCATTTCTTTTAAATACAAAGGTGAAGCATCATMATGTCCGAGAAAAACATCTTGTCTTCTCACTCTTGTTTCCCTCCCTGCCCCACTCCCACCATGTAACAGACTGAAAGGAATAAGCTCAAAGAATTAGCCACAAAGTTAACTAACCATTTAAAAATTTAGGGAGACTAAATTGTAATTTTTTACATATACAGGTTAATTTTTACATGCCTTAAAACAGAGATTAAAAATTCTTTGTAGCTTATACTGTTAATRCATCTAAAATGAAGAACTGAAGATGCAGGATAAGTGAATACAGGAAACTTCCTCATGCAAACTAATTCTGTACAAGTTCAAACAGTTGAGAATGTATCAAATCCTCATCTTTCCCTCCAACACACCAAATAGTTCTTGTTGACTAATCATTTTTCAGCGTACTAAGCATGTAGGCTTTAGCTGTAGGGCATGAGAAACAAATCTGTTATAAAAATGTAGCAGCAAGTGCAACTGCACAACTTGCAAGCATCWAGTACCTCAAATGCATCCTGACAGCAGCTAAAGGACATCAGAGCACCAGTGRATGGCTCCAKTGCAAAACCAAGAAAGCTCCAAATCTTGCCTGTTTATCAAGTTTTAAACACATGACCCAGTAAGTAGGTGACATTTAAAGAAATTAATAAATAAACAATAGCAATAATATATTCCACCCATGTGCATTTGTGGTTGCAGCTGACACCCCCTTGCTATAATTCAGACTTGATCTCATTGAGTTGGATCAGGAAAAGGAACAGGCAGAAAACTGACCTCAGAAAAAATTATTCTTTTTATAACTTTAAACTCCCTGAACCAGCTCACTATGGAGCCAGATGAACTCCAGGTACAACTTTAAATGAGATGCCAAAATAACCTTTGAGGTTACATCTGGACATTTGACTGATTGCCTGATTAAGCCATGTAGTCTCACTCCTCAGCTAAGCTCTTTCCAGGCCAAGGTTTTACAGATTTCCCTACTTTGGGAAAATACTGATCGAACAGAACATGTTTTCCTCCTAATGCTCTTCTGCCATCCTTCCTGTCACTCACTCCTGCCCTGTACCAGGACAAATTGGTGGCAAAACACTTTCTCGTTTCAAATCATGTGATCTAACCAGTTAAAAATTAAAGTTTCCAGCAACTGAGACACGTTTACAACTGCAGTAAAGGAAAGCACCAGCTAGGATGCAGGGGCTGCTTATACTGCAGCTGCTACTGAAAAAGGCTTACACTGAACTGTGAATCCCTGCCACTTCGTCCGGGGCAACTGGCTGAAGAGACTTTTCTCTGAGCCATCTCCTGAAAGGTGCAAAGGAGTAAAAGAGGAATTCCCTAAAAAGGAAGGGGGGAAAAGAAAGAAACTGAAAAATAGAAAGTGTAACTAAATTGCTGTAGTAGAAGGGGTGGGGCCACATACATTCTTCCATGCCACAGTTGTTAAATTTTTCTCCATATTTGTTGTGTTTCACACAGTATCTAAAAGTTTCAAGAAATCAATCAGAAGTTGCAGCAAGGCAAAAGAGGATCCCTGTCATTAAAAGCTTACAAAACATGCAAACAATTGATTAAATTATTGTGGAAGTATGTTGAAACAATACTGGCCCCAAAACCAAGCTCCCTAGTCTGTACAAATTTCTGCAGGCACTGTGGCAAAGGAGTTGTAATATGCTCCAACACTGAGGCAGATTTAWAGATATTCAAGATTACTTTCTTGAAGTGTGAATGGAACTATAGCAAAGCACACATGTGCTCATATAAAAACAAGAGCACAAATATTTTTCATAAAGCAGCAACAGAAGCTAAACCAGACACTCAGGAGGGGTAGTTTCAGCTGTCTGTAAGTGGGCTTGGCTGTAGAAGAGGCAAGAACTGGAAGACAGAGAGGCAGCTGAAGTTTGATGCAACACAGGGGGGTAGTCAGAGGAGACCAAAGGGATGAGTTATAATAATCTCTGCAGCAGCATTCTCAACACATAAAATATCTTCTGGGAAACACAGATTAGCTAAGGAAAAATCACTAATTCAGATGTCGTGGTGGATGTCACAGCAGTTGACTAACAGTGGATTAAGAAATCTCTGGTTAAAGACTTTCATACTCCTTAAAACTATAAGATCCAGGAAACGGGTGCCAAATTCCAGGTAACTTCTCACATCAATGGACACTTTAGAAGAACCTGAACTCTGCACCTTGTTCAATTACTGCCCAACAGATGAAATGCCCCAAGTTTAGCAATTAAAAGACTGGGAGTCATCATTAAACTCCTGTGGTAGTCACACTTCTAATTTAAAGTTCTGCAAGATCTTATTACATGCATAAAAACATGAACAGGCTTAAGTTCCTTATTATACTTATTTGGCAAAGTGTATCAACCACCTAATGCTGATTTACCATGCCTGCAATAGGTTCTACTCCTGCATGCACGGTACTGGAATTACTTTTGAAATTTAACAACAGGGCAATAACTACAGATTTTCCTAAGGTTTACCAGAACTTTCACCTTATTTAAAAACTTACAATTCTATTAATAAAGCATCACACATTGCAGAATTTCAACAGAGTACAAAATTACCAACTATTACCACTGCAAACAAAAAACCAAAATGCACATAMAACCCACCACAAGAGCAGCAAGAAAAGATATCACTACAGACTAAAGAAGTTCCTACCCAATTATTTACCTTAACACTCTACTCAAACTCACCCTCAGTCAGGGCATCTATCTGCACAGCCATTACTGCTTTGTAAAACCTTCCTCCAAAGGTTAAACGGGTCAATATGCATGCAATATCTTTTTTTTAGCATGTCTTTTTATAGGTATAATGTGCCTATGTTAACATTTTCAATTATTGAAAATTTGTGTTCTGACACTACACATTTTCAGCAGCTTAAAAGCTGTAAATTATCATATTTGTTAAATTGGGATCGCAAGTTCAGCACCTGTATTTATTCTCAGTCACTGAAAACCCTACACAAATTTGAACTTGCACCAAATGGAATGAGATTACTTTCTGTATAYCCAAGGAGACAGTGCCACACCACAAGATGTCACGATCACCGAACGCAGCCGGGTGAAGAAGGAAGTGGGGATGTTCAGAGTGACAATGTTTCTCTTGCCAAGCCACCCTTAGGTGTGACAGAGCCCAGCTTTCCTGGGGACAGCTGAGCATCTCCCTGCCCATGGGAGGTGGTGAATTCATTCCTTCTTTTGCATGGATTTTCCTTTCCCAATTAAACTGGCTTCATCTCCACCCAGGAGTTTTCTCATTTTTACCCTTCCAAGTCTCTCCCTCATCTCAACACAAGGGGAACAAGTGACCATGTAGGTGGTCCTTAGTTTCTTACTAGGGTTAAACCACAACCACCACAAATTCAAGTAWCTTCAGCACCTAGGCAATGCTTCACTGACAACAGCTCTCACTCAAYTGCACAAAAAATAGCTTTCTCTAAGTTTGGTCCATATGGAGAACAGCAACTTACTGACATCTGCTCCTTCAGTGAAGGAAGCAATGTTAATCTGCAGCACAGACCCAGAAACTGTAACTCTGATGGGAAGAACACAAGSTAGCTCAGAGGACATATCAACTCCTACCATACACAGATTATTCAATTATTTCCTTCAGAGGACTGCAAAATATACATGTTTTAGAGTACAGTCACTCAAATAACTGCATGAAAGAGGTATGTGTGTTTTTATTAAGAATATTTCTTTACAAAGTCAATTTCACACTGAGATCTGAAGACACCTGTATCCTTCAGCAGAACTAAAGTTTAAAATTTTTATGGATTGACATTTCCTCTTACATTAATTATTCCTAATTTTTATAACCATAGCCTTTGATAACCTAGCACTGCAAATGCAGCACATATAATTCTACTCACAGTAAGTTCTTTTCACAGTTTTCGTTACATGAAGCGTTTCAATACAAATCTTGATGACTAATCTTGCCAACTAAATACTATTAACTCACAGCTCTTACACAGCATCTACCTTGTTTCTAACTCTGCTTCAGGAAACACATTTAATGCAGAACTACCTATTCYCTTTCATTCGGGAGATCAGAGTTCACCATTCCATTACAGACACACAGTTTTGATCCCATGAGTAATTTCCCAAAACAGCAGTGACATCAACACAGGCATTAACATTTCAATAGGAAATAAAACCTGACCTCCTGACACAACTGATATACATTTTACTGTGAAGCTGAGCCTCCATGGGTGTTTTGTCACCTTTTAGAATTCCACATAACTTTGGGTCAACTTTAGTGAAAATTTACTTTTATTTTAGAGATATGTTTAGGAAACACTGATATGGCAGCCAAGTTGATTACAGGAACCGAATAACATCTAGGATTTGAGATGAAAAACATCTGCCTGCTTTTTAGCAGCCTAGGCACGTTTGATTTGGTATGTGTGGGTTCTGGGTATGGTTGATTGCTTTTTTTGTTTGAGACTATCTACTCCTTTGTTTTCTTTCATCACGAAAAACAAATGCGTTGAGGTCCATCCAATTCAACTCCTTTCCTCCCACCCTCAAATCCTCTCACGTTTCCCCCGCAGGGCTCCATCGTGTCCATCGGCTTTGGACAACCGCGTTCCGAGGGCTCTCCGGGAGCCACCCCCTCAACAGCAGAGCCAGCCTGGATGCTGGAGGTGCTACACACGCAGGGTTGGGGTTTGAATTTTTTTTTTTTTTTCCCTTTTTGCACGTCGGTTTTCCCCGACTCCGCCGCTGCGGCCGGGAGACAGCGGGCGGACCCCGCGGCCGCACCGGAGGCTGCCCGGGAGGGCGGCGGGGGAAGGGGAGGGGGAGGCGGCAGATAAAGCTCGGCAGCCGCGCTGAGGGCGAACAAAGCCCAGGTCGGCTCCGCGGCGCGGCCCCACCGCCAGCGCCCGCCCGGGCACCGCGCCCCGGGCTGAGGGCGGGCAGGGCGGAGGGGCCGGCGGGGACGGGGAATACACGAGCGATGGAGACCCGCACCCGGCCGAGACCCGCACACACAGTCTCTGTCTCACACACACACAGGGCGGAGACCCCCTCACGCCCACACACACGGCGGGGACCCCACACACGCAGGGGCAGAGATGCGGCGCACCCCGGCCCCCGGGGCGGACACCGTGCGGGCAGCAGCCCCCTCAGCCCCGCCGTGCTTCCTTCCAGCCCCACAGAGCCGCCGCCGCCTCCCGCCCTCCTCTCTCTCCCTCCTTTTCTCTCCTTCCCTTTCCCTCCCGTCGGTCCGGTCCCGTCCCGTCCCTTCCCTTCCACCTGCGCCCACCTGCGGAGCAGAGCAGCACGAGGGCCACGCCGAGCAGCGGCAGCAGCGGCGGCTCCATGGCGCGGCGGGCACCCGGCGGCGGCGGCGGCGGCTCCGTGCCCGGGCTGCGCCCCGCGCACCGCCCAGCAGGTGAATCAGCCCGGCCCGGCCCCGTCACTTCCGGCCGCTCCCCGCCCCGCCGCGGCTCCGCAGCGCCCGCCCCGCCCGCGGCACCTGCGCCCGCCAACGCCGGCCCGGGGCCGCCCGCAGCGCCGGCCCGCCGCGCCTCCGGGGCCCGCCGGGGCTGCCCCCGCCGCCCGCCCGGCCGGCAGCGCGGACGCGGCGGAACACGCGGTGCGAGCGGCGGGAGGCTGCCCGCGGTAACCGGAGGGGTGCCCGTGGTAACCGGAGGGGTGCCCGCGGTAACCGGAGGGGTGCCCACGGTAACCGGAGGGACGCCCGCGGTGCGGCGAACGGAGCTCCGGTGCCGTCGGGAGCGCCGGTCCCTTGCGATCCCTGCGAGCGGCGGGCAGACGTGTCTCGGTGCCCATGGCAACGCGGCTGTCTCGCCTTGTGCGCTCCTTGTGCTGCGCACACGTCTTGCCGGTGAAAGATCTGGAATTGTGGAAAGCTCGCTCAGGAGACAAAAGGGAAACGAGAGCGTGTGGGGAAGGGCACAAAGCAGACTTGGGTTCAATAGCAGCCCTCGCCGGTTTCCAGAAAGAACCGGATCGTGCTTCACATACAGCAAAACCATCAGATACATTTATGAAACCATCAGATACGTTATTGATGAGGTTTATTTTCCATTAATTTATTCCCCTGTGTGTGTCACAACATACTGCAATAGCAAAGCTGTTGGATATAAATGTGCTTCTGACACTTGTAAAGGGTTAAGTAGTTTTGGCACTCTTCGTTATGTCCACAGCTCAGTCTCTATTGGGAAAATGCTGCCATAACCAAATATTTACATAAAGGTTGTGCAATCCAGATTTTCATTCCAAACAAATTTTGAAAGTGTTACCATTTCGTTAGTTTTCTATGATAAATACATTTGAAATACATTTTATATGATTACATTGTTGAATTACATTTTATATGATTACATTGTATGTATGAGGTGAGAGTTTAGAAAACAAATTTTTTTGCCCTTGTCAAAAGCCTTGGATTAAGTGGGCATCATAYAGGGTTTGTTTCAGATGCACTTAGCTGAAAAGGAGGTGCTACCCCTTTCATTCAATAAAGTGCTGAAATTGGCAGTTTCTCCATTTCTGCTGGAATTTKGATTATGTGAACATGCACTTAAGTCCTTCAAAATGGTTGGTTACTCTGAGTAAAGCAGCAGCTTTTACCTGCCAGCTCRGAATTAGTTTTTTGATAAGTAGGGCAAATGCATTGTCATTTTCTATGAAGGTTCAGATAAGTAGTGCTTACATCTTGTAAGGACATGACAACTCACAGTGTCTGTTAGATCTCCTTTTAAAAACAAATCTACCCAATAAGATGCTGGATACTATACATAAAGCATAGAATTTCAGTTTTGGAGGTTTCAAACATTTTATTTAATGATAGAACAGAACTGTCTTTTCTTGCTGTGAGGAAAATAAAATATTCATGTAATCTGAAGCTAAAGGAACCATAACCTCAAAGTAGGGGTATTAAGATTTTGCACTCTTCTGTTTTTTTATATGTGCTGCAGACTTTAAAGGGTAATCTGAGTCGAGTCTCCCAGGCTGACTGGATGAGTGAGGTTTTTTGCTGTACATCCACTTGTGTCAACACAAAAATTATATACCAAGGAAAGTATAATGAGGCAATCACAGTCATTACAGAAAGAGAAAATGATTCGTCATTAGAATGGAGATGCTCACCCTCCTGTGAAATAAATCCTAGCTAGTAATTAAAATTAATACTGTACTGCACCTAGAAAACATGAGCTCCACKTTTTGACTAGCCTAGACAGATCTATTCCTGGTCTTCTTTAAATCAAAAGCAACACTGATGCAGTCAAGTTCACGCTCCTGRTAATTTTTCACACTCCAGCAAATGAAAAGGGTTTAATAATTATTTTTTAAAAGAAAAAAAAAAAATACCTGTTTCCCCACCACAAACATTGGTCCAGCTGAAAAGGCATAAAACAAGCAGGTTTATTAGAGGATGTGACATTCTGTAGATTTTTAGTGACCTATACTTCCTGGAACATAATGTGAGAAAGAGATAACTGTGAAAATGACCACTCACAAAAGAAAAGGTCAGGTTCGAAACTTTTTTAACAGATTTCTACTAGTGCCAGTATTTTGGATCAAGCCCAAAAAAGGCTTCAGGATGAAGGCAGAATCCAGTCAACAAGGAAAATGTATCCGCCAGAGCAGAGGTCTGCAGTCCAGACCCACAGACAGTTTGCAAATGGAAAATTATTTCTCATCTCTCTTATGGAGAATGCTGTCCCTTGCTCAATAATCTTATGTTATATGTTAAATATAAAAAATCCATCTCATATGTTTAATGGTGAAAAAACCCTTCRGTACTACCCCTACATCGGTCTCAGCCTGAATTTATAGATAACTTGAAATAAAATGTAAAATCAATATAATCTTCTCTAAATTTTACATAATTACTTACCTGCCTGACCCTCCATGAAGTGAGGTTACTATGAGTTTAGTTTCTTGAGGGGATGGGTAAAAGAGCACCAAATGAAGTTACTCACTGGYTTGACATACAGAAGCAGTGAAATGGAAATCATCCATGCTTGTGTTACACAGGTCACACAGGACATGTCCGTGCCATACAAGGAAAACAGGGCTTGTTTTCTGTTTCAGTTTTTGTCCTGTACAGGGGGAGCTGCTGTCATCAGCCATTGCAATGCCTGAGACAAAATTCCCAAAAGGCACATATAGTTCCTRAAGTGGATACCAGCATCTCTCAAGAAGGGCAAGAGGGGAAAAAATAGGGGAGAAAAATAAAAAGGGGGAGAAAACAGTACCCTTGGGACTTTGGGTCTGGATTTCTAGTTATAGGAGGGAGTCACATATGGGACACATATTCTTCTGGAAAAAGGGATGGATCAGCAAACTCCATCGCTTTACTCTGTAACCCAGTCCAGAGTAGGCATGAGGGAGTGTTTGGGGAATTGAGGTAGGAGGGCAGGACCATTTCTGTTGCAGGCTGTTGGTGTTCAGTGTGAACCCACCTGGATGTTGGCCATTTAAATGGGAGGTGCCACAGTCCTGCTGTCCCCCAAGGCCCAAACTCCCACGTGTGCCCTTGTGCTGGCACTGGAGGTCAGGACACCAGTGGATAAGATAGTTTGGGAAGCCAGGCTGCCCAAAGATGAAGACCTTTTATTTTCAGCCAGCTGAGCTCCCTGAAGTGTTTTCCTGGTTATTTGCCTGCCTGGCAGCTAGCATAAAAAAAGGGAGTGGCTGGGTGGCAGGAGGGGAAAGGGAAGGACTGAGAATCAACTGGGCTCAGTTTTATTCGGCACCATATCTAGAGCTGTGTGAACAGGAAGGTCTAATTTGTGCAGACATTTTTTCCAAAATGAATTTTGTCATTGCTTATGCTGGCATCTGTGCCCGATGTGAGGAGCGGGCACTTGTCCTGCTAAGCTGTTTGGCACTAACTGCCCTTATCAGCATTAGTTAAACCAGCCCGGGGCCAGGTCAGGCTGATGTGCTGAAAATAGCTGCCAGAGTCAAGAGATAGTCTACAATGAGTTCTCATCAACTCGGGATGGTTACAGCAAAGGATTTGGGAAGGCAAAGTTGCAGAGAGCTGAGTRTTTGATCGTAAAGCTTAGAGTGCAGCTCTCATGTTCAGTGCCAGCCAGCAGAGCCTGGAGCAGAGTCCTGAGAGCAGCTTTCCAACCTCCCTGCTGGGACAGGTCCAGTGAGGGATCACCACCCCCTTCCTCAGCTTCCCCAGGGAGCGCTGCACCCTGTGACCAGGGTTTGCCTTTTCTTTAACAACCTTGGGCTGTTTCCAGCAAAGCTTTCATACACTTACAGCCTTTTTATAATGATAACTAAACACAATCCATTACTGGGGAAAATGAGGAGTAAAGGAAAAATTATCCATCAGTAGCTAAGGTTTAATTGCCTTTAATTCGACTTAATGTTTTTGAGAGCCAGTCTAGTTTCTAGTTCAAATCACAGCTTTCCCATTTAGCACCTCAGTCAAGTGACAGTTGCACTCAGGGTGAAATTCACACCTTGCCGTGCTCCTCTTTTTGGAGAGACAATTTTTAGCAAAGACGTTTTAAGAGGGCAGCAATTTACACCTTTGTCTCTATGTAATATTAAAGCTTAGAAAAATAATTTGCCTCGAATAATTTTCCCTCAGCGTTTTCTTGGATGTTTGCATCATTTTGAAACAGAGAAAGGAGAAAGGAAGGAGAAAGGAGAAAGGAGAAAGGAGAAAGGAGAAAGGAGGAAGGAGGAAGGAGGAAGGAGGAAGGAGGAAGGAGAAAGGAGAAAGGAGAAAGGAGAAAGGAGAAAGGAGAAAGGAGAAAGGAGAAAGGAGAAAGGAGAAAAGAGAAAAGAGAAAGGAGAAAGAAGGAAGAGCAGTCCACTACCAGTGGTGGTTAGAGTTAACCTTTATATTTTTGCTGTGAAAAGGAAGCAAAATCCTTGTAATATAAAATAGATTTGCTTTGTTTGAAGTCCAAAAGAGGAGTATATAATGTGATTCATCTTTATAGAAATATGAGTGTTATCTTTTCTTAGTTATATATTTGTATTCAGATTTATTCRTGTTCACATTTTCATTGTCCATGCATGGCAGTAAAAGTGCAATGTCTCTTGGCTGGAACATGAATGCATTAGACAGTACAGACCCATAGTCTTGCAAACTATTTTTTCTGAGCTTATATTCACCACAGTGATGATTGAAGAACACTTTTTTTAAAAGGACAAAAAAATGTGATTTGCAGAAGTGATGAGGAAATTCAGCTTATCAGAAGAGAAGTCTTATCTTAAATGCACCCTTAGCAGCTGAGCTGAAGATTTTCAGGTTGAACCCATTACTCTTTGTCTTATCATTATATTTCTTGATGAAAAGTCCTTCTCCATCTTCCTTGTAGTGCCCTTCAGATACTGGAAGGAACTCTTTGGAGAGTACAATTGGATGGGAAGTTAATCACAGGTATGCCAGAGCAATGGGCTTTCATACCTAATCCTACTCAGGTCAGTTTTAATAGTGCAGAACTAGTAGCTGATGGTGGCTTGGACTGCATTATGAACTTCCAGGTTATTTTATTTGTGCAAGGCATTCATAAAGGGTACTTTAGCACTCACCAGTCTCCTTGGTGTCTGTACCTACCACTTAAGAACTCCCATGACATTTCCTGAATTGCTACTCAGCTGCCACTGTCCTGATAGGCAGCCAGGTTTCTCCTGGTTGGCACTGCTGACATTGCCTGGTCACAAGCAAGCTACTCAAAGCCCTTTCCTGGGATGAAATCCCAGAACCCCTGCAGCAAGGTTCTCTGTAATCTGTGGAAACCACCCCTTCTTAGGAAGCATGGGGCCTGAATCATGCGTGTGAAGAGAGCTCAAGAACAGGCAGCAGGGTGCCATTTCAGGTCTGTCAGCTCTCCTATGGAGTCAGTAGCTGAGATGCCTTCACTCCTTGTCTCACACTTCACCTCTCACTCTTGGCCAGTGCGAGACACTCTGTGCTCAGCTGGCTGCTTTCTGTTTCTGACATTTTTTTGTGTAGGTGTCTGGCACTCCCCTTTCCTGGGAAAGCCGAGATGGATAGCTCAGGGCTGTGAAATCTGCTCCTCAGCTTAGGTGTTTTAGGGTAACTACAGCTGTTCTTACAGCTAGGCTCCTTAAAGGTAGCTCAGAGTTAGCTGCTGTTTTTTCCAACAAAATKGTTAAATAACACGGAGGATCTGTGTGTTGGGGCCCAGTTACAGAAATTCTGACAGTACTTCCACTGAATACCTGTTGTCACTACCCATGAGGTTGTTGCAGAATGATAATTTTCTCCAATTTGATTGAAACTGTGCTGCTCAGTCTTCTAAAGTATCAGCGTCTACTGTCACGAAAAACAGATCTTTTATTAAAAATGAAAAAAATACCAGAACCTGTTTGCAGCTGATAGACTGGGAGGAAGACTTGCAGAAATCATAAAAATGACCCAAATAAAAATTTGTTTGTTTATTTGTTTCAATAAGATTTTTTTGTTGGTTTTAATTCAACATAAGTATTTGGGGGTATGTGGAAAAGGATTTTACTCATAAGTTTTTGGTTGGCTCTGTCACTATAGGACATGAAATAACACGACGTGGACAAGCTGCTCTTTCAAGGTAAATAGAGAGTTTTTAATTTGTGACTCTAATATTTATAGATTTCCAAAAGTGACAGTGGATTGGAAGGTGAAAATGCCACCTCTCCAATGACACAGGACAAAACAACAGTCTATCAGATTTCTCCTTTTCCATGAAAGAATACAGAACAATAAGTTATTTATATAAAATGTGTGAGAAAATTCRTTRTAAGAATGTAAACATCAGAAGGCTTAGAAAATCTTAAATCAATCAGGGTGACAGACTGTACTATATAATTTTCTGAGCCCATTCTGAGGTGAATGCCACTTCCTCCTCCATTTCCTGTACCCTGGGTACTGGTCATGTACCCTGGGAGCAGGTCCCCTTTACTGCTGCACTGACAAGGGTGRCAGAAACCACCCTTTGCCCTTCATTGCTTCCTGCACAGCAGTCACACCCCGCTGGGCACGGCAGAGACCTTGGCACAGGGAACCCACGTGTTTTTTTTCAGGGTGATGTTTCTGGTTGTCTGAGTTGGATGTTCTGAAGGAGCCTTCCCTCATGGAGGTAAAAGTAGAGGTGGAACAACTTCCAGTGCAGAACTTCACTGGTTTCTGGAAGGGAGTGCGTGATGTGGCTGCTTGAGGCAGCAGTGGGTGCTGCTTGCTGACTCAAAGAGAAGCCCTCCCCTCTCAAACACACAGTTGTTCTCTTTGGAGATTTTCCTTCCCTGTCCAGTGCATTTAAACAGTGTCCTGTTGTAAAGGTGAGTTCTAGTTTTTGTTTCAGRTCCACTTGGATGCATTTTTAGTTGCTGGATCTTTTAGCATCGCATCATTGTGAAAATCTCACTTGGTTCTGGGTTTTTTTTTTTTTAGTTGGCTGGTTGGTTTTTGTGGTTTGCTTCGGTTTTTTAGGTAGGAGTTATGTAATTTCCCTTCCTACTGTATAAACAGGTTGGGTTGGTTTCAATAGTRCTTTGTAATTGCATTAGCCCAGGGAAAAAAATGCTGACAGTGTAGGGAATACATATTTTTACAGCTAATGACCTTTGTGAAGTCTTGCGTAACTGTTTGCCGTGAAACCTGTTCAGGATGGCTCTCCAGGATGCCTGTGGAAAGTGTTTGCCCAGGGGAAGTAGCACCTAGCTGGAAGTCTGGCACTGTTAACCTMATGGCAAACTAGAACAATGTCACTGCTTATTGTGTGTGGCAAGTATTGCAGAATTCTGGTAAATCTGGGGTCATTCTGTGAGTAGTCCTCTACCAAAAAACTGCTTCTCAAATTATGTACTTTAGGGTGTTTTTTTCTGAAAGCATTTTTCCCCTTTTTTCCATGCTTTCAGCTTATTGCCTCTTGTTAAGTCAGATTTCAGTGATGAATGTCATCCTGAATTATACTTTAATGTTTCATCAATTAGTGAAATGCTCCAGAAGGATGAGCAAAATGTATTGAGGAGTTCAAAGCTAAATGGCCTGACATGAAGAGGAGAGTGAAGAGGCAGGACAGCCAGAGTCTTGGTTTTGCTGTTTGTTGAAATCTCTGGACGATTTGCTTCATCTCTCTGTTCTCAATTTTCTTCATCTGAATAATTGCATGATTAAATATTTGCTTGTCTGAAAGGGACAGTATGAMAAACTAAAATCAATGGCTTATACTTGTCAAAACACTTTATTTAATGCTGATCATACAGGAAACACTGAAGTGCAAGAAAAGTTATAGGAGCTTGTAAGGACCATTTCGTAGGACAATTTAGTGCATTYTATGAGCTCTCCCTGGAAGTTCAGAGATCTGTTTACAGTACAGGCTAGCAAAGGCTGATGCTGTGTCTGCAGGGAATGAAAAGCTGCAGTGCTCTCACTGCTCCCTGCTACTCTTTTGTTCTTCTGCAGTGTTCAGTGCCTTGCAGCCACTGGGGAGATGAGATTTGCTAAATTGTGGGATTTGCCCAGAGAAAAAGAATTATCAGGACAGATGAGGGTTGGGATCTTCCCTCCTCAGGCACGTGAGCAAACTTTTATATCATCAGTTTCGATGATGGCTCTTGATATTTCCCCTTAGCAATACTTCACCTAAGCACAGGCTGCAGRAGAAGTCCTGGCACCTCTGGAATGAAGGGCTGAGATCCCACAGGGCTCAGATAGGTCAGAGGGTCCCCTTGCAAGGTTTAGCTTCCTGTCATCCCCCAGGCAGCAAGGGTAGTGGCTCAGGAAGCTGTGACACAACCCCAAAAAAGGTCAGGCAGGCAATGTGGTTGTGATTATTATATCAGGTAAAGTGAACATCATCATTCCCCTGTGCTGGGCGCTGGTGAGGCCGCACCTCAAATCCTGTGCTCAGTTTTGGGCCTCTCGTCACAGGAAGGACATTGAGGTGCTGGAACATGTCCAGGGGAGGCAGCTGGGGAAGGCTCTGGAGCACAAGTGTGATGAGGAGCAGCTGAGACWGCTGAGGGTTTAGCCTGGAGAAARGGAGGCCCAGGAGAGACCCTATCACTCTGTACAGCTCTCACAGGAGGGTGCACCAGGTGGGGATCAGCCTCTTCTCCCTGGTAAAACAAGAGACAGGACAAGAGGAACTGGCCTCAAGTTGCACCAGGGGAGGTTTAGATTGGACATTAGGAAAAATTTCTTCACAGAACACCAGAACAGGCTGCCCAGGGAAGTGGTGAAGTCACCACCCCTGCAAGTATTCAAAAGATGTGGTGATGACCCTTGAGGACACTTGACTGCTTAGTGGTGGTGGGACTAGGTTGGCAGCTGGACTTGATCTTAGAGGTCTTTTCCAACCTTAACAATTCTATTATTTTAGCTAAACCTGTTATTAAAAGACTGTCAGAATTRTGAATAGTATTGCCTGCTTGTGCTAAAAGGTTCCAGTTATGAGTCATGGCTCTGTTTCATCCAGTCCATATGCATAACAAAATATTGATCTATGTCCTGAGAAACCTCTACTCTGTTCTCCAAAGCAAGTGTTTCCTTTTAGCACTCTAAAAGGTGTGCAATTAATCAGTCATCATGAACCCAACTAGATAAAAGCAAACTATTCAAGATAAAGTGTCCTAGTGGAAATACAGCATTTTCATTTTACCACAAARTAACATTACTCCAGTGATAATTGACCTGGCATTGCAACCTCATAGCAGGTCAAACACAATTCATTTTTAGTGTGACTTTATTATGTAAKAGGCCCTTCTTAGGGGTGTAGCTGCCTGGTATGTTTTTTGTCTGTCATTTAAGACCCTGAATGCCTTTCTTTTCTCTCTGTTGGAGGTTACTACCCCAATAGCAGAAAAAAGCAAAGCAGGAAGTGTGCCCCCAGCTCAGCTTCTATAGTTTACACCTTGAAATCTGCAATATCAAAGTGTGCTTATCTTATCAGCTTCAGGGTGAACAGAAATGACCAAAAAAGGGAAGGAAGGAGAACAGCCCTTCTTTTTATTCCTGCTTTTTCTCTGTGTTGAACTTTGGGTGGCTAAGGCTGGAGCAGGGGTATCTTAGTGGGATGAGATGGGCAGAGTGCTCTATAAACTATCCCTTTTATTTGTGAGCAAATTTTTATAATTTGCTTTAGCTGGCCTGAAGTATTTTATTTTTATTATCCTTTAGCAGCACAGACAAATCAGAACTAAACCAAATAATTAAATCTTGACCAGATATATAGAGACCCCACTTCTCCCTGCAAGTAGAGAATATAATTTTTTGGGGAAAAAAAAACAACCAACAGAAACAACCAAAGGTACAGCACAGATTTGTCATTTAAACAATGTATGCAAAGAATTAAACAATGTAAGTAAAGGAAAATAATAAGTTCCTTGAAGGTGGGTATGGAGCAGATGGAAGGAGATGATTTATGATACAAGTAATAACATGTAACTGCCTACTTACTAGCAAACTGATGTGTTTCCTGGGAAAGACAGCCTTTAAGCAAGGATGTAGAATAAATTAACTTAGTGGCCTTATCTTTTTTTGTTTGGGGGCAGGAGGGTTAGTGATAGGTGTCCTTTGATGTTGCTTTGATAACCAAATAATGTCCTTTGATAATCAAAGAAGAAAGCAAAAAGGTGTTATGTGCAATAAAAGATGATACTATCTAAAGGCAGAGACCAAGAAGGTGAATCAATTGAAAGGATGTAAGAAAATATGAAGTCTTGACCAAGGCAGAACTAAAACATGTAGTATTTATGACATGCTGGGGAAAGGAAGTGATGGAAACACACAAAAGATGTGCTGCAGTCAAATTGATGAAACTAGAAKTAAGATGTGTTAATACATGGAATTAGAGAACAAGATTGTATCTGCTGAACWGGGGAAAAAGTGATGGCAGCAGCTTATCCACAAGATTTTCCTGTAATACAGGAAGCAAAATCTCCACGATTTAAAACCTTACCATGAAGCTCCACAACAATTATTTAAAATAAAATAAATAAATATAATAATAAAATGAATCTAATAGAATCAGTTGCCTTTCTCTGTAGGTGTAAGTCTCTCAGAGCAGTTTAGAAATRTTGGTGTCTCTTCAGACACTCAAAACAACCCTAGTGTTTTGATGGACTTATGTTTTGCATCATGGATTTAAATTGAAGACCACAAAATCTTCCCCTCACCAATTCATATTCAGGTATCTTTGCCCCTGTCACGTTCTGCTGTCTCTTTGCTCTCATACAGATGGGAACTGGATGGCCTATTTTGAATATTACAATATTTATGTACGTCCCAGGCATGGCAGTTCCTCTCACCAACCTTCAGTTCCTCCTCTGACACCAGTAACAGTCTGTCACTGCCACAGGGAGTGTTGTTACCTTTAGAAAAAATAAAGATTTTTTTCTCAGGATCTAGTTCAAGACTCTTCCCAGAAATACTTCAAACCTGCCTGCACTGGCACAAATATAACCCTCTTATTTTTTTTTCTTTTTTCCCAATTGTTTCTTCAAGATCACAGGTGAGATATACATATACTAAAAAAAAAAACTCACATGCTATTCTTTCTTTCCAGAGAGGGAAAAGATCAACCCAGATGCTGACTCTTATGTTTCCACTGCTTTTCTCTTATATTTGCTATCTCTTATATTTGTTAATGGTTATAAAACTATCAAATAATYGATGCTGAGTCGAACACACCATAAAACTCTCAAATGCTTCAACGCTGAGCAGAACACAGCATATAAACATCAGAGGCTGTTCAGGCTGGAAACACAGAGTAGGAAATTATGACACTTGTTTTATGTGCTTTAGAAATGCACTATGACCCTGTGGAACTTCCTGGATGGAAAAAGCTCCCTGTGTGGCTGCTGTGCCACCAGCTGAGRACAGCCCTGGGAGAGGGCAGGCTCAAGAGCCAGAGAAAAGCTCATCCTGGGATTTCCAACATCCCCAGGGGTGGTTTTCTCACCCATTCTCCCTCTCTGGCCCATGTGACTTCAGGCAGAGAATTCAGGAAGATGTTTTAGAAGAGGCAGACTGTGCTGTCTGGAGGTTGTTCTCTTTGGGTGTGACAGGGGAAGGTGCAGTGCAGCGATGCTGAACGAACACTCAGGGACTCTGGACCACATCTCCCTCTTCTTTAGCTCAGGCCTTCTCAGGGAATTCTGTTCCCATGGAAACCTCTCAAAAACCTGCTGGCACCACCATGGGGACAGTGCTGGGCACTGGGAGCAGCCATCAGCCAGAGGGAAGGGGGCAGGTGGGATGAGGAGATTCCCTGGGCTCAGGTTGGGAATGTCACCTGTCCTTCCATTGCCCTGGGGAGGAATACACTGGACTGGGCATGGGGGAACTAGGGAGAGCAGGGAAGGCAACACAGCCTGGGAGATGGGTTTGACTCTTAACAGTGTCAGTAATGTATTGTACTGGATGTGGAGGTCTGTCAGAACCAGGAATTACCTCTGACTGCCCGGGAGGACCCAAGACCCTGCCAGGGGCTCAGAGACCTTGGCAGGGAGTCAAAAACACCTGTGCCTTTGATTTTAACCCATGGAAACAATTACCAACTTTGTATGAGGAGTTACAAGTCACTAGAGTTTGAGTAGAATAATAGTTAATTTGTCACAGGGTAAAAAAGTAGAATTTTGGGGTTTTTAGAATGGGGGTTCAAGAAGCAAGATGGAGGAACGTGGGTGTGTCCTGTCCTTCTTCTTCTTCTTCTTCTTGTCCCTCATCATCTGCTGTGATGGTGGCACTTCTGGATTGGTTTAGGATAGAGACAGACTGTCTAACATAGGTGATAGGTATTGGAAAATTATTGTAAATACAGTACACGTAGTTCTTAGTATAAAAAGCTAACACCACCCCAAGGGCGGTCAGTGTGCCACAAACTGACCTGCCAGACAGATCTCAGCAGGTCAGAAAAAGAATGTTATAGATAAGAGAAAATAAACGACCTTGAAAAGCAGAACCAACGAATCTTGCCTTTTTCTGGGAGAAAAAAAGACTTTCTAATACCTCGGGAGCCATTTCAACCACAGAAACCCGAGAGAGGTCAGGCACCCAGTTAGAATCCCTTGTACTTGGAAATGCTGAGGGCAGGCAGCACAAATGAGGGCTATATTAATAGGAGCAAATAAAGCCAGACAAATAATGTTTGACACTTCCCTGCATCCTCTGCTCAGCTCACTCGGTGCATTCCCTCATTCAGAGAGCTTATTGTTAGGGATACACGGGGAACAATCACGGCACAAAATGCTCCAGGTAAAATACRGTGATAAAGGCAAACTGTTCGACAATTTGAGTGCATTTTTTAAGCACTAATAAATTCGTAAGCACTGGTGAAGACATAATCTTTTAACAAAGCGAGGCAAGTAAACAAATACAAGAGCTAGGTTTGTAGTTACCCTCCGGGAAGAAATGAGAAACAACCAAATGAATAAAATAACCCTTTAAGTTAAAGAGCCTGCAGGGACCATTTAAATTCAAGCCAACACAGATGCCAGCTTCAGTTTTGAAAGACCAGGAGGGATGCTTAGAAATGCAAACCTTTTTTTTTTTTTTTTTTTAAATACACATTATAATATTCACAATCATTAATTTAAAAAGCTCCTTTTCTGAAGATCTTCAGGTTCTTAATTGCCTCCAAAGCAAGTGAGGCTGTTTAAGGAAAAATCAAGAGGCAAAAGCAGAGAAAAAAAAGACAGTAAAAACGCAGCCTTTAAAAATGTAAAAGAAGCCCATCCTTCCAAGAAAAAAAAAAAACCAACAAAACAAACCAACAAACAGCTAACACAAATGTTATATTGCATGCAAAACAAAGASATTCTTTGATATATGAATCAAAATATAGTTTTACTTATTTTATAAATGTAACTTTCAAAACAGAAAGGTGCCCTAATGTTTTGGGATTTGTTGTTGTCATTATCGCTACTGATATGAGCAAAAGGATTTTTTTTATTAAAAATGTTTCTGGTTTTTTTACATTAAGAATTGGCAGTCTACAAAAAAGACTCCTTCRGATTTTCAAATGTATGTCAGGAGTTCACGGCAAATACTGTTTTAAAGTCCTTTTTCTTCTAAGAATTAGTCAACACTTTTGTCACTTCATAGTGACACCCTAATTATACTATCTTGTGCCCGTGTAACTGCATTCAGACAAAAAGCTACAGTGATGCAAATGCTCCTCCTCCCCCTCGAGTGCCTTCAAAAAAGACAATTATGGGAAAGACTAAAGACAGGGGAAAAGCAGCATTTATAATAAAAGATATACGTAAAAATGCAGGCTTTAGCTATATSCTATAAAATATCCATATATAAATAAATACATATAAAAGTCCAGAGTGTTTTTATGWTTCTCAAATTATTCAAACAGCGTTTCCAGCATGAGCTACTTCTGTCATGAACAACACCAAAACGTAAAAGGTGACAGTTACAGCTGTCTTCCAGAGTAACTTTTTTATATCTACTGGGGGAAAAAAAAGGGGTTTTGTGATTTTTCAGAGACATAGAGACATAGAGAGGGGCTTTTTTCAGCTAAAGCCAGAAGTCAGAAAGTAGAATCAAACCTGAAGTAAATGAAAGGTAAAAAAAAATGTGGGGCACCAACAGTAAAAGAAAATTAATATAATGRATGGAAAGGTGGAATCAAGCATGCAAAAAAAGCAAACAAAAAAAAAAGCTGAAGTGATTTCATTTTCCCCCCCTTTTTTTCGCCTTTTGTTTCTCTTCCTTTCTGATGGGATTAGTCTTCCTAAGTATTCCATTTATTTTACCAGGCAAAATCGAACACAAAGAGAGCGCAGGGCAGTCAGGAATGTAACACTTTCACACTGAAATCTGATACCACCAGGCTGGATGAAGGAGGCTCCGTAAAGCACTTTTTGGTCAAAGGAGGACTGATTAGCAAAATGAACTCTGAATCACATTTCATTGTGAAGGGTTCAGGGACAAAAAAAAAAAAAAAAGAAAACCCATCACAAGGGCTGGTAACTACCAGCTTGGTGGAGAAGAAGAACAGAATATAAAGAAGAATATAAGAAGAACAGAAGAATATAAGAAGAACAGAAGATAAAATATCCATGTTGACCATGTGAATTAATTAAGCAAGTTTCCACATTTTTCCACTGTTTTATTTTTTTTTTTTTCCACATACACAAAACCTCGTGGCGAGCTCAATGCGCTCAATATACAGAGAGAGAGGGAGCCGGCCAGACAAAAAACGTTCCCCAGCCTGCCAAAGCACTCTCATCCTCTAGGAAAACAAATGGCACAGCCTGAAACCAAAGGACTGGAGGCAAATCCTTCCCCCCGCCCCTGCGCACCCAGACACAGCCTCGGGCTGGCAATCCAGCCATGGAAAAGGAGCAATCCATGSGATAACAATGCCGCTATCTGCCTCTGGTGCTGATAACGAGATGGGAGCCTTTCTGGGAATCCTGATTTCCGATCCGGGTAAACAATGATATTCCCACCTCAGCGAGCCATTGACGAGCKGCTGACCTAAAAGAAAATGAGCGTCTCTGCTGTGTTTTTGGAAATCTACTCCGGCTAAAAATAACCTGCTAAAAACGCAGGGAGTGGCTTCCCCACCACGTGTCACAGCAAAGCGGACCCGAATWAGGACATGGGGGTAACCCAGCACCTCGTTGCCATCCGCCAGCTCCCTGTCCCTCCTCCCCACACCGAGGAACAGGAGCATCAACCAGGGGGTCAAGGATGCAGCCTTGCTCCGCCACCAAGGGAAACATATCAGTTTGCCGCATGAATTTCCATCTGTTAGCGGGGATCGCCGTGCTTTCGGGCTGCCACTCAAGGCTTGTCTCCAGGATCACACCCTCCAGCCCCTCGCCGTCATTGGCAGCAGCTACACCGGCTTTCCCACTCCGGTACCCGCGATCCAGCTAAAATCAGCATCACCACAACAGGGGCTGCTCCCATCAGCCTCCTCCACGCAGCTGGCAGCAACAGGAACTCCAGGCATTTGCTCTTTACRGCATCATTAGCACCAGATAACAGGAGCAGAGGCAGGGCTGGGTTGGTTTTTTGTTTTTTCCCGCTCCTCCCTTTTTTCCCCATTCTTTCTGGTGTTACTGCCCAGAACATCASGAGAAGAGAGGATCAAAACGTGAAAAACTAAAGAGAGGTCGGCCGTCAAAATGAACAGGAAGACAACAAAAGAAGAAAGAGACAGAGGAGGAGGTGGCATAAAGAATTAATTTTTTTTTTCACTTCATTTCTGCTATATGGAGTGTTTCTCTAGAAAGATTTAGTATATTGCCTACATGCACCCCTGTCTCCCAGTGGAAAACTGCTGCACTGGAACATACTCGCGTCTCAAACAAAAATTATGAAGTAGTTTTATTAATTAGATTCATATTTCACAGTGCAATAAACCGATTTAATCCATTTAGGTTATGTATAATCATGTAAATGCCGAAAGCAGCCCAGGCTGGGTGTATGCCTTGATTWCATTTGCCTGCTTCATCACACGGTGCTGCTTATTCGCTGTCTTGGCCTGGGTGGAGTCCTGTGAGAACTGGTTCTTTCACCAACTTTTCAGTTTTGCTGCTTGTGAACTGTATGTAACTCATCATGCAAACGCATTTACTTTCTAAATATACCTCTGTGCCCTTTGTTATTCATCCTAACCCGGCAAGAACTTCCTTGATTTGTCAGACTGGCAATGYGATCCTTATGTCTAATGGCTATTTCTCATGTTTACAAACTTTCCCAGACAACTTTTGTGAGTCAGAGCCGGGTACGAAACACAGCCCAGTGCAGTTCTGCTGAGCTACTGCTGCTAGCCCTGCCAGCCAAAGGTTCTGATCAGGACAGAGAAAACACAAAGCAGATCAAGAGGAATGTGGACTTTTGTTGGGTAGTGGGGTTATCTATTAAGAGAGCGCTCCAGCAGTTTTTGCATAAATGCATTTTATTAAGCRCAGAATCTTACAGGCTTGTTTGCTTCTCACGAAACARTCTTTTCATGTTGGGRAAAAATGCTGGAGGAGAGATASCTGCTGGTGGTGTTTCGCAGCTCCTTGTTTGTTGTGGTTTGTCGGGTCACTAGAACAACAAGGAACCTTTCKGTCTATTGTCAAAGTAACTTCAATTACAAAAGGACTTGCTATGAGGAAATGAGGGTCAATGTTTGGGCAGAGATTGCTGAAATGACCAACTAAATTCATCTTTGCTCAAAACCTCCTGTTTTTAAGAGTTTCAGGACCTGGCTAATTCCCACTCAGCAGAAGGATAAGAATTCAGCTTCTATTAGGAAAATATACAACTTATTTGCAAAGAAAAGGAATGTGTCTCACTGAGTTGACAGTACAACTTGTTTTGTTTATTCAATATATTCATCAGCGGGTAGGAAAGGGATGGAGCACCTCTCCTGTTAGGAAAGGCTGAGAGAATTGGGACTGTTTAGCCTGGAAAAGAGAAGGCTTTGGGGTGATCTAATTGTGGCCTTCCAGTACCTCAAGGGAGCCCAAAGCAAGGACTATTTACAAGGGCCTGGACTGACAGGGCAAGGGGCAATGGCTTCAAATGACAGAGAGTAGGTTTAGATTAGAGAGCAGGAACAAATTCTTTACTGTGAGGGTGCTGGGGCTCTGAATAGAAAACCTCTGACTTGGAAAAACTGCTCCATGAAACTTAACTACTTTGATAATCTCAGTTAAATGCTTTTATCATTCATCTATTGAAACATAGTTTTCAGTCATCAAAACATCTGAGTAATTAATGATTATATGGTAATTGTTTCAGACTTCTTTTTTGGATTTGACCAGTCTGATATTATTTTGTCACTAATTTGCTCATTATTCTGACTAAGATTTCGTGGTTATCTGTGATCACCCATACTTCCTCCTCTCATGGTGTACTGAAGTGATATTGCAGTACATGTGCCCACACCCATGCTTTTGAGTCGTTTCATTTGATGATTTTCCAACAGAGTTCAGCTGTAGGCCATAATTTGCTAAAATAATAATAATAATAGTAAGCATTTACTAGTCCCAGTGTAGGTGACAGAAAAGACACCATTGGTGTGATAGAGACTACGTACCGTAAGGGAAAGATGAAATAATAATGAAAACTAAGCTATAAACGGCAAAGATCAGCCCTTGTACCTTTTGCATCATGGTCGAGCAAGAAAATAATAATAATAATAATAATAATAATAATAATAATAATAATAATAATAATAATAATAATAATAATAATATATTTCAGGGTCAGAGAGTTAGATGAGTGTGGAGTACAGGAATCAACATTTTGAATGCTCGACACCAGAGTACAAAGCTAGGGGAGGAGATCTGTGGTGGATCTGAAACCTGACATATTGTGAAAGAGCAGGAGTGCAAATGAACAAATGAACTTTTTCTAGCAGCAGAGAGCATCCATTCCTGGATGTAGGTGTAGGTGCCTGTGTACCTGAAGTCCTGACATKAATATATTCTGATTTTCATACTTTYTTTTGTTTCCCAGTTATTAGAAAGGCTGATTTGGGAAGGCAGCTCTTTGYAACAGCTATGTCTCTGGTTAGAGCAGTAAATGTTGGTGTGGGCAGTTCATGAGAGGGAACAGGTTAAATTAACCATGCAGCAAAATGTATAACAGTGCTGAAGTCAATGGAGGCACTTTGCATGTMCAGCTGTGCTGCTGACAGCACATCYCTCACCATTATTTATAAATGATGTGGAAGATTCCCCTCCAGCAGCTTATTGATTTAACAGCCTATAAACACACACAATATAATACATTCTGTTGCTCTCAGCCCACCATCAGAGCAAGTTCAAGGACACAAACCCCAGGTATTACCAGCTAGGTTACACCAGTGAATTTATACTATAGCCACTACTAAACTTCATTCTACTCAACTTCGTGCAAGACCAAAGAGTCACTTGGAGAAGTCCAGAGTCACATGGAAAGTGCCATGGCAGAGCAATAGTCTGGGTACCTGACCACTGCCCATAGCCACCAAACAACAGATGAGCAAAGYCAGACCAGCCTTTAATCCTGCTTGATAGGCAGGATTTGGTTTTTAGGCAGTGTAGTGGGACCAGAAAGAGCATCATGTACACCTACAGGCCACCCAAGGAGCACCAGAACTAGGACAACTTGAATTCCTGCATATTTGTCCTGTGCATGACTGATGTGGGTGCTTTTCCTGCTGCTGGAGAGTCCTGCCCTTTGTCTCTCTTCCTTCCCAGGTAAACTCAAGTGTATTGTAAGGCCTGAGCTCTCACAGCACTCTCAGAAGTTCATTATTAGAGTCTCTATATGTTGCAATGACACTTAAACTACGTGTTTTGTCTTGGAGACCTCTACATCTATCTGTGAAATTAAACTGGTTAGCATGTTCTGTCTGAGCTACTGAGGAGCAGGGAGGACTCACAGGTAGAGGTATACAGAAATTCAAAGTATAATAACAAAAGGCTTGTTTCTGTGGAAGAACAGCAAAAAAATGGGCAAGTTAGGTCAGTAAGTCCTTGAATTCAAGTCTCTTTTTATGGTAAAAAAGGTGCCAAAATCACCAAGCTGTCCCAATGTACATATTGGTGAGGTCAAATGGAGGGAAGGATGTTTCTGGCAATTTGAGAATTTCCCATGACACTGAGACAACAGCAAATATATTTTAATTCTGAAATTACACTAGAATAATGTGGTCAAAACCACACACAAAAAATGTGAAAAAACCCCACACAAATACATCTGAAATAATATTTTATATTTTATGCACACATGCCTGCAGATAGATGTACTACTAGGAGTTTCATTCTCTTGTGATTAGTTTGGAGGAGTTCATTTATCTTTGCTTACAGATAGTATTGAGATTATCAAGTTAAAAGCAAGGGAAATGCAAAATCTTTTTGTATAATTAGGTTTAACAAAACTAACTTCTAGATTTACAAAATATTTCACTTCAAAACCATTCTTATAGATGATCCCATCTCTTGATTAAGATAGTGTGTCTCATTTATCAGGTTGTTTTTTACAGTAATAGAATTTTAAAGGTTAAGTATGGTGTTAGTTCAGCTGTTAAAATTTTAGAGTCTGTATTTCTAAATGTGTGAGTGTTTTAATCGAGGTCAGAAACAGGAATTGGCAAACTTGAACTATCARCAGGTACATTGAGTTTGAGAATCTAGTTTATAAGCTCTTGGAATAGTAGTAAATGAGATGGCAAATGCAGTCCCAATCCCAAATTCTTGAAAAAACTTCCCAGCAATGACCTYTGATTGCTTGTTCTGCAGCCATTGTTTCCTGCTAACAAGGTCAAGGTCTCTTTTGCAAACAACTTCTCCCCACCCCATACCAATCCCCAGCCAACTGGGGWGGAAAAGCAGGAATGAGGGATATCAGCTGATCCTAGAAAGTCAGTCTCCCAAACCAGCTGCAGCAGCACCAATGCTATATTCGTTTTGTTATGTCACAGATCTCACAAGCTCTCACAAAATTACTCAGGACTGGTTGTTTGCATAAGTAAATCAAACTTTGCTCGTTGCAACACAGAGGCAGAAAGGCCTGAGATTTCAGAAGGCAAATTTCATTTATACAAGTTAAAAAAAAAACCCGAAAAACCACAATGTGGATATAAAACTTAACTGCAGATGGCCCTTAGGGAAGCATCTGGTGATACTTCTAGTTTCTGAAAGCAGATGAGGCTTTGTGGTAGGTTTCACATCAGGCTAAACTGCATCTTTCTCAAAGAGTGAGGTGCTGTGGTTGCATAGAAATGGCATTTTGGTTCCTGAGGATCCTTACCTCACCCAGGGTGGCACTGTTGACTAATAGCTGAATAAAATTCCTGAATAGAAGTTTTAGTCCTCAGGTTTCAGGTTTAGATGCCTGATGATGCTGCCTGAGAGTGTTTGTCACATATGTGACAGCTCTGTTTTAGCAGTTACTATTTATGCACAGATACATTTTTTAAATACACAAATCTCAGTGTATACACATGAATGGTTGCCAAAATGAACTCGGCACAATTCTGCTGCTGTCAATTGCATTATCTGGATCTTTTCCCTTAGCCTGTACCCCTTGGCACACTCTGCACAGGCTTCTAACAGAAGACTATTAAATGTAATTAATAAGAGCCTGCTAGCAAATCTATTCAGCTGTAAAATACTGGAAAATAATTCAGTTCGCTTACAAAAGGACATGATTGTAAATTGAGAATTTGGAGTCGAATTCCCATCTGGGAATTTAAAAGCATATACTCCATTTATTTTTTTTTCACTACTTCTATTTTTTGTTGTCCACAGTAAGAACTGGTCCATTGCTAAAGGCAGATAGCAGATGGCAAACCTCCTCTGCCATATGACTCTGCTATTATTCCATTCCTCTGCATACCTAATCTAATAAATTGAGTGTAATTGACTGTAAGTGTTCACCCTACATGTGAACACATCCCAGTATGTTACAGCTTTAACAGGAAGACTGAGCATGGAGTTCAGTCTTCCTGAAGCTGATGATGCTSTTCCCATGTCTATTTATTTACACATCTAGAGCAGCCAGGTTAGTTTACATGTGAGATTCAATGGGGAAAGTAAACTTCTCAGCACTGGGAAGACCCCACTTCCATCAGCTCTTCCAATCCCAAATTAAACAATTTATCAGACATACCCAGTTCTCAGGTTAAAAAACACAGCAAGCAAGCAAATTRTATCATTGAAAAGAACCTTGGGATTAATTCATACAACTCATTTAATTTCATTGGGATGCAGTAGATCTGTGTGATATCACTTTGTTGGCTCTCAGAGAGGGGTAAGGTCTGTTCACAGAGTGCAGGGGCCAATGAAAAAATTGGAATTGAGATCCACCTTCCAGCCTTTAATGCTGCTCTGCCCAGAGAGGGGTGCTAGGCCATAGTTCCCAAAGCTAGCATCCCTCTTTGGAGAGCTCCCAAAGCTAGCACCCCTCTTTGGAGAGCTCCCAAAGCTAGCACCCCTCTTTGGAGAGCTCCCAAAGCTAGCACCCCTCTTTGGAGAGCTTGCAGCTGCACAATAATCTGTTCATTACCCAACCTTCAGTTATATAACCAATGCACTTCTGTATGTGCTCTGATTAGTGACTAGTCCATCATACAAAAGCAGTCTGACACCATGCAGTCCCTTCCCAGCCCTGTGATTTCTGCCATGCTAATCAGTCCTAGGTTACCTTGGGGCAATCCTACTCCTTTCTCCCCCACCTCCTGGCCCAGAGGTGATTCATCTTTGTTGACATTAGCGAGTTTCTGTCATTCCTGTGTTATCTCGCTGTGATTCTCCACTTTGAGGTCCACAGTTTTCAACTTGRAACATAATGACCCAAACACTTCCTTGGTTTTGAAGTTTTAATTTTATTTCATTCTTCAGCACTGCCTTGCTGGCCTTCAAAAGAGGTTAACTTGCATGGTTTGCAGCCTTTAAATCAGTGTCCCCATGCAGGAAAACATGTAGGCTTATGTTTAGTTTTAAGCTCAAACTTCAATTCAAGTGCTTTTAGTGAAATTCAAGTACATGCTGAAGTGCATTTCTGAGTGAGGGCACTTTCCYCAACAAAAACTCATTTTTCTCAGGGTTAAAGTGTGCAGTTCCAGGCTGATCATCACCTGTATCCTAACCAGCACTGATTCTCTTTACAGTCCTGATTTATTTGAGCAGTATTTAGATTAATTCTCTTGCAGGCCTAGTTTAGATGATGGTGCTATTTTGTTAGGGTTTGTGCTAATGTAAAACCTATCCTTGTATTCTTACAGCTGCAGCACCATTATTAGAGTACTCTGAAACATTTCCCTTCAAACAAATTGATAAATACATTCACAAACATATTGACAAATACAGCTGTCCTGAGAACAATATCAGAAGAAAAGAAACTTTTATTTATTTTCTTTATGCAGGAACATAACAGATTTGTTGAAAATTCCTGTTTTTTTCTTTGCCCAGATAGCTGAATATTCTCTTCATCTCTCCCACCTCTCAACCYACAGCTCTGCAGTGGGACCTGTGGGCCTGGGATTTTATTTAAAGGGTTTTGCCTTGGCACTGCTTTTCTCCTCCAGCAGTTTGCAGACATTTCTATTGCAGATTTGGCTGTCCCTGCTCCAGTGGTGGCACAAGCCCAACCTTGGAATATTCTGTATTTGCTTATTATTTGGGAGCCTGCCAGTGTGTTTCTCTGGCATGCAAGCTGCACAAGCAAAACCAGAATGCAGCTTTATGAAATTGAGTTAATTAAATCGTATGCATTTAATCCAAGTTTATTAGCAGCAAGGGGGCACTTTTCTAGCCCATGGGCTTTCCCTTTGTTAAATTGTAAAGAGCTGTTGTAACAATGGCAATAGAACTTTGTGGAATGGTTATAGATTGTTTTGATTTCAGGGTGTTTTATACAGGTCACTACCAGCATACATTTGGCATAGGAAACAAAAGTCACCAACAGCCACCTCTGTCTTATTGAACACACTGACTTTTATTTGGTAAGTTATCACAAACAGATAAARTATTCTTTCTTTTCTCAGCAGTTCATTTTACAGAGGTATATTAGGAAAGGTAGGTCYTGAAGAATGATCTTAATGGACATAAGAATCCTGTCAGGAAGGATTTTCTCTATGTGTGAGCAGCCTTTGCTGGGTTCATTTATGTAATTGGTGAGGGCAGCCKCTCCAAAAGCACTACAGGAGTTACCGTGTCAGCACTTGCTGGGATTTCTGGGGATATATCCCATGGCTATTTCACTCCATCAAGGTGAATTGCATTGGGATCCCAGTGAACTGTGGGAAGAGATTTCCTTCTGAACAACTCCAGAAGACTGTCTGCACTGAAGTTGTTTTGTGCTCGTCCAAATCCCAAAGGGGCACYTTGTTCTGCTGATTGGGGGATTTTTTTTGCCTGAGCCTTGGGGCAGATTAGTGAGCTGTGGCTGAGAGCAGCATCATTCAAGTGATGGAATACTGCCTGGGAAAAGTGTTSAGGGAAAACACCTGAGAAGGCCTCATGTTATTTCAGTGTAATTCATCCAGGTAATTCTTGCATTTCTGTTTCTGCATGGAGGGACCTTGAGACTCTTGAGCACATCCAGAGGAGGCAACGAGGCTGGTGAGGGGCATGGAACACAAACCCTGTGAGGAACATTTGAAGGAACTGGGGTTGTTTATCCTGGAGAAAAGGAGACTCAGAGGTGACCTTATCACTCTCTACAACTTCCTGAAGGGTGGCTGTAGCCAGGTGGGGGTTGGTCTCTTCCACCAGGCAGCAACTGACAGAACCAGAGGACACAGTCTCAAGCTACGTCAGGGAAGGTATAGGTTGGATATTAGGAGAAAAAATTTCACTGAAAGAATAATAAAGTACTGGAATGCCCTTCCCAGAGATGTGGTAGAATCACCATCTCTGGATGTGTTTTAAAAAAGACTGGACATGGCACTTGGTGCTATAGTCTAGGTGAGGTGTTAGGGCATGGGCTGGACTYGATGATCTTAGAGGTCTCTTCCRWCCTCATTATTCTGTGATTCTGTGACATATCCTGGCAGGCCTTGCTGTTGGGGAAGATGAAACAGGAAAGCCTTATAAATATGATTGCCTGGCAAAAGATTTTGAGAATATGGAAACTATAAGCGAGATTGAAATGAAAGCAAGCTTTGAGATACTTTAGTTACTGAACAACTGGAAGACAATGGTGTGGCTGGCTGAAGGCAATCTTTTTTTGATGAAACAATACTTTCTGCCTGCAGACAGGTCTAAGGGTCAGAGGAGACCCTACTAGCTTGGCAGAAGGGGTCCAAAGAGTAGTTTTTATGGTTTAAAATGTAACACAGTATGGTAATGTAATGATTCTTATAGGCTGTATGTAAATGCTGTAGGATTTGTATCTTGTACTAGATTGGTTAGTGAGAATCAGAATATTCAACACAGAAGAAGATTTATTGTAACAGGAACTTCGCTCTCTTACCCTTCTACTTTCTTACCCCTTTTACTCTCTTACCCCTCTTACTCTCTTACCCTCTCATCCTCTCTACCCCTCTCCTCTGTGGGGCCTGCTCTGAGCTGTGGCTGGCAGCTCCCAGCAGGGCCCTGCACCCAGGCCCTTTGCAATAAACCACAAGTTCCACGACCTGGCCTCAGAGATCTCTGCTCTCTGTCCATCCCGTCCATCCCAACCATCCCACCCCCTGACACTCCTACACCTTGCCACTGGGGAATGAACAGGAATGAACATCCCCAACAGAAGCACAGGGGCTGTGGGGCATGGCATGGAAGGCAGCAGGCAAGGAAGAAGAACAACAGGAGGGAAATACAGCTGTGGAAAATGCATGCCAGTATTGGGCAGGGTGATGGCTGACCCACCAAACCATGCTCAGCAAAGTGTGTGTTTGGGTTAACCTCTCCTTGAAAACCAGGGAATCAYGGTTTCATTTGCACCAATGCATGCCTTTGATATCAGAAGAATGTATACATAAGCCCAGTTCTGACCTGAGTGTTAACAGACACTGCATTCCAAGGAGAAATGCAGGGCTCAGATCAGGCCTAGTGTTGCTTAGTAACCTCTAATCAGGAGCCCAGACACAAATCAGAAACCCTTCTGCCTGTCTTTTTGTTTTAGATGATACTAAGTGAACAGACCTTTTTTGTAATAAAATGTAGCTATTCCTCATCTTTTTTTATCTAGGATTTTGTAGTAATGGCACTCATAGCACTTTGCAAGGAGGCCAGAACAATTGATCTAATTCATTAAAAATTTACTTATTACACATTCCTTGATTAGAGAGGAAGGTATAAAGGAATTCTCATATCACCAGTTTCAAGAAAGTCAAAGACAATTCTGACTTTTACCCACAAGGGAAATTATTCTGCTCTCATTCCCATCTAGGGTTCTCCTAATTTGTCTCCCATACCTGTGCATGGCAGTGTAATGTATCTGTGCTGGGATGAGTGTCAGTTGGTCTGGTAGATTTCAACTAAACACTCAGTCTCACTGGGTTTTTTTCCAAAATTAATGTTTTGGTTGGGTTGTTTGTTTGTTTGGGTTTTTTTCCCCATTTAAGGGTTCTGACTTGTTTGCAAAGAGGATATGAAGAACACTCTTTGTGAATCTCATAGTCGTGTGAATTTCTAGAGCAGTAAAATAAGTGTAAGAATTTTGCAATGGAAAATTGCAAAATTAAATCTTGGTCACCTCAGGAAACTGCCTTTTCTTACCTGCAAGTAAGTGCAGGAATTGGAAGGAGAAGAGCCTCTCTTTTCATTACAGAAGTGCCAGGATCTTGTGTCAGTGACAGACAAAATTTTGAAGCATACAGATAAGGATTATTCTTCCTAATACCTGCCTAACAAACTTCCATACAGAAGAAGACAAGAAAAATGGTCAAAAAATGAGCAACTGTGACCCCAAACCTGTCATGCTGCAGTTGTGCTGGATTTCAGCTCAGTTGCATGCAACAGATCTCTGCTCAGCAGCTTTCCCATCATCCTACCCTGCTCAAGAGGTAGCCAAGGAAAATGATTTACATCAGTGGACATCCCCATTAAAGAAGAAAAAGGAATGGCACAGGCTTTATTTTGTAATATTATATCCCAATCTCTTTGTCTTCTTTGGAATATATGTATTGTGTAAGTCRTGGGGACAGAAAGGAAGATTTGGGGTTTGTTCTTAAATTTCAGATTCAAATCTTTCAAAATGAATGTGTAAACACACACCTCAGCTGCACATAATGAGGAATTCCCACTAACACCCAGATGGATGAAGTATTCCACTAACTTGTCCAGGAGATRAATTGCCTGAATACTTAAGAAAGTTTAAACCTTAACAGACACTTATCTAAGYAAGAAAGAAAAGAAAACAAAACACAAAGCTTCATTGCTGTCTCAGTTTAGGGCAAATYTGGGAGAAAACTTCAAAAGGGGTTTCTCTAGAAAGCAAATGCAAGTGGTTCTTCTCCCACATGGTTTGGGAAAAGATTTTGTTGGAGAAAAGTGGAAAAAAACTTCATTTAACAGGCAAAGCATTCACCAGCACACACAAAAATATCAATATTAAACCATAAAACTTCTTGCCCCTCAGAAGAGGTGACAAACTCAGAAAGTCCCTTTGTGGGTTGCAGTTCAGCTCACTCAGTCTCTGATCAGTCCCTCTGGTGCTGGAATTGTCACAGCCCAGGCACAGCTGCCGGTGCTCTTCTGGGTGTTCATCCAGAGCAGGTTTAAGCAGGTCCAAGAAAAATTAAAAAATACCAAACCACAGCCCAGGGAACTTGTCTGTCTCAGCTAGCTAAAACTAACTAAAAGCAAAGGAGAGCTCTGTCCCYCTGTCTGTCTGTTCTGCAGACAGCACAGCCCAGGAGCAGGATGTGGGGGAGTGAGTGCAGTTTCTGAAGACAGTGCATTTCTTCTTCCCCCTCTTTTGCTTTTGGAACMAGTCTTAAAGGTGCATAATATCTTATATATAATACCAGTCTTAATATCCAGCATAAACAGAACAGACAATTGTGGATATAAGCATCATAAAGTCATCCCAGGTTAATTGTTCAAAACTATTTTTGCTGTCAATAGATCCTGAGGTATGAAACTCAGGATTTATGGCTGATCAATTGATGATAAAAACAGGCCAGGAAGGATTGTGAGAGGGTATGTTGGCCTCTTGCTAGCCAAAGCAGGATCAACTRTATCACAACCATTTGTCTGACCTGTTTCTTCCAGGTTGAGCACATCCCAACACATCTCCTTGCTTTCCATGAAAAACTTTTTCTAGTTCTCAACTTTTACTTGCAGTTCAAGCCTGTTACTGAGTCCATGCAGAAGAAAATATTAATTTCCTCATTTGCAGCAGTGTTTCTCCTCACACACCTCCTCTGTGGGCTAAACAGCCTGAATCTTCCAGCCATTCTTTTCTTGGCCACGCTTCATCCAGCTGCTGCCATTCATTTCCCTCTCTCTGGGCTCTCCATGTGCTTGTGAGAGTTTGTGTGTCCCCAATGCAGCTGTCCCCAGCCAGGCAGCCAGACTCTGCTGGCAATTACCTTTACATATTTCAGTACCCTGCTGTGCACCTCTGAAGGGACAGCCTGCACTTGCAGTGTGTGCAGGGAACTTTCCTCCCTTTCACTCAAAGTCCATGTGAAACTGGAAGTCCAGCTTTCCTGGCACTCCTGATACTGCAGGCAGAGGCACATGCAAATACTGACAGGCATTTAGCAAGCTGGAKAAAACAGCAGCTAGGTTTTAACCACGTGGTTTCCCCTCCTATTTAAAGGTCTGTTTTTCTGGCTTGGTTTCAGTGTTACAGCATGACCTTTGTAAAACTGGTCTGGATTTTGGTGGAATCTTAAAACCACACAGTCTTTGCCTAAAGAATACCACGAGAAAGGGCTGRTCTTCACTGCATTCACAGAGGATGAGAGGAACACAGTTAACCTGAAACAGCCACATCCATGAGCTGCCTGACTCTGGAGATGCCTGAAACCTGCATTCCATCCCAAAGGCTCTGGAAAGTTTTGGTGATGTTATAGATGGATAATGAGATGATTGGCTCTCACAATTAAAAGATAACTATTGTGTGAATATTAAGAAAAGCTTTACTGATGTATAGTTATGTTACTGTAGTTTAGATGTCCTCTGTTCTCCCCACAGTTCCCTTTCCCCCCTGTACTGCTGCCATCAGACAGCCGGGGCTGTCTAGGACAGGTACAAAGAAGGCTGCACATGTGTCCCTTGCCTGGGGCACTGGGGAATGGAAAAGCTCAGGGGGTGCAGCATGGCAACACCTGACCTCCAACCAAGTCACAAGAGAGCAGTGTCCACTGAYAAATGGCAAAGAAGAGCTGACTGACAGACTTTGGGAGGGCTGGGCTGGCTGATGCAACCCCCAGGGGTATAAAAGACGGAGCATCCATCTTGAAGATGAACCAGCTGCATGGTATGCATGGGACAGTTCCCAGCGCTGCAACTTTTTCCTTATGTAGTCCTTTGTTGTATTTTTGTTAAGGTTTAATAAACCTCTTTACATTTTCAAAGTGAGCGGTTGTTTCTCACAGTCAGATCCAGCAGCACTTCTGTTGTGACAAGGCTGAATATCAAGGATGAATATCAAGGATGAATATCAAGGCTGAAAGAACAGCTCGTGCTGACGTCCCTGAAACGATGGGGAGAAAGGAAATGAAGATTATCGGGGGCTATGAAGTTAGGATAAATGAAGTTTATCGGGGGCTATGAAGTTATGATAAATGAAGTTTATCGGGGGCTATGAAGTTAGGATAAATGCAGTTTATCGGGGCTGGAACCGCAGGCACTCGGGCCCTGTAAGCGGGGCAGGGAAGGGCAGCGATGGCACTCGGGGACAGGAGAGGCTGTCCCTGGGAGACACTGACCTCCATCGGTGCCTTTCCCAACTGCATCCTGCATTGCCACACTCCTGCCCAGAGTTGCATCAACCATTTCACCGCGGCTGGGATTCCTAATTCTCTCCCGAAGTTTAAGTTGAAATGCCGGGAGGACCCGGGATTCAGCAGAGCAGTGATTGACGTGTTCTTAGGTTTGCCACAGTGCCTTTGGTTTGCTGTCACCTAAGCAGCCTTGGGRAAAAAAATATTAATCACAAACTCTTACAAGCCCAAACGCAAAAACACCTTTGCCTTTAATAAAGAGCTCTTTTGCCTTTAATAGTTACATTAATAGTAAAAAAKCCCCACGATATTAATTAAAAAAAAAATCATGGCCACATCAAACAAGCATTTGGACAATGCTCTCRTGTGTGRTGTGATTCTTGGGGCTGTCCTGTGCAGGGTGAGGAGCTGGACTCATGATCCTTGTGGGCTCCTTCCAGCTCAGCATATTCCATAATTATATGATCTTATGCCTTACTCATTAGGCAGAAAACATATTTGTWTTTCATAAGAAACTTGCATTTCTTAATAGCTGCATGTAAGAAATACGTCTTTCTGCACTGTGGTGATTCAGGTTGAGGAGTGTGGTGCTTTATCCCTGAGGGTTTCAGAGCACTGTATGAACCTGTAAAACCATTATGCAAAGCCCTTTTCTACCTTCCTCACAGCCTTACTCAGGTGAAGCCCTTTGTCAGCACCCRTGTTCAAGATGGGCAAATAAAGGTKCTTGTGCTTTCACTGCTACCACTCACTCAGGAGAAGCCACAGGCTGCCAAGGCTGTGACTATTGTGCAATGGGAAGCCCTCAGGTACCAGCATGTCCTATTACCCTCCCATGAACTCCTGAACTATGTGGGATTTGCTGGCACACCRCCAGTGAAACAAGCCAAGCGATACTGCTCCTCCTCCTGTGCTCCCCTTTGCCAGCATTTGGTGGTCAGAGTAAAGGGGAACTGAGCCACCTGATTTTATGGAAGCCAAAAGAGGGTTCCTACCAGAAGGCTTCTGTGGGACACTGGAATCATTGGGCTCTGTCCTCACATTCTGGTGTTCCTCGAGCAGAACAGCATKTCTTTCTGCAGTGACTGTCGCAGTAAAGCTGGCAATTTGAGCAAAAAAGGAAAAGGAAGTAGATCACCTGCATAAAAACCATAGCAACCAAATATCTATTAATACTTCATTTACACATGTGAGCATTGTCTGTTCCTATCATCCACATACACTCCCATTCTCACTGAAGGTGTCTCGATTTTCTTTACAGGATTTAACTGCTGTTCTTTGGTGCTTGATCAGCTATTCCCAACTTTTTTGTAAGTGCCCCACTGATCCTCTGTTAAGGGGATCTGCACAAGATAGTTCTGTGAGTAGCAAGACATAAAAAGCCTTCCTTTGTGGTATTTTCTGGGGTCCCTGTGGCAGGAGGGATGAATCTGACTCCATGTTCTTGAAGGCTAATTTTTATTTTATGAATTATTTATATTAAAGAATGCTATACTAAAACTATACTAAAGAATAGAGAAAGGACAATTACAGAAGCCTTAACAAGATACCAACAAATAACTCATGACTCTCCTCAGACTCCACACAGCTGGACTGATTGGTCATTAAGTTAAAAATGAATTCACATGAAGGCTTATATTATATTATATTATATATATATTATATTTATTATTATATTATATATATTATATTATATTATATTATATATATTTATATTTATTATATTATATTATATTATATTATATATATTATATTATATTATATTTTATAATTATATAGAGAAAGGACACTTACAGAAGCCTTAACAAGATACTAACAAATAACTCCTGACTCTCTCCTCAGAGTCCAACACAGCTGAACCTGATTGGTCATTAAATTAAAACAATTCACATGAAACCAATAAACAACCACCTGTTGGATAAACAATCTCCAAACCACATTCCAAGCAGCAAACACAGAGAAGAAAATGAGATCATATTGGTTTTCCTTTTTTCTCTGCAGCTTCTCAGCTTCCCAGGAGAGAAATCCTGGGCAAGGGGATTTTTCCAGAAAATATGACAGTGACATTCCCTCTCCCACTTTTTTCCCCCCATGTTTTATGGATCTTCTATATTTTCTGTATTGGTTTCCTCTTCTTATCCCAGAAAGCCAGTGTKGCAGTGTTCCCAGGTTCTCTTTTTTTCCTCCTGCTAACCATCTCTAYACTCCATTTTCTCCTGTGCTCTCCTAAGTCAACTAAAACATGTAGCTCCCTCYTGTATTGCCTGAGGCCTCCTGCTACACTCATCTTAGCTTTCATACCTCTTGTATCTCTCTTGTAATGTTCCTATTCTGAGTGTTTTACATGAAAGCTAGGTAAGATACCTCATATACCATGTCTGATTCAAACTGTGGGCATGCTACTCACTCAGCAGCCTGGCATGTCTACCAGAAAGAGGAACAGCTTTGTGTCACTGAGCAATAAAGCAATATCTGCTCACCACTTTCAAGGAAACCTGTGGCACACAAGATTTTTTTATGATGTAACTCTGTCTCTGACATTTCTCTGTTAGGGTTTTGAAAGGGTGGTGATGACAGAGAGGCTGCACAAGCCTTGTCTCTGTGTGCAATCTGACTGGAAGCCAAAGGCAGCAGCAGACAGCAGTGATAATGGGCACATCAAATCACAGCTGGTGTAAGGCAGGCTCTGGGGCTGTCATTGCTGCTGGCAGCTGCTGCTCCCTAGGCATGGGTATTCCACTGCAGCAAAGCCTCAAGTTATGAGGCTACTGGGAAGTTCTACCTTGCAAACCCTACTAATAACAGAGTGGGAATGTAAATAAAAAAAAAAAGCTGCTAGGAATTTGTCCACCATGCCCAAAGAGCCTCAGGAAACTCAGTGTGACCCTTCCCAGCAAGACAGATCGTTCCCCAGCCTRGAGAATGGGATCTGCCTTCTCCCTGAGACCTGAGGAAAGGGATTTTCCCTCTGCCCTGCAGCAGGGTAGAGCCGATTCCTTTCTCCTGAGAATCCAAAGGATAAGCATTGCTGACATACACTTAGCCATGGGCTCAGAAAGACCAAAGTTGTGTTTAAAAAAGAAATTCCAGCTCATTTAAGAACTCTTGACAAAGTTATCTTTATGCCTAGCTCTGTCTTGCCTAAATGCAGCTAGTCTTGAAAAACAATTTGGTTGTGTTTAGAGCTTCTATTTTTTTCTCCTGTATTTTAATATGTTATTTACAATAAATTTTATTTAACAGTAAATTATTTAATCTTTAATATCTTTAATCTTACATGTTTAATTTTCTAAATCTTCCAARTTGTTATCATTTAGGACTCAAGAAGGAGGATTTCTGCAGCTGTACATAAYKCCTCCASACAGAAATGTGTAACCAGAGTCWATCTAGCTKTACTTTACAGCCACAGAGAGAACTAAGCATTTTTACCATAGGACCCATCTCAGTGAGAGACTTTTTCAATGGCCAGCTCTCTGAGCTCTATCATTTTTCCAAACTCAGGCATAGCTGTCTTTGACAACTGGCAAGATATGATATATTTTCCTCTTGTTAGTTCCTGCTGTGTTTCTGAGCTAACCTCTYTCCTTCCTTGGTGAGTTCAGGTTGTGTCTGGAGTCAGATAGCACCTCCTGATCTGCAGGCAACCAGGAGAGTCATAGTGCTCTTGCTTCTGATGGGTTTCTTCTCTCAAGTATTTGAGTTCTGAGTTCCTAAGCTCTCTCATAGAAGGGAAGTAGGAAAACAACCAGATAATAAGGATGAGAGCAGCAGGACCAATGGTTTTYTATGGATTAATGTTGCAAGGTGTGGGTGCTGTGTAATAAGGCAGTAACAGGGGTGCCAGCTGCAGGCTTTTCCTGAGCTGTAGACTGCTGCAGCCTCTTTCCATATTAGACTATCTCCACAAAACATGCCTAAAATGATTAACATTGACTCTTCTGACCAATTAGGACCAAACTYCTCCAACACCTCTGGGATCACCAATCCACTGAATTGGTTAGAATTGGACAGACAGGTGTTTATATATATACACACACAGCCCTATCACTTAATCCTAATTTGCTTAGATGATCAAGCCAAAAGCTGCAAGGGCTGAGTTACACCAAAGGCACAAACCATTTGGCTGTGATTATGTCAGTTGCATACACATAATTTTTTTGTGATCTTGCCTAAGTGAGGAGTTTGCACTTGCCTGGCTCAGTGATCTAGTTCGAATGCTGCAGATCCTAAACTGAAATTATCCACTAAAGACAGAGTAGCTTTTAATTTAAATTGAGGCAGATATGAACTCTGAGACACTGCCCAAGGATGCAACAGCTCTGTTCCCAAGGTGGGCAGGCAACCTGCTCTCTCTTGAGGGCAGGGTGGCTACAATCTCATCACCAATATCTGTCCTTACAGCACATGTTCTTTACCCCAGGGGCCAGCTGGGCTAAGATCTATCTCTCTGGGAAAAGCTGAAGCAAGTCTGTAAGCAGAGGTGTGCTCAGAGCAGTTAGTCGCCTCAAGAAAAGCAAAAACTCTCTGTTGTGGCCAAATGCCTTTCCAGCTTGGAACCAAAAGCACCGAAGCCTCAGAGCCAAATTCAAGTTAGAATTTAGCTCTGAGCTAAATTCAAGTTAGAATTTAGAATTACTCTCGAGAGTAAGCAGAGCGCACCGGTGCAGCCGGCAGGGAGGGCAGTGCCCGCGGAACGGGCGCGGGCCGGCAGCGGGGCTGCTCCTGCCAGCAGCACCAGCAGCAGCGAGGAACGGGGAGGAGGAGCCGAGCCGCCTCCCGGGCGAGCTCGCAGCGCTCCCCGGCGGCCGAGGGACGGAATGGGAGCCTCGGTGCGGGGCGGCGTGCGGGGCATGGCCGGGATGGGGACGGTGCGCCGGGGGATGGCGTGCGTGGGGATGGAGAAGTGCCCGGCATGGCCAGGATGGGGATGGAGTGCCGGAGGATGCCGTGGCTGTGGATGGGGCGCCGGAGGATGGCGTAGGTGGGGATGGAAGAGTGCCGGGCATGGCCAGGATGGGGATGGTGCGCAGGAGGATGGCGCGGGTGGGGATGGTGTGTGCCGGGATGGTGTGTGCCGGAGGATGGCGTGGGCGAGGATGGAGTCCCGGAGGATGGTGTGGGTGGGCATGGAGTCCCGGAGGATGGCGTGGGTGAGGATGGAGCGCCAGAGGATGGCGTGGGTGGGGATGGAGTGCCGCAGGATGGTGTGGCTGGAGATGGAGGAGTGTCGGGATGGAGGAGTGTCGGGATGGAGGAGTGTCGGGATGGTGCGTGCCGGCGGTCGCTGTGCCAGGAGGTGTCGTGCTGTGGGGTGGCCGTGCCGGTGAGCGGAGGCGTTGCGAGACAGGGCACGGGGGATGGGGGCTGTCTCTTATACACATCTAGATGTGTATAAGAGACAGGTGTTGCGGGGACAGGGCACGGGGGATGATGGATGCGCCGTGGGGCGGTGCGGATGGAGGCGGTGCCGGGGCAGGCGCCAGGCGGAGGAGCCGCCGCGGAGTGCCGGGGTGATCCGCAGCGGGGCTCGGCGCCGGACGCAGCGCCCGAAGAACCACCCGGGAATGCGGAGGAGCCCGGTCAGGCGTGAGAAAGATACCAGATTTGTCTTTACAAACAAGCTGGTAGATAAAACTAGCTCTGGAAGATAAAAGAAACAATGGGAAGGATTCTACTGATTGATGAATGGAAAAAAGATATTTGCTTTAGGTTTGCTGATAAACGAAATTAGGCATTGAGAGATGAAAGAAACAATGGGGAAGAAAAMMCCCTAAATTCCGTTAGAATTAAAAATTAAAAGGGATAGTTATACATTAGAGGGAAATCTYTGGGAAATCTYCAGGRTCAGGCGTATGGGGGAGTCTGTACCTCTGCAGTACCTCAGCCAATGGAGTAAGAGAGAAGGGAAAYGCGGCCGGGAAATAAGAATAAAAAGGAGGCTGCGTCCTCCAAAAATTTGAGAGATCCCAGGGGAATGCCCCATGCCTCTCCCTTTACTCGAATAAAGCCAGAAAGGACTGCTCTGTCTCCTTTTTAGACATAAACCTCTCGTGTTTGTAGATTAACTTTCCTAACAGGCGGTTCGGGTCCGACGGGGCGGGTGAGAGGGGCGGCGCTCGCTGCCAGTGCATCCCCTCCCCTCCGTGTGTTATCCGGCCGCTTATCCCTCGGGAAAAACACAGCGACATCGCACTCCTCGGCACTCCTCTTCGGCATCCTTGAAAGGATATTTCACAGAATCATTTAGGTTGGAAAAGACCTCTGGGATCACCGAATCCGAGCTTGTCAAACCGGCCAAGGCAGCGAGTGTCACGCCCGGTCATTCCTTGAGCACCTCTAGCGGTGATGGCTCCACCGCCTCSCTGGGCAGTCCCTTCCCGTGTTTAACAACTTTCCGTGAAGAAATTCCTCACGATATCCAAAATCTTCCCAGGTGCGTCCTGAGGCCATGTCCTCTTGTCCTGTCACTACTTGCCCCACCTGGCTACAACCAAAAAGGAAGGTGAGGAATTCCTGACTAGCATATAGACAGCTCTTGGTTGTTGCCCCCAGTTCACACATCGCCCTCACCCATGTCAGACTTTTTTATCAGCTTCTRAGGGAGCAAATTCTAACCCAGCACGCTTAAAGAACACAAAGGGTTGCCCCCAAATTTATCTATGTTCGTGCATAMTTTCTGTGCCCAAAAAGCTCCAAGTGCAGAGAAAACACAAAAAGAGGGCAATAAATAGGGCTGAGGAAAGGTMATTAAAGTGAAGCAAAAGCATAAAAGGACAGAAAAAAATGCTTATTAAAAATCATACATCTGAAACCTATAAGACATAATCAGTATTTTTAAAAAATTTCTTGAAATAGGCAGAAAAATAATCATTTCTGAACAAAAATATCGGTTACACAAAAACCAGGGGAATAATTTAGTAAACAAAAATGTTTAATTTCCCTCTTCTTACATTAGATTACTTGAATTGGTACTTTAAAATAATTAAATTAATGYRAATTCATTCAAGTAGMKCAATCCCCCCCAATAATAGTGGAACTGAAGCAATTTTTGTTCCTGAAGTGACACATTTGAGGTTCTACCAGTCGTACAAGTCTCTGCAGTGGCACATTCACTGTTAGACCATTGGGCTTCAAGCTGAAGAAAATGTCCTGTGTGATCCAAAGGCAATAAGATCAATGGCAGGAAAGCCAAAACTAAGGCACAGTGCAGATTAGATTGATGAAATCAGAATCCAACTGGACTCCATCAGTATTGAACAGAACAGGGACGGAAGGCAGGCAGGATGCTGCTCCAGTAGCAATCCATACAGCGTGCTACATAACCTAATTATGCAAGAGCTTTTCATCAAAATCTAGTGGCATTTCCTCATAGATTTGCCCTGCAGTATATTTTGGTTTAATATTTTRCAATCCACTAGTCCATTATCTGTTGCTGTCTTTGGTTCAGTGTCTCTCAATCTCTGGACCAAAACAGCYCCTCAGACCTTGGCTCTGCTGTCTCTGCTTTGTTGACTTTTGGTGCCAGGCTTTCCTTTACTTCAGCTATTACTCTGACTCCTGAATTAGATTAAATGGCCCTGGAGACACTCTTCAATGTTCATATTGATGTTCTCTGCAGCTTTCCATGGTCCTAATCTATCATCAACTAATTACTAGAATTAACCTTTTGTATTCAGTACCTTCCACCCAACAAAATCCCTGACACTGCAGCAACATCCCCTGACTGCAGAAACCTGTCATGAATGCTGATATTAATGAATGTGTGTTAKGGCAAGGGCAGGGAACTCTCTGTGTTACTCAAGTTGTCCAGCATGTCCTGTTATATGAGTTTGCACCCAGGCATTTGAGTGGAAAGGTTTTAATTTGGGGAAGTTCAGAAAGTGGTAAATTATTTTAAACAATAATTTTTTTTTGCCTAATATTTTCAGTTTTTCACACTAGTTGTGTTTTTCTTGTTTCTTGTCTGACATCTTGAAATCTAACCTGCAGAAACAGAGAGGACATAGCATTAAAATAAAGTTGGGGAAAGCTGAATTTAGTGTTAACTGTAAGTYTAGGTATAATGCTTAATATAATGTKAAATACTCCACAAAATAAAGCCTTRCAGGCATCAAAATTGGATGGAAACTCTCAGTGACTCAGCTGACCATCTGTAAAATGGACATAAGCCCCCTTTGCCTGTCGGCTCAGAGAGGTCTTGTAAAAACAGAATTAAAATTATTGTGAACACTTACAGATGGAAGAGCTAGTGCATTGAAACAAGACCCTAGGTTAATGAATATATTAATTAAATTAATAAAAATGAACACTGCTTTGTGTTTTAGGAGAGGGTTTGAAAAGAGTGCATAATGAAGATCTCATCTTGTAAACTTAGTAAGAAAACACAAAACCTCACAGAGTAGTGAATTTGGCCAGTTCTGGGTAGCCTGTGAGCTGAAAAAGGAAGGCCAAGTACTAAAACAACCAAACAAATCCCCAGTGATTGCACAAATGGACATCACACWGCTTTCCTGGTATCAAAATCTTGTAGATAATTTTTAAAATGAAGTCTCCCATGTCATGTGTAAACACACTTTTTGTATGTGCAGTGTTTTGGTATATTTTTTCTTCACACACACACAAGTTACCACTCTTCTTTTCTTACTCTCTAGTACCTATAGACATAAACATCTGCTGTTGGTGATAGTCCTCCGTCACATTACATTTTACATTATTTCAGTGTTTTTTCTCCACACCTTTGTTTTAAAGAGYTTTGCACCAAAGTGCTGACTAAATTGCAGGTAACTGATTAAACCTATCAGTGAGCAATGGCAAAACAAATCTTAYCAGTTATTAAAACAATAATAAAACTGAGTGTGATTTTATCATTCTATGTCAGTAAATGATCAACTACAAACACACTATTTATTACATTTAAAGAAAGTTTTAACWCACATCTAAATCAGTACTATAGAAGTAAATAGAAGGAAAATAAGAAATCAATTAAGGTGATTTTCAGTGTTATTAAATTGAAACCTTTGTGGAACAGAATAAAAACAAACTACATTTTTATTTACCCTGTAATTTTGTTTTAGAAGCAAAGTTGTCTTTTTCAAAAGCTTTTGAAATCCTTAGATTTGACAYTTTTTAGAACCCCACTGTCTAGCCATACTTTAAGACCTTGTGATGGATTTTATCTACATCAGTGTTAATAACCTTCCAGGATCCTGCTAAACTCTACCTCTCAGTAGCATCCCACCAACTAAGGCATTTTTAAGCTGTATTTTTTAACATAGTTTAATGCAAAAGCCCGAATGTAGACATATAAACTGTACTGTTAACATGCACTAATTAAARAAGGACTTTTGTATCTTTCCCTATGTTGTATTGGAATTAACTCATATGCATTAAATCAAATAATTAAAAATAATGACATTTCAGAATTGTACAGTCAAAGGATGATATTTTACAGATATTCTCAGTGTTTSTGCTATCCAGTAYCCRTTACTCATTCTACAGCTCTTCCTCTGAATCAATCAATTAATATTTTGTGGATCTTCATTAGCTTGTGTCTTTTTACTTTTGAACACATAAATACACAYAGGAATAGAATTCTTTCTCTTTGTWACTTATTTGCTCAGCTCTTGTTACCAAAGTCCTTTGGTTACACTTGTGAAAAGTCTGCAAAAACAAAACTGGCAACATTTCCTACATCTGTCTGCCAAAGAAACAATCAGTCCCATAGGAAATATTTGAGTCCTCTTTCAAAAATTTAGTCTCATTCTTCAGTTCAAGAAGAAATGGAGAGAGAGATTCAAACTTGCCTCCAGAAATTATTTTTCAATGGCATATCTTCTGTGAGCAGCCTTGTGACATTATTTAAAGTTACTTTCAATATGTGGGTGYTGAGCAGTGGTATTGGCAGCAGCTGGGAAGAATTTATCTGAGCTGGTGGAAATACAGTGAAGTATTGGTAAAATCTGGAGATTGGGTTTTTTACTCTCAATGACAGGATTTGTTCAAGAGTTCTGAATCCAAGAATTTATTCCTCTGGTCAGAAAGTAGCTCAAGAAGCACACAGCAGTAATCACAATCAAGAATAAGATTCAGAACTGGCTCGTTCTCATCAGCCTCTAACCTAGGGTTTGGTTTTTAGGTTCTCTCATCATTGACATTATATACATATTCTGAAAAATGCATGTATTTTATGATTGGCTTTTCGCAAATATTAAAATTAATATTATATGTGTTGTGTTAGAAAGTAATGCTGTATTAATTCTCTTAAGTAGTGTGTTAAATATAGTTTTAGGTTATAACAAAATGTTAAAATAGAAACTATGCTATGTAAGATACTTTTTTTAAAGAAAGGACTCACAGTGAGGTAGCAGCCACAGGACACCTAAATCTTTCAGAGAAAGAGAATTTATTGCCCTCTTATCAGAAGAAATGAACTTCTTCCTGCCTCAAAGGCGCTGTTAGGATTTGGAGGAAGAAGTTGATGATGACCAGACAGAATCCTGTGTTTGAATGGAATTTATGCATCATGTATGAGATGTATGAATATGCAACAGGCTATTGTTTTTAAGCGTTAATCCTCTGTTAACGTGTGTCCTTTTCCAGGCTCGTGCTGCCCAGAAAAAGGTACCTGGACCGTCTGTAATTCTTTGTTTCTATTGTCTCACATTGTCCTAATTCAAATTGTCCAAATTATTATTACTCTAATTGTATTACTATTTTTAGAACCATTTTATTACTATTAAACCTTTAAAAATTTAAAAGCAAGTGATTGGCATTTTTCACACATATTTTCCATTCAGTCCATGGTCAGTACTGCTGGAAAAGTTCTGCATTCCTGAAATTTGGTCTGGTTTCACAGTCTTTCCATCCAAGGCAGATTTCAAGGCAGTAGAGGTTAGCATGTAGCCCCTCTGGGAGACCGTTCACCATCTCACCTTGGCCTCTTTTTTCTACTTTCTGCAGGACAGAAATGAGTTCATGTCCTCCTCCTCTCACTCAGCCTCCTGCAGAACGAAGCCTTGTGCTCCTGTGTGACCCCTCTGCTCCTGTCCTGCCTTTTCCTTGAGCTGCACTTTGTGTCAAGTGGATCTCCTGCTGCACTCTTCTCCCTCAAACCATGGAGGCAAATATCAGACACAGGGAAAAATCTCACTCCAAAAGGGGCAGAAAGGACTGGGCTTTTCTGCTCTGGAATGGTAAAAAGGGAATGAGTGAGAGAAATGAACACAAAGCAATGCCTGGAGTAGAAAGGGTGAGAGAGAATCCATCTGTTTTAAGACATTCAGTGATGCAGTGAGACACTGACGGATACAACTATCAGTTAATGAAAATAGAAGGCACAAATGTAAAAAGAAAGTAGTTTTTTCCAGTATTGTTTGGCTGCTAAACATACTGACAACAGAAGCCAATTCTGGAAGCCATTTAGAAGGACGTGAAAGGACTGACCATTTTCAGCAACAATAGAGATATCCAGAGTCATTTAATGCAGACAAATGATTTTAAGGGTTTTAAAATCCTTTTACTATGCCCTGCCTGTTAGGGAAAGCATGAAACGCCCTCTGTCAACTGTGTGGTTTTTGCACCTTCTTCTCACATGTCTGGTACTATTTGCTATTGTAGACAGACTACCAGACCAGATGGATCACAAATCTGATCCAATATGGTAACTCCTTATGTTCTGAAGTGAAAATTTTACCAAAAGCATATCAGGAAAGCTTTTGGRAAATCTCAGAAAACTGACACAAAAAATATCTAAGAAATTGCCACCTTCTGTCTGCTAAAAAATATGTCAAAGAGTAATAATTTTATTGCTGTCTAATCCAGCATGCTCTCTGCTTTTCAGGGCAAATACAGTCTTCAAATGGAACACTTCCTGCACTCTTGGGTTTTTTTAGGAATTACTTCCATCTGTCTTTGAATAAACTAGCTCTGCTCTGTGCTCTGCATGTTAGGTTCTATCTCCAAATGATTTCCCTGGTGACATTCTGAAGCCTGGACAAAGTGTTTTCAAGGTAGCTATAATTCAATGCCTAAACAAAGAAGAAATTTTTGACCCCTCGGTATCACTGGTGCTATATTAATATTAAAAAAAAAAAAATCCAGAAACCCAGAACAAGGAATGTTTATCTGTCATAGSAGGAAACCAGGTATATTTTCCAAGATGTATTTCCATTCCCCTTATCACATCTCTCCTTTCAAGATRGTAGCATTGATCAAATAACATTTCTTCAGGTAAAACTGATAACAGTTTCCCTTCAATCTCCAATTGCTGTGAGTCCTGTAACACCCTCATCTAAGGTGTTTAATCCTGTTTCAATGGTAGCTAGACTATTGAACCCCTGTAGAAGTGCTGAGTGTGTTGCACATGGACAAGACCTGGCTTATGCATTTCACATGGCTGCAGTTATGCTCTGTGGCCATATCTTTACCAATATACCTAAATTCTGATTTAATGTCGAGGCTGCAGCCCCATTCTACCATCTGATAAAGGAACTGCACTTTGAATTATTTTTCCTGGTTAAATATCACACCCTTATCCTTTGTTAAGGTCTTGSAGTTTTGCTTCTCTAGGTACAGAGGTATTGAGCATCTCAAATGCCCTTTGTGAAAGAAAGAACATGATTTAGAATAATTGCTAAGAGGGAAAGCTCTTGGMTAATGAGAGATATGGGTCTTGTCATTTAAGCATAAATCCTAAATAGAAACCTTGTGTTGTTTTCCTGGTTGATCTTGCCACAGCCTGCTGTTAAAAAAAAAATCAATATATTGATTCAGACAAATATAATAACCCAGCATGCCAGARCTTGCCTTTGTGAGCTAGGTTATASATAAGGTTGATAAAATAATGACATCTCTGAATTGCTAAGTTAGTGCACAGCAATTCTAAGTAAGGGAGAGCTACAGATTTAGATGTTAAAACCTGAGAAGGGATTTGGGAGCAGACCTGCAAGGTGGGCTGTGTCTGGCAGAGCCACTGACTGCTGAGTCCAGCAGTTCCAGCTGTCTGGGGAGGGAAGAGGCAGATGCTGAAGTGGTGAGTCATGGTCGTACATCAGAGAAGGTCAGTTGTTTAGAGCTAAAGATCTGGATAAAGGATCCTGAAAAAAACGAGGCAGCTGAAGGGCAAGATAATGCTTTTGYCCCTCTGAGGCTGTCTGGGAGCAGGAGCTGTGCAGGGACTGCAGGAGGCAGGAGCTGGGAGGAAGAGCCTGAGGGTGGTGGTAGAACCAGAGTAAGAAACACGTGGCTGGGGCTGAGTGATGGGGAGACAGGACTAGGATAAAGGTTGGAAATTGGAGGCTGTCAACAGAAGCACAAGATASGAAAGGCTGTTGCAGACATCTTTTATGAAAAATCCTTTCCTTAGGATTTTTCCTCCTGAGAAGCTRAGAGRCCTCAGGAACAAAATGTAAACRTTGATTATCTGCTGCTGTGGAATGCAACAGGTGGATCTGTGATTGGSCCATGTTGGATGTTTATAATTAATGGYCAATCACAGCCCAGCTGGCTYGGACAGAGAGTCTGARCCRCAAACCTTTGTTATCATTCTTTGCGATTCTATTCTTAGCTAGCCTTCTAATGAAACTTTTTCTTCTATTSTTTTAGTATAGTTTTAATGTAATATATATCATMAAATAATAAATCAAGCCTTCTGAAACATGGAGTCAGATCCTTGTCTCTTCCCTCATCCAAAAACCCCTGTGAAYACCGTCACAGAAGGRCCACTTTAAGCAGGGCAGGGCAGCTCACTGAGCTGCTTTAGCCATCAACAACTCAGAAGTGTACCTTTGCTGGTGGCACTTTTCAGGGTCTGATGGTCATCAGCTGGCCAGCTGCAAACCTATAGCAGGGTGAGGATGCTGAAAAAATGACATTTCTATTTCTTGTGGACAGTAAGATAAAGTAAGCACTTGGATTTGCCAAGGGGAGATATAAATAGGAATGCCTAGAGAATACTGGAAAAGCAGGATACCCTGAATAGTTATTTACCTTGAAAAATAACCCCAAAGATGTAAGTTACTGAAATGATTTATCTCCATTTGACAAAAAAGATTCTGTTTATCAATCTATACACATTAATGCATATGACATGATAGTTCAAGGAGCAGAGGAGTGGTACAGAAATCAGGGGAACCAAAAATTAATTCAGAGTTTCATCTGCATGGGAATTAAAAATGAGTAAATAAACTGAAGAAGTAATTATCCATGACAGATGTGAAATACAGAAGATTAAGGAGTGAATTTAACAGTGAACAAGGGATTACAGGCAGCTGCAGTTAATAGGGTCTTGCTACTGAAGGGCAGTAAGAAAACTGATTTGAATTGCCAGCTGGTGTGAGCTGTCACCACCTGAGCTWTTTCCTTTAGTAGCACAAATCTACACTGTGAGACATGGATTTGTAAAGAATTCTCAAAATCTGACAGAGAGCTCACACAGTCTTGTCCATGTGTATGTAAACTCTGAGATAAGGTGTGCTGACTTAGGAAGGCCATGGAATTAGAGATGACATTGTTGAGAGAGAGATTCAACTAGAAATAAGTTTCAACAAGTTTCAAATGTGGCCTTGCAAAAAGACCAGATATTTTAGAGAATTAGAAYTGTGAAAGATGCATTGTAGCAGGACCACGTGGGGTAAAAATACAGGTGATTGGTGTTAGAAGTATTAGCAGCATTGTTTGGCAAAAGCTAATAGGCTGAAAAATATCTATAAGGTATTGTAACCAGGAAATAGGTTGGCTTCTGATAGAATGGCATAGAGTTTTACATCTCTTATGCCTCACCCTTCATCGAGACTGATAATAGAATAAARTCTTTTAAAATGCCTCTCAGTTACCCCATTTCTGTAAAAAAAAGCTGGGAATAATCCAAAACTATCCCACCCAAGAGACTTATCCCTGAGCAAGAACGTAAAGGAAGATWAAGCACTAGGTGACATGAGCAGAGGTCAAGGAGGCCATGTGTGCTCCTGTTCCAAGCACATCTCCATTTCTGTGAGAGGGTGAACTCCTCAGGCAGCAGTGACAAGAGGAAACCAAGCAGGGAGTAAGGAAAGGCCCACTCAGCCACAAGGCAAGGAAATCCCATGGGTTGGGTTGGTTTGGAGGTGGGAGCACCTGTCAGAAGGGATGGTTGGGTAGGGACAGACAATGCACCCTGAGCTGACCAAGSCAAGTCAGCTGCAGCAAGGATGTGGCTGTGAGTGTGACATGGCTCTCTTGCTGGCTGGTCCTGCTGTGAGGAGTACACAGATGGCCTCTTTAGGAGCACCACAAAACCATGGCTAGATATTCCATGGAATATCTTCACCAGCTACAGCATTGTCCATCAAGCAGGCATTTAACAGCGTCTTCATTTGCTGGGAAAAACAGCTTTTGCTTCCAGTTTTCAATCACCAAAAGTTATTTCACCATGCTGGAAAATGAAGAGCAAGAAAACTCTGCAAGAAGAGGGATAGCTGGTGTTCCTCCTGCCCTTCCTCTCACACCCAAACACCGGCCCTGTGACTGGAGCTCCACCCTGCTAGGCCCTTGTTGTCCTTCTGAACAGAATCTTCTCTGTGTGTGTTTCATTTTTTATAAATATGTTCTCCTGCCTGTTTAGAGGCCTCCTGCAGTGACCCAGGATCAGTGTGGCCATGGTGGAGGAGCAGGATGTAATAGGAGCCATGGAATGCCTGGGAAGGCCACTGAGGAAGCAGGGCATGTGAAGTGGCCTCAAAGCTCTGGTCTGCATTTGTTAAACATTAGAATTGGGAWTTGGGGTGCCCAGGTGGAGTCACCACCCCTGGAATTGGTCAAGAAATGACTCAGTGTGGCACTTAGKGCTGTGCTCTGTCTGATATGGTGTTCAGTTGAAAATTGGACTTGATGACCTTGGAGGTATTTCCCAGCTCTAATGATTTTATGRTTCTATGATTGTGTAGAACTTTGAGCCATTGGGAAATTTAGTCCTCAGTGAGATGCAGACTCCCTTCATGGGGGGTCTGGCAGGGTGACACAGCTATGCTGTATTCATAATTATTTATTTAATCTCCCTTTTGGCTGCTCATTATGCTTTTGCTGCTGACTGGAACRTGGTGATCAGGTGCAAATACTGTACATCAGTTGATCTCCAACTGTGCATGTTATTGGAAAACAATAATCCAATGATAAAATTATAATAATCATAATGAAAATTAAAATTTAAAAAGTAATTATCTATAATGAATCAAACAAGGAATTAAATAGTGATAAAATACAAATTTAAATTGTGCTAAATAAATAKGCAAAAATTTAAAAAAAATTAAAGAATAATTAAATAGCTTATCTAYTTTGTTGTGCAGCGTGGTTGGATTTTACTAGCACAAACTGAGATGCATGAAACAAGATAATGAAGGGGAGGCTTTGTCCTTGCTGTCCCCACACTCCAAAACCAATTGTTCATTCCCATGAAAACTTCCCATAACAGCACAGTTGAGGTTTACAGGCACAAAGCCCCAAGAAAAACAGAATGAAAATGGTGCAAGAAAACTGAAGGGGAAATATTTCAGRGGCTTTGGGAAACACTGGCTCAGCAGCTTCAGAGCAAGCTGTAACAYTGCAAAGTGCAGCTGAGTTGTGACAATGCCACTTGCTGAGCTCGGGGACCTGTGCAGCACAAACACCAGAGGTTTGTGATGGGGCTTATGGAGTGATAACATTCCTCAAGGTTCTCTGGTGATGGGTCTTAATGGAAACCATGGCTGCGCAGACCTCTACATAGAGGGAGATTGAGATCCTCAGGGGCATGGAGGAGGCAGCAGTGGGGTACAGACCTGGGGGCTCAGGAGAGAAAATTTCCCCATACCAGAGGTAGGGGAAGAACACATTCCAGGAGAAYGATACACTACATCTACAGAAAGAAATGGAAGAAGGACAATTTGGGGACCTACAAACACATCAGCTTCACTTCAGTTGATGGCAAAACGATGAAACGTCTTCTTTGAAACTCTCTCTGGGCAAAATGAGTGAAAACAAGACGAGCAAGAATAGTCAATACGGATTCATTAAGGTTAAATGATGCTTGACCAATCTGATTGGCCTCAGTGCTAAAACAGATGAATCACTGCAGAAGGTAAGACAATGCTGTCTGTATAGACTGTAGCAGGGCTTGGGACTGGTTTCCCATACTAATYCTGTGCTGTGAAGAGCCCTGCTCTGGCTGGCTGCCTGGAGGAAGGAGCTCTGGCTGGCAGAATAGGCTGGGTGTCCCAGCTGGCTGGCCGTGGTGAGCTCCAGCTGGTCAGAGGGARCCCAAGATGTGTTAGGAAGTCTCTTTTCCCAGCCCGGCGATCAAAGGAGTCAGAGCTCTTCAGTTCTCATTCTCAAGGTTGTTTATTGTATCTTATCTATAAAACTTTTTCTTCTGACCTGCCAAGGTCCACTCAGTAAGACAGTCAGAGGCACTCTGGCCACCCCCAGGGCAGTGTTATCTTTTTATACTAAAAACTATGTGTACAATGTTTACAATTACTTTCCAATACCTATCACCTATGTTAGACAGGGAGCTTCTACTCTAAACCAATCTAAAAATGCCAACATCACAGCAGAAGATGGAGGCCAGGAAGAAGAAAGAGAAAGGCTGGACACCCCCAGATTCCTCCATCTTGCCTCTTGAACCCCCATTCTAAAAACCCCAAAAATCTATTTTTCACCCCGTCATAAATTCACCATCATTCTACTTAAACTGTTGTGGCTTGTAGATCTTCATATAAGGTTGGTAACTTGCTCCATGGGTCATAATCAAAACCACAGGCATCTTGGGCTCTGTGCCAGGGTCTCTGAGGTCTTGGCCAGGCAGGATAACCTGGCTGGCTGGGCAGGATGGGTCTTGGCCAGGCAGGATAACCTGGCTGGCTGGTTGGCTGTGGCAGGGTAGATCCTGGGCTGGTTGGCTGTGGCTGGGAGGCTCTGGGTGACCAGCTGAGGAAACAGGCTCTGGCTGGCTGGGGAAAAGGGCTGTAGCTGCCCAGGGAAGAGAGGCTGTGGTGAGTCAGACAGGGCTGAGGGACTCTGGATGGCAAGAGGGTCTCACAGAGCAGCTGGGGAACGTGGCTCTGGCTGGCTGGTGGGGCTGGGTGGCTGCAGARACAGAGTCTGGCTGAGACAAGATGCTTTGTCTGGCCAGCTGGGCAAGGTGATCCAGCTGGCTGGTTTAGGAGTGAGGCTCTGGCTGGCTGTGGGCCAGCTCTTGATTCTGGAGCAGAGCAATGCTGAGTCGTTTGAGCAGCATTATTTTTTGGTCATCTAGCAAGATTTGATAATTTATCTAAATAAAATGACTATTCAAGCACCGTGTTGTATAAAATAGTATGAATACTAATGTTGTATAAGATATAAATACCACTGTTGTATAAAATAGTATAAAATAMTAATTTAATGATTAGAGAAAATAAAAGTATAAGAGCAGAGAATTCTTGTGATTCTCTACAAGAATCACATGAAAATGACAAAATGTCCTTGTAAATGTGCCACTAYAAGGGATCCTATGTGTCACTACAAGGGATTCACTCCAGCTCATAAAGCTCATTTGAAGTGGCTGCATGTGTGTCAGATGAGATGCAGGACTCCTGCCACCTCAGCTTGCAATTACTGTGCCCAGGGTTTCCTGTTTTTGGGCTTCCAGAACTGCACAACCTGGAACTCAGATCACAGCTTCAGAAATAATARTTCATAGCTTCTCCTTCAACTGTGTATATTTAAAATGTTGCTGATTAGACAGTCCARTATTTGGAATTACTCCAATAGAATAGGAGTAATTCCAGGGAGCAAAAATATTGCTATTGTCTTTCTCAAAAACCAGGGATGTTAATTCATTTGCAATTAATACACAGTTAAACTGYGGGACATTTCTTTTCTCTGAGATCTAGCTGCAATTCTTCCCTCATCTGTCCTAACAAGGAAGCATGTTCAATAATTCCCCAGGYCCACCCATTTCTCATACATCAATTTGTGTGCCATGGTTATGCWTCCCCAGTCCACTAGGAAATCTCTAAAGATGATTCAGAAATGTTAGGATATTAAGGATAGTTTCCAAACTACTTGAGTACATTTCATTAAGTTCTGCCAACTTAAAAATGTTTAATTCATCAAAATTTTCTTCAACCTTCTTTAAACCTTTTGTTTTTCTTTTTTTTTTTTTGTTGTTGTTGTTGTTGTTGTTGTTGTTATTTTTTTGTTTTTCCCACCTACAAATTGTTGAAATTCATCCTAAAATCCAGGTACCTATCTGAGAGAAACTGCAGAGAAAAGGCAGTGAAACACTGCTATGTGCCTCAACTCCTGGATCCTCTTTCCCCTTCCACTGTTCCCAATAACCAGTGCCTCCAGGACATGCCTCTGGTGGCTGCCTGCACCTTGCACCTGATTATGGGATATGACTTTTGATATTGAGGACTTGGCCTAAGCTGCCAAGTCCTTGCAATCACCCAGAAAAGAGGAGAGCAGGAGGAAGAGGGTGCCTTGATGCTGAAGCACATGAGGCATGTGCGGTGTGACTGTTCATGCTGCTCTTCTCATCTTGCCTGCATCCACAACTTCTCAGGGCAGCCCTTTTAATTGTCAGCTAATTGGCATTTAATTGGGAATTTGCCCCAGAGCAGTCTGTCTGTCCCATGGCAAAAAAGGGTGAGTGATCATCCTGTAATCATCCTGAGCCATCAGCTTTCTTGCTCTTCTTCTTCCTCTCTTCTCCCATGTCCCACCTGGGATGGAGCAAGCAGCTGGGTAGAAGTTCACCTGCTGGCTGGCACTGTGTTAAATACTCAATATCGTTACAAAATCCAGAATGCAAAGAAACCCAAATGGGAAAAAAAGCAAACAAATCCAACACAGAAAGGAAACATGCACTCCTCATCCATCCAGGGGACTGAGTGCTGCACACCAGTGGACTGACTTTATTCATCCCAGCCATCTGTACAAGGGACTGGTGGCTCTGGCTGGCCTTGGGCTCCAGRGGACCACCTCTCAACTGCCCMAGGGACACTGTGGTGCTGGSCTTTCCTCCCTGTGGAAAAGAGCCATTGTTCACAGCCAGGTGCCTATGGCCAAAAGTGGGATTCTGCCTCCTAMAATTGGGAATGTYCRAGGATTTCTCCCAGATGAAAGCTGTCTGTACCAACAGCTCAGGCTGGCCTTGGTTTCTTGAGGGGCTTCTCACCTGCCTATGAGACACTGTGGTGCTGGGCTTTTCTTCCTGTGGAAAAGAGCCATCATTACTGCCCAACTGAAAGCTGGATTCTGGCTCCTAAAACATTCTTGGATTGTTCCCATATGGAAGCGGCCAGGAACGGCAGCTCTGGCTGGCCTTRGACTCCTGGCAGCCTTTCAGTTGCCTGTGACACAATGAGTGGCAAGGCTTTCTTTCCTAGGGGAAATTGCCCTCCTTTTCCACCAGCTTCCCCTGGACTAAATTTGGTTTATGCCTTCTAAAACTGTGAGCATCAGAGGATTTCTCCCAGATGAAAGCTGCCAGGACTGATGGCCCTGGCTGGCTTGGCCTCCTGGGAGCTCTCTCTTATCTCCCCCCAAGACTCTGGGCTGCCAGGCTTTCCTTCCTGTGGAAAAGAACYCTCTTTCACAGCCAGGTGTTCATGGCTGAAAATGGGATTCCAGCTTCCAGAACTGTGGTTGCCCAAGGATTGCTACCAGGCTCCTTTCCTTCAAGTGGTTGTTYTTCTAATGGAAGACCAGGAATGAGCAAAGGAAATATATTTGCATCACCAAACATGTGATCAGTGGTTTGGCACAGCACACTATATTTTTTGTAATGATTTTTATATACTTGGTCTAATCCAGAGCATTGTGTTGCGCTCTGATGCACACTACCAAAGTAACTGTAAAATAACCAAGAATTTACAAGCTATGTCAACCCTGGCAAAGGTTTGCACAGTATCCAACACAGAAATTCCATTCTCAATAATCATCTTGCAATAATTTCAGAAATGACTATGACAATATTTTGGTCAAATTGTTATATGGGGACTGACACAATTTTCTTTTCAGTGGTTCACTTCAACCATTTCTTTGCTGTGTCCTGCTTATGACAGTGCTGAACATACTAAACCAATAGAAACAATCAAGAATTTAGGGAAGAATTATTTTGGCCACTGGCAAAGAAGTATTTTGGCCATTTCATGGCCAAATACACATGGTTGGCACCATTGTTCCTCCACACCAATGGGGACAAGCATTTACATATCACAGGAAAATATTTGGAAAAACTACACTGGTTTCTTCACATGGCCATAAGCACTTTAAACTCCTTAAAACATTCAGAGTTAATAATGAAAATTCAAAATGAAATAGCAAGATAATATACTTAGTAAATTGTTCCAAATAGTTATTGGAGCAGCCAAAGGGAAAGGTGGGAAGTTCTTCCAGAAGAAAGATTTGCTGCTGAAAAATAGGCCAGCTTTTCCAATGGCATGCTGTCTAATGGCAGAGTGTATTTGATATTCCTATGTGTGTAGCTGAGGAATAAAAGTAGCAGCATGGAGCAATGTAACTTAARAACTATTAATGGGCTTGAATCTACTCTTCAAGGTCAAATGCTGAGAATAGCCATATTTCCATTCCTTTCAAATGTATGTGAATAATGGTTCTTCTAAAAAGATACAAAAGAATCTATATCATATTACCTGATTGCAAGAATATCTTTGAAGTTTTACTTCTATATTCTTCAGCTTTACATTCTATTATTTTTGTAAGAAACATGAATATTCACCTGGATAAAGAATGAAAACAGAAGATGTAAAATTCAGAACCTGTAGGGCTATTTTCTCTTTAGTCTCCATCCAGAGCAATTTCATTAGTGAATACGGTTAAACGATCATAAAATTTGTGAAAGGGTAGACAATAGAAGAATAGTCTTAAGGTTAGAAAAGTTAGGAACCTGCTATTTTCTGACTCTACCATTATGTCAAGAGCACTTTGAATTCTAACCTTGTTCCAGTAMATTTGCAGCCCTTTTTTTACCTACAAATGTAATAAACCTCAGCCCAGGGTGATGGATGGGAAGATGATGTTCTTTAGAACTTGCTATTACCCTGAAACAAAGGTGCCAAGTTTGTCACTCAAGGCTGCTGCCCTATAGTCATGATTGTTTCTGGAGTAGGACAAAGACATGAAAGAGGCAAAGAAAGCCTTCTGTAGACTTTGGAGGTAAAGAAAGTCTTCTGCAGACTTAGCAAGTGAAAAGAAAAAAGACAAAGTCTTCTGTAGACTTTGCAAGTGGGACAGGAACTATGAAGGAGCTGTCTGCTTTGCAGGCTCCAGTGCTCATTCATTTTTTGCACCAGTCATGTCATCTTCATAAAACATCTCTACCCAGAAATCCTTTCTTCATCCTCCTCTTTCTAAGGCAGAAATGAGCTTTGGGGTCAAAATTAAGCTATAAGTTCACGTATAGAAGCATCTTTTTCAGAAGACATGACCTTTACCCTCTCCTACTACAGTAGAGGAGTGGCCATTCCATTTCCTACCCATTTCTCACCTCTATAACTCTTCAACTTCTAAGGCCTCTTTTACATATTACATTTTTAGCTTTGTATCCTTCTTTTTATCTTTTTTTTTTTTTTTGCTGCTCCAGGATTCCCTCAGCACCTTTTCTCATCTTCTGCCAACATCAAGTCAATCTTCCTATCACTTTTTTCATCTAAATCTTTCTGTCCTCCCTCTCTCTTTCCTCTTCCAGTAATTTTTCAAGTTGTCACTGTTTTCTTCCTCTATTTCCATAAAAATATTTAGTTGTACATAAACTATGAGGGAAGGCTGACAGAACTGTATTTTTTCAACACAGAGAAGGCCAAGCAGAAGATCTAACTGTTCTCTATAGGTACCTAATGGGTAAAGGTTGGACTAGAATATTGTCAAAAGGTGCCCTGAGAAAGGACAGCACAGACTAGCTGGAAAATGGGAAACTGAGGTTAGGTATAATGAAAAAAAATTCTTCCCGATGGCAATGGGACAGACACTGATAGAAGTGCTCTGGGAGGCTCTGGATTCACCATCTATGGAGGTATAAAAAACCCAGCTGGACCAAGAAACCTCAGAGCAGCCTGGCTTGACTTTGACCCTGCTTTGAACACCCCCAGTGACCTCAAGTCCCACAGAGGCTCCTTCCAGCCTAAATAACTCCATGATTCCAGGTAATTAAAATATCATTTATTGTCAGAGGCCACATTAACAGTGTGGGATAAAAATCACCTTTATCCAAGGCATCCCATTTTCCATGACWAGTGTCAGGAGAGATTGTAGGGAGATCTGTAGGGAGTTTGTGACCATRTCTTACTCTTTTCAGATTTAGTAGTAATGGGAAGTCAAGGGTATGATGGATAAGAGGATGTGTATCAAATGAAAATATTTCTGTTTACACAGAAATGAACAACTAAAAATGACCAAATTGTAATATATTTAAGTTCCTAATAAAATAAAAAGTTTTACAATGTCATAATTGATCTGAGTCCAAGTAGCCACAAGTATCTTCTGCAGGATTCTTCATTTCTGCCTTTTAATAATGCTTATACCACACACTAGTAGGATTATTCTCTGTTTACAGCTCATGTGTGGGAAAATCTATTCCAAAATTTTAAACAACCTCCCCAAAGCATTTCCAAGCATCTTTCCTGAACCATGCTGTGCTTCTTCAATACAGCCATGTATGAGTGTGCTTGTCTGGGGAAAAAAAAAAATAAAAGCTAAAAAATACTCCTATAGGAAGACTATCCCTTTGGAAAACTTGAAATCTAGTATCATCCCAAAATATGTATACATGCCATGAAAGTATTCCATACTTTCTGACTACATCAAGTAATGCAATGGCATCATCTGAGAACATTTTTTTTTCTGTATCTCCTGCTACTTTGAATTATTAGAAGCAAACCATGCTTTGAGAGGATGTTTGCTTCTTAAAATGAAGTTTTTCAGATTTCAGCTTCTCTGGACTATGATATCAAGTTATGATTTTGTCCCTCCTTGTAAGCTCCTAGTACATGGAAAACAGTATTTAATATTGCAATATTTTTCATAGTACTACTACTTTGTAGTCTCCTCAGCTTTACTACCCCAAACTGGTGCTCCAACATAGATAAATARAGTTTAGATACATTAGATTTAGAGCTGGAGTTTTCCATTGTAGAAGAGTCAGATCTACAGTGATGTTGCAGATGTTTGCTACTTTCAGCCTCCATTGGTTAAATATGTACATAAGAGATCCACGTGTTGGAAGAAGATTTAGGTGTAGAAGGTTGGAAACAAATTCCCCCTGCTTGGAAACAAATTCACCTTGGGTGTGGTGTTCTATTGCCCTGGTCTGAATGGAATCCCTCCCTGATAACAGCAATTATCTGGAGAGGCATCATCACCTCCTTTTCCTCTTGTGGCTCCACATGAGAGGAAACTGGCTGAACTAGAGGGAAGAATGTGGTGTCTTTCTACAAGGGAGRGAGAACCTTCAAAGGAGATGGGCTCTGGGACTCAGCCCTGCAGATGGTACCTCTGTCAGGGGCTGCATGCACATCGCATTTTTCTCTGCATCAGTACTTTTCCATCCCTGCATATACTGAAGCCTTAGCCAAAGAAAAATCCAAACACTTAATTTAAAGCAAGAAATTTTTATCTTTAAATAGTGGTAAATTGTTTCACATATATATAAAGGATGGCAAAACTCCAAACAACAGAACCTCGCTTTGCAAAATAGTAGTACTATGGTAATAGTTCTAAGACAGGAGTGGATGATGGGGASAAACTGTTCTGAGGCTCCATCCTTTCCCACTCTAGCACTCATTAGCTTCCCACACAGCCATATTGTTACAGTGTGGTAGCTTGGATGACAGTGCTTGTAAGGGAAGCATTCATTTATTTACTCATGCACAGCAAGACCAGATCATGCTCATGTGCTCAGGGTATTGTTACTTGACATGACAAAGTGCATTTCCAGGCCTTTCCCTGGGAAAAGCTGGCTGGAGCCTAGTTATGCAGGTGCAAAGGTGTCCTGAGAAACAGCACATGCAATGGGACTCGTTAGCACAATGCCCARGGTCAAAACCAGTTCAGTTGCACACACCACGGACCAAGTGAGATTCATCATGTGGTCCAGGAACTTGTGACTCAGTGATAATAGGAAACTGATCCACTTTAATGAGGTGGATGTAAATATCAACTGCTTTGCACCACTGTGCGTCTTACCACGAAAAGATTCCAGCTGAGTTGAGTGGAATAATTCCTTTGACAAGCTGCAGATGTTGGGCCTGGCTTGTATTCTCTGACTGCTTGGGGTTGCTTTACCCTAGTTGTTCTMCAGTAGATCCTACAATATAAATGATTTAATTTTTCAGTGGGAAAAAAACCCCATCCCAACATGGGGCTGAAATGTCTTCTATCATCCAATGAAAGGAAAAGATAAAACATACAGTACACAGAGCTGCTTTATATGATTATAGCAACTTGAATTCTGAAAGAAAGGAGGCTCAGAAGAGATTTCTTTTCCTTCCCAGATAAAGCTTTTGTGAAACATTGTCCTAAACAAATAAAAGATTTTTTACTCAAATGATCTACCTTGCTGTTTTCCTTTCCTTTGAAGAATCCTGTGGTACAATAGGCAGCCCATCAGGAATAATTAGATTATACGGCAGCATCCRTGGAAACAATGCAGCTTTTGAAAAGAACTCCTACAGAACATCTTAGAAATCACTTCTATTRTGGACATCTTTTACTATTTCAAAGACATCAGAGCTCCAAATTATGGGAACTAACAGTGGGGCAAAATCTGACTGCTCCATGTTTTGTCCCTTTGTCAATAATTATTACTACAAGAAACAGTCAAGTAGTCATTGTGCTAGAGAGAACAATTGGGTGTAAGGGAGAAATTGACCATGTTTTATTCCAAGTTTTGGGAATCAGTAATGAAATCTACATACCATGTGTAGCAAGATCACACATTTCACATTCTTCARTATTTTCTAAAAGGATATTTATGGATGTCTAAAAAAATAAGAAGAGGTATCTGAGAAGGGTATCTGCATTTTGGAGCWTCATTTAAGGAGCACAAGAAATTGCAGACCTTGGCCTTATTGGGGCCATTTTTGGGACCAAGTGTATGACATATTCTTCAATGTATTAATGATTTCAAAGCTGGAATTGGCCTAAAGGTGATTAAATTGTAAGGAAGAATATAATAGATTTGTACTATTGAAAGGAAAGAAGAAAGGTGCTTGTTCTGTTTTTCAGTSGTAGATTTTGAAACTTTAGAGTTTTTCAATCTGATGTTCTTGCATATTGTGCTGCAGATGATCAGTATTTCCACACCTTTCTGCACTGTTATGAGTCTCATTGTCTTTCTGGATTCCCTGCCATTCCTGGTTTCATTGTGGGGTGTGTTTKTGTGTGTGTCAGGAAAGGAGCTTATAATGAATCAGTTTTGTTACAACAAATTAAAAAAGCAGCAATAAAAACACACACACCAGTGATTGTTGATTAATTCTAGTTTGAACTTTCAAAAGTATTTAGGTACCTTAGGAAACAATTTTTTTTTCTGAACCTCCTTGAGATGTGTGCCCCAACATCACTGCCACTCAGCCTTGTGTTTCCCTGCAGCACAGGTCCAGGAGCAGCAGTACAAKGGTCCCTCAAATGCCCTCACAATTGATTTCTGTACTTAACTGGCCAATTAGAACTTCAAAGGTGAGACAATTAAAGAAATTATCTCCTAGTCAAAATAATTTTCTGTATACACTGGGATAAGTCATACTKTTAAGATTATTGAGAAAGGAAAGGCTTCTGGAGGCTTCTGTGGGATTTCAATGGCARGTGAACTAAACCCACAGTCATTCARGACTTCATAGAACATATTACTGTAAGAAGGTAATAGCATACAATCCTTAATCAAGGCTGAAGTTGGACTGAAAACCAGACACACAGCAGAGTAATGTGGTCAGATGAAAAAATAAAGGATAAATATTTGCTAGCAAAGCTCCTACCTATATAATTTTTATATGCATGAACTTATAAGAAAAAAATATCAGTTCACATATTGGTCCCTTATCCTAATTATTGTGAAAACTRGAAGGAAGAAATGTCTCTTTATTTACACTGAAGACCATTATAATTGTCATCTTCATAATACTGTAATCATTATTGTTTTTATAGCATCTATCCTCACTATAGTGCAGATGTGCAGTGCAAGGTGACAAATCACAAACACGATGCTCTACTCCATGAGCTTTTCTAGCAACCATGGCTTTGGTCAGGAATGGGATTTTCTGCTAATTCACGTGGTTATTTGGTGTGTGCATCCCCATTCCATTTCCTTAAAAAAATCTTTGCTTGAACCAGCAGTGAGGAATATGGAGGTTGCAGCCTTGCAAGCACAGGATCTGTAGCAGCAGCATAAGCAGACTGTGAGGGCTCACTTCTATTTCCAGTAAACTCAAGGCCTGAGTCTCAGAAGGGGTGTCCATCCACAGTTCCCACTGAATTCACCTGGAGTGTTAGGGACTGGAGAGCTCTGAAAAATTAAATCTGTAACTACTGTCAGCATTGCAGGGTCAGTGATTGCTTTTGGAAGGTTACTGAGTAAAGTGCAGGCAGTGCAGAAATCCCAGTGTTATTGCCAGGGGTATTGTCCTCCTAAAGAGACTCTTCCCAGTGAGTTAAAAAGAAATCTGTTGGTAAATCCCACTTATCATGAGAATGGAGCATTATGTAAACCATGAGAGCTTAAAAASAATAACAACAAAACCAAACCAGAACAAATAGACCAAAACCTTAGCAGCCAGGTGATACGCACGGCTGTGTTAAGGCAACACAGATTTATTTTGTTAAAAAACGCTGTTCACTGCAGTACATGCAGTTTCCACTGAGGTGTGCTAGCTCTCCAAAGATCATCCCTTCTCCCACACCCTTCTCCTGTGCACCTAAAAGTGCTGCTATATCCCCAACAATGTCCACTGCTGTGTCTCAGCTTGCTAACCCTTTCATGCCACCATTTTACACACAGCATCTTTCAGGCAAGAACAGCAAAATGCCAGAGACAAAATCTGCCAAAGTAAGGGATGATTTCTTTATTTTAAAACAAGATAATACAATTAGTTTCTGTCTGAAACTAGCTGTTTTTGTGAGGGACTGACATGAATATTAGCTTTGAATTCATCAAAATGATTGTGTATGTTATTCTGGGAGAATTCTGGGCAGTCTTCACAGTGTGCAAGAGGGGTTTTTCATGCTGTTTTGACATTTGTCTGCTTCCAGGAGCCATTGTGTGATGTTGTACCATCATTATTGCTACCACCATAAATGTAAGCTCCTTCTGCTTTTACATCAGACTGATTTCTCCATTATTCAGACCTATTTAAACACCAAGCATACCTATTGATGTCTGAAAAAAACAGATAACACAGTAGGGCATTTTTAAATAAGCCACATAATCAGGAAAGTAGCACAGATCCAAAGGTTTAACAAAGGTGAGTCTGGGGAAGAGGAGAGGGGATTCGGCTTTGTCAGCTTCTTGTTATTTGCAGATGCTCWAAAGCAGATTACCTATGATTTTAAGAACAGTTCATTCTGGTTGAAGAGAATAATGACACAATAATTTTCAGCCTACAGGTAATCACTTTAAATGGCCATGAGGTGAATGCTGTGGTAGCTTTCCTTCTYAGCATAAAGCTTATGAGCTCCTAGTGCTGCTGACATGTAACATACATTTTTCAGTCCATCATCAACAAGAGACGTGTTTCCCTGAGACACTGTCAGATCTTTAAAAGGGGTTGTGATATGAAATATAAAAAAAGGGAAAGAAAGGGTTTATTAATGTAGCTGGAAGTAATTGAACCTTGTAGCRATGTAAGTATTAACATGAAGTTTGTCTCAAAGAATTACTCTGCACTGTCTCAGAGCATTTCTCAGACAGGCAGGGAGGATTCCCTCACCTGGTGCCACATTTCAGTGCAGATGTCTGAAGTGCCCTGTGCATGGAAAGAAACCAGCTSACTTCCACTAACCCTCCATAGGTGTTTGCCTAGAATGAGAGGAAGTCTCCTGCTCTCTCTTGGCTACAAAGGAAGCCTGGAGCAGCTGCTCACATGTGTGCATCTTGCATTTTATGAAACAAGTGCCTTTCAGACTGTGTTTCCCTAAACACAGAAAAATCAAATGCAAAGGATACCAACTGGATCATTCCCTTCCATTAAGTCAAGCAGAAGGTGCAAAACAGTCTTAGCTGGTCTCAAGAGACATTCAAGAAGCCTAGAAAGGGTTCTGCAAGTTTATGCTTTTCCCTTCCTCAAGAAGCCTAGAAATGGTTCTGCAAGTTTAGGCTTTTCCCTTCCTCTCCTGTATTGCAGCACAAGAACTCAATTTAGGACAAAGGCAGCATGGTTCAAATACCTTTTAAATTAATCAGTCATTACCCATGGTGGTGGGGTGTTGAGAACTTTCTCAGATCATATCAAGCCTGGCAGTCTACAAATCTCTCAGAAGTACAGTTGTCTGGGGACAACTGAAAAAAACCCTTCCTCACTAAATGACAAACCAACAGCCCCCTAGGATATAGGCTTAGACACAGKCAGGATGTTACTCTAGCAGGAAATAAGCCCCCAGTTAATTTTGCCAGTTTAGGGAACTACATTCAGAGGATTGCTCAGGTATGACAGAGCTAGTGCATGTCAGGAGCACGTGGGAAAAATGCCATCTGGAAGGCAGGAGATCCAAAAAGATCACTTTCATATGACAACTTTGATTTGTAGGTTGAGATGCCAAAACAAGCAGATTCAGACACTTGTGCATTTGCATTGCATTTTGATGACTCTACAACAGAGCTTGTCAATTTTTTTTTTTTTTTAACTGAGGTCTGCTGATGCTTCAGCTGAGATCTGTTCAGTAAGATCCTCCAGCTTTCCAGCCTCAAAGCTGGAAAATGGCRCACTCTAGGTGCTCTCCAAGAGGCTCTGGAAATGACAGATCTCCTATTGCAGCCTAAGAGACACAAGAGGACTTGGATCTTGGATCTGTCTTTTAAACATCCCAATCTTCAGATGAAACCCAACAAAAACCATGAAGGATGCATTCGATGGATGGACAGTGAGTCAAACAGGGGCATTTCAAACCGGGGGACAAGCAAAAAAGGGAGGTTTTGCCAGAGGGTTACACAGTTATTAGACAAAATTATAATGTTACAGTAAATATGAGAAAAGCCTGAAGAGGAAAAATTATGGGCTCTTGAAGTAATTTTAGAGGGAAAATAGTCACTGCTGGGTTCATAATTTGCATAAATTTTTATACAGCAATATATTCAGTGTTTCAGCAGAGCAGCAGTCTTGCAGGACGTCCTGCAGGACATCCTTTGCCAGCTACTGCTCCAAAAAGGCAGGAGGTTGGGCTGTTCCCTTTCAATGTAGGAGCACAATAGTTTGCTCAAAGGGCTTTTATTACCAAAAAGGCAAAGCTTATGAGAATGGAAAGCACAAGTTGCCAGACTTGCCCATCTCCACCCAGACAATGAAGAAATGCCTGTGCTGGGAGCTGCAGTGGGTATGGGAGTGCCTTTGGACCAATCTCTGCAAATGCAGAACTAACAGGCTCTTGGCCTTCCAGCAAGGTCAGGCTTTAGGCACAGTGAAGGAGAGCAATTTCTAGGGGAACAGGCTGCAGGAGTGGCAGAATGACCAGCCTTTATTGCCACAGACCTGCTGCTAAGCTGAAGGAGCAGCAGCCATAATGTGGGATGAAAATGCTCCCTGCTATGAGCAGCAGAGATTTCCAACCTTCTCTTCTCAAAAAGTGTAAAATGGGCAGAAAGTCTTCCTTCCTTCCTTCCTTCCTTCTCTCTCTCCTTCCTTCCTTCCTTCCTCCTTCCTTCCTTCCTTCCTTTCCTTCCTTCTTCCTTCCTTCCTTCCTTCTTCCTTCTTTCCTTCCTTCCTTCCTTCCTTCCTTCCTTCTTCCTTCCTTCCTTCCCTTCCTTCCTTCCTTTCCTTCTTCCTCTTCCTTCCTTCCTTCTTCCTTCCTTCCTTCTTCTTCCTTCCTTCCTTCCTTCTTCTCTTCTTCTTCCTTCCTTCCTCCTCCTTCCTCTTCCCTCCTTCCTCCTTTCCTCCTCCCTCCTTCCTCCTTCCCTCCTTTCCTCCTTCCTTCCTCCTTCCCTCCTTCCTCCTTCCCTCCTTCCCCCTTCCCTCCTTCCTCCTTCCTTCCTTCCTCTTCCTTCCTTCTTCCTTCCTTCCTTCCTTCCTTCCTTCCTTCCTTCCTTCCTTCCCTTCCTTTCCTTCCTTTCCTTCCTTCCTCTTCCTTCCTTCTTCCTTCCTTCCTTCTTCCTTCCTTCCTTCTTCCTTCTTCTTCCTTCCTTTCTTCTTCCTTCCTCTTCCTTCCTTCCCTTCCTTCCTTCCTTCCTTCCTTCTTCTTCCTTCCTTCCTTCCTTCCTTCCTTCCTCCTTCCTTCCTTCCTTCCTTCCTTCCTTCTTCTTCCTCCTTCTTCCTTCCTCTCTTCTTCCTTCCTTCTTCCTTCCTTCTTCTTCCTTCCTCCTTCTTCTTCCTTCCTTCCTTCCTTCCTTCTTCCTTCCTTCTTCCTCTTCTTCCTTTCCTTCTTCCTTCCTTCCTTCCTTCTTCTTCTTCTTCTTCAGTGAAGCAACCCTACCCACTTACCCTGAGCTCCATGTAAAACTCTATCGCCTTTCTGTGCTCTGAGGAAGTCATGTTCATCCTTTGCAGACAAAGTCAGAGAATTTTACTGAATGGGTGGAGGCAGGGTGGAAATAGAAATATTTTTRAAAGGGGGTAAAATCTGCTGATATTATGAGAGGGGGGAATTGGAATTCTGGCCACTCGCCATTCACTCATACCTCAAATAACCAAATATTTGATCCAATTTTCTGTTCTCTTTGCAGAGATGGGCACTAAAAGGATTCTCAATTATCAAATATGAGCACCAAAATACCACTTCTGCATTTGTAAAAGAGGCTCCAGTAAGTCTACCTATATGTGCTTGGAGTCTTGCAGAACAGCCAGTAGAATTAARAATTAAATTAAATCTAAAATATGGSKTTTTTATTGTTTGTTTCTTWATGCYRTATAATAAATGCCTAAAATACTTTTTAAAGACCGTGTTCAAGAGTGCCTGGAACCAAACTTTGGCTTAATCTCTTTATGGAGACAGCAGGAAACCACAAACTTTAAATCTCCACTGAACTTTCCCAAACATGAAGCATTCAGAYATGATTTTGATACAGATCCATGTGTAACCATAAGGTCAATGTTAGATTTTGCTGTATGTGGTTTTTTTRTTATATTTTTGTGAGTGACAGATAACACAAATAATACTTGCCATATACTGAATTCATTTCATTGCATCTCAGACCCAATTGACTATTATCAGATGTCCCTTTTGTTTAGATGTTAAGAAAATTGTGTTCTTCTATCAACTTCTGGGTGTGAGTGCATAAGAAAAAAACAAGAAAGGAGTTGTGTCTATCCCAAATSCTAAAGTCCCTGTAGATTTTCCTAGCTTTTACATAAGCAAAGGTGTGAGTGGTGAGAAGTTATAAATGAGAAAAATGGCTTAGGTGAATACAGCTGSTCATCTGAGGCTATGGAGAAAATCAGAACATTAAAATATGGCTTTGATTCAAGCCTGTTTTGTGTTGCACCCTGTGCTGAATGATAAAGACATTTTGGGATGGGAGTCTGTAATGAATGTATTGAATATATGCATCCTTTCTTCTAATTATAGAAAATCTCATCTTAAATCTGAGTGTTGATGGCATTTTTAAGGGATTTGACTATTTATATTTATATTTATTATTTATATAGRTGTCTAATCCTGCACAATGCTGAATTCCATTACAACACCTTGTTTTTCATAGGAGTGCAGGAAAAGGCATCATCTTTATGGAATTGAAGCTGAAGGCATGGGGAGCCCATTTKTAAATCTTCTAGTCCATAGAAATTTGTCAGTAACATCCAGTAACAACGTGAGAGAAGCTGAAGCCTGGCTGCCCTGTATGGGAAGAAGCAGTCCCAAAAGGAGACTTKCTCACTGGACAGAGAAAGAAACAAAAGCTGAACCATTCCCAAAGAAAAAAGAATGATGAGTGCATGATAAAGACACCTGGACACAATATTCATTTTAAAAGGGTGCAAAACTGAAGGAAAGACATTTAATATCAAAAGAGGACAAAGAGGATTCAACAGAGCCTCAGTAAAACAAGATACAGTTGGSTAAGGAGGAACATCAAGCAGGACCACAGAGGCTTTTGGTTTCCTGAAAAGAATCTCTTGGGTCATTTACCTTTTCATAGATTTGAGCTAGGTAATAGTAGTGCTGTCTTCAAAAAGGAGGGTGATGAAGGGTAATTAAAAGTGAGTTCTATTAGAGCCATCTCAGACAACTAGGAATCTCTTTTTAAAAGGAAGTTGCTTTTCAAGAAAAACCTGTTTTTTCATGCTAAATGGGAACAGCACTGTTGTTCAGTGTGCTAAATTTCCTCCTAGGAATATTTCAAGGGAATAACAGTGATACACATCCTGTAAAACATCAATTGCACATATGGATGTGTTTGAGGAAGCCTTGACTTTATATCTTTGACATAAGCAAAATAAAGATGAGTGCAAGTGCTATAGTTTCTTTTAAAACTCTAATATATCATGACTTTATGTAAAAAAGGGAYAACTACAGGATTACACAAAAATACCTATTTCTTGTACCCCTAAAAAGTCAAATCCACATGCCTCATTTGGAATCTGATTTGGATCTCTTACAAATGAGCATCCTTCTATGTGTAAATCATCTGACTATTTCTTTATTATACCCCAGTGTTAAATTAAATAGCTTTGGAAGACATTTGAGAGCATGGTTTGCATTATTACCCTTTCTCTCTCTTTCTGTCCCTTTTCCAGGATGAAAAACCAAAACATTTCTTGAGATTTTTCGTTGTTTATACATAACATGCAAACCACTGCACAACTGAAGACAGTGCCTCCTCAGGCTTGCCATTTAGACCTTCTGGTTTGTATTTGTGTCCAGTTGATGCTAGTGAGAATTTCTTGCAAACACAGGATGAGTCAATGAGCAGGGAAACTTTTTGTTTCAYTTCGCGGTCAGTTTTCCAGAGAGTTAAAATGTGCAGAATTCATTGTGAAGCCATGGCAATTTAAGAGCAGAGTGTGGTAGAAGACTCCTTAGGGCCCAAAGTCAGCTAAAGGCACCCAGAGAAATGAAAAACAAACAGAAAACCCCAAACCAAACCCAAAAGAGATTAGAATGATGGAGTCACAGTGTTGGTTGGAAGGGACCTGTAGAGGTTGTTTAGTCCCAATCCTTGCTCCAACCAGGATTATTGCCAGCCACTAGATTAGGTCAACCAGGGCTTTGTCTGGCTCTGAGAATGAGGATTTCACAGGGTCCCAGTGTAACCTGTTCCATGGCAGCACAGTCCCTTCAGCAAGGAGGATTTTCCTAATGCCCATTTTGAACCTTCCAAGCTGGAATTTTTATTTTTCTGCTTCTTGTTTCATATTCTGCTACTACCAAAAAGAGTTTGACATTTTCATTTTTGTAACAGCCTTTAAATATGCCAGTGACTGCTATTAACCACTGCTGTGCCTTCTTCTCTGCCACCCTGGAGAAGTGTGGTTCTGTCATCCTCCGTTTGTATGTCAGGTGCTCCTGTAATAGCAAAGCTCCCTCACAAACCCTGGATCACTGTCTCCACTGGCAGGTGAAGAAGATGCACAGTCAAGTAAAAAGTTTTCCAGCAATACTGACCTTTTGAAATGTTTGGAAACCAAAATAAATTGCCAAGGATCTGGGCAGAACAATCAAGGTCTAACTTCAGACAGCCCTGTAGACTAACAAAATTTATTAAGCTTAGACAGCTGCTCCATTAGACCAGGAAGAGAAAATCACATMTATGTTTGGACAATGTACTGATTATGAGATTCCCATGTGCAATACATAAATAAATGCCTCTCTYCTTTTTTTCTTGCAACACTGACATGCTTTTACATGTAAAATGCTATGGAAAATATTTTCTCGCAATTTTTCACCACTATCAAAAGATTCTTACTATTTTTTTTTCAGGTTATTCTACTTTGTACACTTGGTTTGATTTTTGATAAAGATGGTTTCTGAACACAAGGAGGAAATATTTAGACTCATGTCTAGGCAATTTCAGTTGGAGATGACCTACAATGATCATCTAGTCCAACTTCCTGACAGATTCAGGGTTTACCGAAAGTTCAAGCATCTTATTAAGGACAYTGTACAAATGCCTCTTAAACACCAACAGACTTGGGGCATTGACCTCTCTAGAAACACATTACAGGGTTTGACCCCCTCTCATTAAACAGAAGTTTCCTGATGCCCAGTCTCAGGTGCATCTCCTCAGGTGCATCTTTGAACTCCTCAGGTCCATCTTTGCACCTCAGGTGCATCTTTGAACTATTCTTATCCCTGGTTCCTCTGGAGAACAGCTGAGCACTTCCCTCTCCACTTCCTCTCCCCAGAAAATATTGACCTTATCCCCTTTCATCCAAACTATAGAAGCCCAAAGTCCTTAGSTGCTCTTCATGGGACATTTTGTACAGCCCTTTCACYAGCTTTGTTGTCCTCTGKATGCATTTTCAGAATCATGGCATCCCAGATTGGAAAGKGCCTTRAAGATCATCTGGTYCAACCTTTCTTGGCAAAAGCCAAGAKGGTGCAGTCCACTGTCCAGTCAAATGTTAAAATTCTATTATGTYGGGGAATCCATTCTGGGAAKATTATTTCAATGGCTGATTGCTCTCATTGTGAAGAAATTTCCTCTTTTGTCCAATCAGAATCTCTTCAAGAGTAACTTGTACCATTACCCTGCATCATTTCCATGCAACTCCTCATAAAAAGGGAATCTCCCTCTTCTTTGTAGCCACCCTTTGAATACAGGAAYAYGATGATAAGGTCTCCCCTAAGCCTYCTTTTCTCAAGGCTGAACAAAACCAGTTCTCTCAGCCTTCCCTCATGTGGCAGGAAAGGACCTGAACATTCTTCTTGAATTGTGGAGCCCAGAACTGAACAGAGCACATGAGRTGAGGCTGYRYYAACAYTGAACACAGTGGRACAATCCCCTCTTTTGACCAGCTGGTTTGATGCCCCCTGGAATGGGGTTTGCTCTGCTGGCTCACACTGAGGCTGCTGAGCAGCACCCCCAGATCCCTYTCTSCAGGGCTGMCCTCCAGACATYCCTTTCCCAATTTACACTGTGTCTGCCATTATTTGATCCTAAGTGTGTAATCCAGCATTTTGACAYSTTAAATTTCATCCCATTAATCACAGCCCRACGATCCAATCTATGAAGGTCCCTCTGCAAGACATCTTGTCCCTCAGGAGAGCCAGCAGCAGCTCCCATCTCAGAAAACATCATCAACACTCACCTGCTAATGGTGCATTCCACTCCTGCACCAAGACCGTTAATAAAGACATTGAGCAGAACTGGTGCTAAAATTGTACCCTGTGGGAMTCAGGTGTATCCCAGTTCACTGCCACCCTCTTCACAGCACTGCTGTTCAGACAATTCCTCTCCCAGCTCCCTCATCCCACAGMTGGGCAACTTGTCTAAAAGGGTGCTGTGAGGGGAGCATTAAAATCCTAACTAAAATCCAGAAAAGCTCCATTGACTGCCTTCTCTTCATCCATTAGGTAGGTGACCTTATCACAGATGGGTATCAAATTCATTAAAATAGGGCTTTCCCTTTGAGAATCCATGTTGACTGTGCCTGATGATTGCATTATTCTTTAAATGCTTTACTTTTAAAGAATATATCTTCCTATTTGGCTATAATAACAATAATAATAATAATTATTATTATTATTATCTGTAACAGACACCACCCTATGTCATGTAGCAGATTTCTCACTGTGTTAGATACTGTACAAAGAGAGAATAAAGGGCTGGTGGTGTTTGRGAACTGGTTTCTTGTGTCACATGGTGCTGTTTCAAATCCCCACTAGGAAAACTGACATAAGACAGAAACCAAATAAATTTCCTGGAGAGCTACAAAACTTGAAAGAATAAGCATTTCTTAGAAATTTGCTTTCCATGACCAAAATATGATCGCTGTGAATATTCTTGGAAAATGAACAAAAAGGGCCATGAATTTTAAATACATTTAAGCAAATGCACATGAATGCTTCTTTTTTCAATTTTGTCCATCTGACTTTATTCACATCTACAGTATATTGTATTGCTTGTGCAGAGCTACATTCGGAATGGGTATGATTCCATTGAATTTGGTGGAGTTACACCAGGCATTAAAGCAGTCCACCCACTGATTTTACATTTTGAAAGCAAATCTGTTCAATTGTAACAGGCACCACATTATGTCTTTGCTAAATTCAGAGTCATTCTTCCACCCCAGGGCTGCCCCTTTTTTTAATGCACCTTGCTCCTTTCTTCACTTTTTATTACCACACTGCTCCCTCAACATGATTGCATCTGCATTTTATTAGGATTACTGCTACTGTTTAAGAAACAGCATATCTCACTGCATCCTGCTGTGTTTTAATATTTCCTGGTTTATTCCACTTGTATTTCCTTTAATAGATAAGTATGTATTTTCGCATGCAACAAAATCAAACTGCTTTAGGGAATAAATTGATAAATTGGCATCTAGAACACTGCTAAGCATCCTAAATCTGTGCCAGGCTCAGAGGAAATATCAGGACTGCCAGTTACATTGGCTGAAGAGTCTGGCTGAAGACTATAGCCAGCCAAGAAAAGATTGTCTGTCTGCTGGAAATGATTACTGTCATTATTTAGACTTGAAGTGGTGCTTGCTGCTTCCTCTTCAAACATAGGCAAGGTACGAGAAACTCTGCCCCAAAAATCATATAATACAGCTCAAAGCAGGCAAGCATCAGAAAGAGACAGTGATTTCTAAGGGGAGAAAGGGGAGGGTGGAGGAGGGAAATAAGTGCTTTAAGTAAGGAAAAAAACCTGAAAAAAAAAAAGGTAAGCAAAAAACTTGTTCCTTTCACAAAATACATGTGCACATAYGTGTATGTCTATAAATATACACAGACTTATATTTTAAAGATTCAGCCTCTCTGTCATGGGTGCTTTTCCACATAACAAAKCTAACTCCAAACAATAACAATAACAAACAAAGAGCAGCCAACCAAACCAACACCCCACTTCCCTTCCTACCCCTGTCTACCCAAGCTGTAAAATGTTTTAGTCCAAGGAGAAGGAAGTTTGGTCAATGAAAAGAAAGCTTGACAAATTTTCTGGAAAACCATTTATTTGTTTGGTTGATCTTYTAATTCTCCATGCATTTCAGACATTACAAAATCCCCAACATATTCAGCATACAAACTTCCTGGCCAGAGAGGATCCAAAGGGCAGAGGAAAAACAAAGAAGTAAGGATGTGCAAACAGAATAGGAGAGGACTTGGATGATTGCCCTATAATGAAAACTGATATCACTGTAAACCAATGTAATAATTCATATCAGCTGATAGATSAGCTAACTGCTAATATATTGTGAATACAATAGACAGCCTGAGCTCTGTAAGATTAATGTTTTTCTGCATGCAAGCTGCAACTAAAAGGGCTATTTTCCCCTTTCATTAATTTAGAATAAATAATGGTTATAATATTACATATCTCTTGCCTTATCTCTGACAGTTTCTTTGTGCTGAAATAGGAGGTTGTTGCAGTGTGCAACACAGCTACTTGGTGTGTTCTGTGTGAGGGACAGAAAGGGAGTCATTCATGCTGGAAAATATCTGGCAGAATTTCAGAGTTGCTTCCCTTTTTAATCAGTCTTGAGTCACAAYGTGTTCCTGGAATTATAAGTACAGCTAGATATGTGTTTCTGTTTTCTGTTAGTGAGTTATTTMTTTTCTTTGCTGCACAGTTTCTGGATGTTCACTGGTTCACTGTGAGCAGGCCTATGGTGAGATTCRAATGGGAAGTAGGATAAATTCTAAGTTCTGTGTTTTGGAGTGCCTCTCTATATCTGTAGGACAAGTAATATGTTGTGATAGGTGACCTGTGAAGCACCATGCAATACAAAGAGTAGGACCAACTCACCTCTTGGTAGTCCTGACATGACAGGCAGGGTAAGATCAAATACAGTAATTTCTAACACTTGCTTATATCAATTTGACACTTATGTGAGAGTAGAAGGATGAAAGAGACCTCCTTGGTCATGGAATTCTGCTCCCCACTTTAACTGGCAACCATATCACACAATTCCGTTGGCACCCACTTTCCCCAACACCAATTTCTTGTCCTCACCTTGCTCTGACTTCTGTGAACAGCTCAGTGAATTTAACCAAACCTCACCCAGCTCTGTGCACACTTTGGCTTTTCACACATCATCAGAGGCTGGTGTGACRGGGGTCACAAGGGCTCTTGGGTGAAGGAAGAGACGAGATCTTTGACTCCATGATCAGAAGGTTTGATTTACTATTTTATGATATATACATATACTATACTATACTAAAAAGAAAAAGCAGGAGAGCTTTTCAGAAGCTTGCTAAGCTAAGAAAGAAAAGACTGAATAACAAACCCGCTCTCTCGGACTGTGTCTGAGAGAGCTCAGTTCTGGATTGGCCATTATTTCTAAACATCCAAGCTGGGCCAATCCAGACAGACCTGTTGCATTCCACAGCAGCAGATAACCTATTGTTTACATTTGTTTCTGAGGCCACAGCTTCTCAGAAGGAAAAACTCTTAAAAGAAGATTTTTCACAAAAGATGTCTCCCACAGGCTGGGACTATTTTTTGGGAGCTTATTTGGGGTTAGCACCTTCTGCAGGTGCTCAGCGTCTGGATCACAAGTCCAAAGGGAAGCTGCTGTTAGGCTGAGGGGGCTGAGAGCTGCAAGGTGTCCTCTCCTGTGAGCTGCACCACACATGTGAGATACACTTTGCTTCTGGGCATGGCTTGTGCAGACACTGCCTTTTACTGCTCTCCTGGAGGAAAGCACAATGTCTGTGTAAGGGATTTTTGTGGGGCAACAAGAGGAATATCTCTGTGTGGATTAATCCAGAAAAGTGCAGAGGAGGTTTCATGATGCTCCTYTTTGTGTCCCTGCAAAGACTTGCAAAATTGATTCAGATCTGACAATGGTGGAATTATGAAAAAAATTGTCCCCATGTTGTTGCTTTCTTGTAAAAGSCTGACACTGAGGCAATTCCTAGGAGATGATGGACCTCCATGAGGGGGAGAAGGGGAAATGGCTTCAAACTGAGAGTAGGTTTAGATGAGATATTAAGAAGAAATTCTTTCCTGTGAAAGTGATGAGGCCCTGGCACAGGTTKCCCAGAGAAGCTGTGGCTGCCCCRTCCCTGGGARTGTTCAAGGCCAGCTTGGATGGGGCTCWGAGCAMCCTGGYCTAGTGGAAGGTGTCCCTGTCCATGGCACAGGGGTAGGAACTAGATAATCTTTAAGGTYCTTTCCAACTCACCCCATTCYGYGTAGATTTGCAACCTTATGTAAAACTTTTAGGCTGAAAAAACCCTGAAGGATATAAGTATTAAATTCTTTTAATATATTAATCTCAAAAAAAAGAGAAAAAAAGTCCGTTCTTTAGAGCATAAATTCCAGGTCAAATTATCCTAAGTATAACCTAAATATGACTGGTTAAAATAGCATCTTATCAACGTGAAAATGATAGAAATTACTCATATAAATTGGCAGCATGTAGACAATAATGGATTCCCCTTTTTCTCAAACTGAGAGGTAAATACTATTTTTCCCTAGTTTTTTTTTCCTGTGCTTTTCTTTCCCTTTAATGAAAATGGGTACTTTAGAACTGCCTGAGAAAAAGTATAACAAAATGTAATAGTAATTTGTTTGAAAATGTTCAGACTGCACCTTTGTTATGTTCATTTTAACCAGTTATCTCATATTTTCTCATGATTGTTATAAGTTTTGTCCAAATGCTCTTCCCTCAAAAGACCTAGTCTTGTACTATACTCCTATACAGTATGCAGAAATGAATAATTTTATAATTTCTGCTGCCATAGTGAAAAGTTCTTTTACAGAAAACAACTATATTTCTAGATTTGTGCTTTTTTCATATAGCCATTTTATCTTGCTGGAAGTRGACAAGCAGCTGATTGAGTAAAAAAGAAGAAATATATCCTGTGCACTTCTTCTTTTAGTTCAGAGAAGGAATACTTTTCATTCATGGTGCTCCACTTTTTCTAAAAGGAAAAAGCAATAAATTTGCTAAAACAGCCAAAAGAACTTTCAGAGAAATGAAGGTAGATAGACCTTTGATGGATAGAGGTCAACAGAAATGAGATCAGAGAGCAAATCTGATGACACACATTTTCTGTAATTCAGATAGAGTGTATTTATCCCAGTGTAGAAATAAAAAGTGCTAAAGGAAAGGAGATGTTTAAGCCCAAGAGAAAAGGATGGGAAAGATAAGGCCACTGGGATCAGGTAGCAGAACAGTTCCTAGGAGTCAGGAAGACACTCTTTTATGCTTTGTTTGCAAAACTAAACCAAATTCAATTGATACTATGCCASTGAAGAGTTAAATCTGTGTGTAAATTATTGCAACGCCTTATTGGAATGAAGGAGAAAAAAAAAAATCTTGGAAGTGGAAATTTGATACCTTTGGTAGTCTATGGAGAAAATCAGACTGGGACACTAAACTGCAGTGACATAATTCATTATTGCAGTAGCAGGCAGAAGAATGGTAGATGGCCARTAAAGTACTTTGATGTTCAGGTATCTCCATCTGTATCTACAAGTGAATATATTTTTTATTACSTGATGGACAAAAAAGCTGTTTACCAGACTTGCAGCTCTGAGCACATTAAAACATCTTTAATTTTAGTTTCACACACTAAAATACCTGTTATTCTCTTYCCAGGTTGCCTCAGAAACATAGTGTTTACTTGCAGCTGTTGAAATCAAAGAAAATGGGTTGTTCTAGTTATTTTCATAACTAGTGCCAAAGTGTATTCCCACGCTRACAATTCTGGAGATCATTATGTGCAGCTTGCAATTTACTGTATTCAAACACAAGTATTCTCTGTTAAACAGGCACTGTTGGTTCATAGTAGGTTTTGCTCATACTTGAGATATAGAGGTGTTTGACCTTTWCATTTGGAGAAAGCAAAGGGGGCTCAAGAGCCTTAAAGTCTGATCTTGTTTATCCCTGCTTCAAGGAAGGCTGTGGAATAGTTTGTGTCTCCTCAGTGACTACAGGACTTCTAAAGAAATGTAACTTTCCAGTACTGGATTTGGATTTTGATATATTCCACTACAAATTTGCAAACCTCACATACTAAGAAAACCATTCTTTGACATATCTACATGCAAGTAATATCAATATATCTCACCTAGTTGGTGCAGCTGGGTGGCCAGAAAAATAATTTTTTCTTCAGATTACATTGGTCTTTTTTCTGGAAAGTAAATGGTCTTTATAGGTCCCCCAAAGACCCATAAATATTTGAAAACACTTTTAAAATGATCATCTGGGGCTTTTGGCAAGTGTGTTGAGGTATCCATTTCATGAAGTGTATTCTCCCAGCACTTCACAATGGCTCRCTGATCACACATTCCCTGGCTCACTCACACACATAAAACCACTGCTGTACATTTGATGCATTTATAGCACATCCACTGAATGGATATGATTTGTTACATATGGGCAAAGGAAGCCATTTCAGTATGAAGAGGTAATGCCCCCTCAAACCTTGACACACTTTTGCTATTGCTGGAATCTGTAAAACTTATTTTTCTGCACTGTAGTAGGAGGAAACTGACTTATACTATGTGTAGAACAAAATAGATTTCATACAAATAAGTACTATAACAGCTTTATAAAGAGCACCTTCACTGCAACAGATAAAAAAGTCTCTTGTTTGGATTTTTTCCAAAATTTGGTGGCTGTATCTCATTAGGCAAAGTTAATTGTACGTGTATCTGCAGTAAACTTGAGACCATCTAATTTAAAAAYGAATCCCTTGGTCCTGTAATCATTGGATTTGCAAATGTAAATATGAGCAGTTCAGTAATTAAGGGACTTTAAAATACTTCATTATAAAAGGGACACTGTGCAAGCTGTTGCAAAGTTAATATATCAGCCAACTGTAACTATTAAAAAAGGAAAAAAAAAATGAAAAAAGCAATTGAATTTTGTGATTCAAATGAKAGGAAGACTTTGTGTCTCTGTGCATTAGCAATCCCCAAAGTTCAGAATCTCTCCCAAGACCTTGGGATTATACAGTTTTTAACAATCATGCTTTCTGAGTATTTCCTGATTTTGAAACCCTCTCTTTTCCAATGTGTGCACGACTGTGAGTTTTATCAGCTCTAAAAACAGTATGATGAGTAAATGATTTCAGTTCCAGCTGCAGCAGGGAGGCTCCTTCCTGCCAGTGTAATCCTGTGAATGCTGCATCTTCACACACCACAGCAAAACTGCCTGTTTTCTATCCACTTCTGGGTGTGAGTGAGACCAAGTTTGGAGCCTCCTTGCTAAAACGCAGCTGCTCTGCTTTCAGTTGTGGGAGTATTTACACAAAAAGGTAAAGGTTGATACATTTTTTGATTGCAATCTTTGTAATAAAAATRCAGGAAGGAAGAGGAAAAGAAGGATGACCTTAGAGTCAAGGAACTGAATKTAGATGTTTGAGATAAGTTGCATTMMRCTCTTYCCTTTCTCTGAAAGCTCTTAAAGACTATGGTGGAAATTATTTGATCACCTCATTTCCTARTCTATTAAACAAAGATAAAAGACTGCCTTTGCAGTCTTTGCTAAAAGACTCCTCTATTTAGCAGCTACCTGCTTGAGGAGGCGATAACATCTCATTACAGGTACATTTAGCACAGAGATTTCTGAGATCCTAATCTYGCTGAGTACCTTTCTGACATAAAAATGTTGGGAAACTTTTTGCAAACCACACTGAAGCCCAGGTGTCATCTGTTTGCAGATTTCTGCCCATTGGCTTTAGATGCAGAGTTGAAGCCTGAGCTTTAGGCAGGTATGACTTGGTGCCAGACCTTGGCTGCCTGCTTGGCTTTCTGAAAAGTTAGTGCCATCCCAATTTCTGCACCAAAATATGGCACCAGAACGCTGAAGTGCTCTTCTACCAGAAACAATTGCTGACTCTTCCTTTCTGACTAGTTCTCATGTGRATATGACAGTCTGGTCAGAGAGAGAACACTAGATGAGCTTTCCCATGAATTGGTCTGGGAAGCTTTAGGGAGCTGGAGAGAAAGTTTACCATTTGTTTATCATTCTATCTCCAGGTGGTGTTTGTAACAAGTTGTTTTTCTCMTAAAGATATTTACTGAAGGGCATCTTCTTAATTAGCCAATYATGTGAAATGTGTTGATTAAATKACCAATCAGGTCCACYTGTATCAGACCAGGGGATAAAAGAAGGGGTTTCAATAAAYGTGGGGCTTTTAGCCTCTTAGCCTCCTGACCTAGAGTCTGTRTCACTTTATCCCTTCCTGWCTCAACAGTGACATTCTCATGCACATGGAAACTTAAAGAGMCAGCAAGCAAATCTACAAACCAAACAAATGTTGCCTTCCCTGGTACCAGCTTTACCAAACTTCAGCTGCAGAAGACCTTGAAGCCACTCAGATGTCTGTTCTGTGGTGGCAATCCCTGTGTGTCASCCAGGGGGCTTGCAACAGCCAGTGTCAGCAAGAAGGGAGGCCAAGTTCTCTTTTCTCTCTGTCTGACCTCCAGTGAGGGCTTTGCTGGAGTGTGATGCTTCAAAGCCATCTCAGAGCTGAGCATCAAGATGATGCTTTGAGCCATGGGTTGCCCTGTCAGATGTGTCACTGGGACACCATTTACTTCTGAGGTGTGCTGAACTCAAGAAATTCTCTCCTTTGTGCTGTGAAAAATGTGCATTTTATGATTGGCTTTTTGCAAATATTAAAATGAATATTATATGTGTCATGTCAGAAAGTTATGCTGTATTAATTTTCTCAAGTAGTGTGTTAAATACAGTTTAAGTTATAACATAATGTTAAAATAGAAACAATGCTATGTAAGATACTTTTTACTGAAGAAAGGACTCATAACAAGATAGCAGCCACAGGACCCCTAAATCCTTCAGAGAAAAAGAATTTATTGCCCCATTATCAGAAGAAATGAACTTCTTCCTGCCTCGCTCAGCCCTGAAGGCACCGTTAAGATTAAGAGGAAGAAGCTGACACTGACCAGACAGAATCCTGTATTAGAATGGAATTTATGCATCATGTATGAGATGTATGAATATGCAACAGGSTATTGCTTTTAAGGGTTAATCCTCTGTTAACGTGGGTCCATTTTCAGGCTTATTTTGCCCAGAAAAAGGTACCTGGACTGTCTGTAACTCTTTGTTTTTATTGTCTCATATTGTCCTAATCTCAATTGTCCAAATTTTTATTTCTCTAATTGTACTGCTATTTTAATAACCATTTTATTACTGTTGAACTTTTAAAATTTTAAAAACAAGTGATTGGCGTTTTTCACAGTGCCCTCCTTTGTTTATATGTGGGTGTTTAATCCCTGTCATTGCAAGGGATCTGGAACAGTTTTTGTAGAGATTGCACCAGACTGACAAACTGCTATTGTGTACCAGAGAGAAAGGAGAGGAAAAGAGAAAGGGAAAGGTGCTCCAACATTTCCTAAATGCATCGATATAACTATTTAACAGATTGTTACTTAGGTTACTGACAACTTGTCCAGTAATTTTTTCTTGCCACATTTCCTTTATCTAATCATGTGAAAATAGGAATCACTGTCTAGGAATCTGGCTAAAAATTTGGCTTCTTGACCTAAACACCAAAAGTSAATTCTGTCAGTAAAGTTATTTTAATCACAAACTAAACAATGACAAAGTGTTAAATACAATAAGCCAGAAACCTTTTCCTAATGCTGTGTGTATGGAGGGATGCACTCTAGGTACTTGCTGCTACCTGACTTAATAACTCTTATTAGATGGAGAAATTTCAATGGTTTCAGGTGGCATAAGTTACTCACTAAGATGAYAAAAGTCTCTTTACCAGCAATTTCTTCTGTTTTACAAGCTAAGACAAGAGAATACTGCAGGACAAAACCCTGTCCATAATCCCACAACAAGTTGTCATGGTGTTATCATCCTGCTAATTAAAAACTCCAATATAGCCTTGGTTTTGTTGATCTGGAGTCTTGAGTCTTCATTAAATTCCTAGGTATTAGGAAGAGAGATGATGGAAAGACCATTCCTGCTCCTAAAGCTCCTGATCAGCTTTTACATGAATACCAATATAAGTTTATATGTACTATACATACACCTATATACATACATGTGCATATATAGACATTACTAGAACATATTTGATTAGTATAATATTATCCCTTCTCCCCAGGCTTTCTGTGTAAACAATGAGAAAAAAGTCCCTTTTCATACAGCTCTGCTTTAACTTTATGCCTGGTCTGGATGKGAAAAATGTGGTTTGCTTCAAAAAGAGCTATATAAGATTAGAATGCTGCATTTTTGTATTTTCTCTTCTTCTCATTACAATAGTAAAGAACCACTTCCAAATGTGCTTAACACGGTCTGACCTTCTGTTATAGTCAATAAATGTTTAACCTCAAAACTTGCAGGTTGCTGCAAGATGTAATTTAGATTACTGGTGTTTTATGGGTGGCAAAGTGACCCAGTTTATAATTTTTGCATGAGTAATAATAACAATTAGAACAGGCTTGACTGAAAATATCTACAATAAACACCTCTAAAGTTTTACAGATTTGAGGGATTCATCACAGATGAAAAGAGAGATGCTAATCTGAAAACATATTATATTTGGAGAGGAAACACATTCTTCTATCAGCAACTTTTTGCTCCTTCTRAAGTTTTCTCCAGCCATTCAGCCTTCACACACACTCAGACAAAATCTGTACTAGTTTGACAGCAAGGGGAAATGGTTATTCTTAAAATTTACAGTAAATAAATATAAGCAAATTGAAGACGATCAAAATCTATTGTCACTAAATACCAGGGAACCAGCCCTGTTATAAATGTGATATGAACATGATCAGTGGCACTGCTTTTCTGAGGAGCACTCTCTTATGGGCACAACTGATGGGCAATATCATAAAAGTGGCACTACACACACATTTCTCCACCCAACCCAGGAAAGAAAAGCACAGGAATTCACCCTCACATCACTCCTGTTGCTCACACTAATCAATACCAATATGGATAATCCAGCAGCTGGCAATGTGATTGTGCATTTTTCTAACATAGACCATGTGTTTCTGGGACCTGGAAATGTTAGGGTCAGCAGTGGGGTAAAAGCAAAGGGTAAAGAGCACAGGAAGGCCTCACCAAGGGCACARCTGGGCCTCTGCTAAGCACATGCCTTGCTGGAACCTGTGGCAAGATGTGCCACTGTGAAATTTTTCATTATTACATTTTTCTAATATATAATCGGGTTCAGAATCTTCCATGATAGTCTCATAATCCAGAGTTGGTTTCTTATTACTTCTATTTTTCTGAAGTTCATGATCACATATAAAAAGATGACATTTCTATGTCTACATACCTGACAACCTATATGAATTCAGAAGGGAAAAAAAAAACTCTCCTAAGAATAGCTTTGCTCTGTGGGAAGTCCTGAAACAAGAATTTTTCCTCAAGTTCTGAAATAGTGTCCCATCACAAAAGTAAGGCCACATAAAGTTACTGCTCCATCCAGCTTTTTCCTTCTTGCAGGTTCAGAAAATAACCAGAATGTGTGGTTGGCAGGGTATTCCAGTACCATGTGTTCCAGGCTCTCAATTTTTTTTACCCTAAATTGTCKATGCATCATGCCAAAAAGTTTACAGAAGGAAAATATTTCTGAGCTGATCTTCTTTCCAGATGGCCCCAAMCACCATCTCCAGACCTTTCCAAAAATCAAAAGGTAAAGTTCAGTGTTGGTGGCAGGGTGTCCCCACTTGCAGTGATCCTTGCTAAGGAAAGCTAAATGCTGTAGTTTGAATTTTAAGAAATGCTCAGTGATTTCATGTGTAGCTATATTACCCACAGTCATATTTTGTGCTGCAGGGAATAGAAGATTGTGAGGAAATAATCTGAGAGGCACAGCATTAAACAACTGACCCTGCTTACATTTTGGGGTGCAGAAACAAGGAGCACTTATGTCCTCCTGGTTCTGGAGAGCATCTGTTCTGGACAGGCAAAGCTGATGTGCTGTAAAGTGACCMATTTATGGCCTGAAATAGACAAAGCCTAAGAGAACATGAAATAGTAAATGGATACTAAAAATAGAGTGCTAAATTTATTGTGATGGACTGTAAATATACACCTGCTATAACTTCACCCAATGTGTCCAATTGCTGACTTGCCAGATTTAAATGTATTGCAGTAATCAAGAGAAAATGTAAAGATATGTAAAATTATGTAAAGTATCCAGAGCTCCTGCTAAGTTTTCAGCTACAGAGATTCAGTTGGTGAAGTAAAACTGCTTTTGAATTCCCACATAAACTTGTATTGCTCAAAATCTGATTTAGACTGAGCTTTTGGTGTAGGTGAGAGACTCATGAAAGCTACAGCAAGTTATAATACTGGATTATCCCATCCTATTGCCCCATGTCCATGGAAGCAAAGCAAGTTAGAGCATCATCCCTGATGGAAAATCAAGTACAATTTAACCCACCYCTTGTGTCTTCCTAGGGTGAGCTGGAGAAACATGGAACAGACCTTTAAGTGGTGGACAGCTGGCAAACTAAAATAGGCTTATTTTAYAATGGAGTGTTTGGGGAAGCATACATATAAATGTAGAAAATTGTTTTCTCTAATTCACAGGGCTAGAGAGCTTTGTATCACTCAAACTCTAATATCCAAGCTGGCTTTCAGGAAACTTTTTGCTTCACTCTTCATATTTTTGGGATMAGTTTCCTGCTATACATAAGGTAAGATCTGAGTTCAAGTGAGTCAAAGTGTCAGAGTTCTTTCGACCTTTTTTTTTTTTTTGTGAAGGTGCAAGTCAGAGAAAAATAAGAGCTCAAAGAAAAAGCTGAAGGTAAAAAAAAGCTTTTTCACAGTTTTTTACTGTGTTCAGAGGAGACAAAGACTGACAGGGGCAGCCCAAATGACGCCTTCTGCTTGAGGAGAGAAGGGAAACCTGTAGTTTTCCAGAGCAGATATTCCTCTTGGCTCGGTGTTCCTCCTCCCTTCTCCAGCACCTGACTCCTGGAGGTGAGCATGGAGAGAGCCTATTCCAACCTAGGAGATCAAAAATGGGAACCAAGCAAATGCAGAGTGGGCCCTGATAAACATCTGGTGTGTGAGAAASGATGAATGGATGGTTCCCCACAGAATTCAATTAATAAAGTCATGGCCTGCAGCTTAAATGCCTGTCTGCCTGTCTGCATGGCCTGATCCAGGTAAGTACAGGCCATGTTTTGGCTTCTGCCTATGACTGGTTTAATTGGAAATATGTCAGCTTCTATGGCCTGCTACCCAGGATAGTGATGGCAATGAAGATTTAAGAATATATATCTTAATTAAATTTAACAGGGTGTGCTCGCCCAAACAAAACTTGCTTTCCATCTTCATAAATCAAAATAAAGATCCAATTTACTTCTAGTGGCTTGTGTTGATTTCCACTTTTAAAGAAACCTTGCCAATAAGACTGGAATGTGAATCACTTGTGAAAATATTTTTCTCAGTTGGTCCTAAAATTTTGAACAAACAATTTTGTAGTTTATTATACATATTTGACTCAAGTAATCTGCCACTTCCTTGGGGAATTGTCTGATTTTCATTGTTTTTAGTAGTCTTTGTATGTGTTCTGAAATATGAAGACTTCTGTGTTTCAATACCAAAGGGCAGTTTTAAATCACTGTGCTTAATTAGTATTTAAATATTAATCAAAACTTCACTATTTACAGCTTTCCATATAATGAACTGCAGTGTAACTTCAGCATGATCAACTATTCTATGATTTGTTTTTTTACTTTGTTTTAAAGGCTTACAGTATAAACCAGAGAAACCAAGTATAAAATATACAGTAAATTAGGTTTCAAAGCATAATATATTAAAGGCAAATTTGAAGAGTCATTAGTCACAGATAAATCAGACTTAATGGATAAAGTACCTTGGGATTTTTTCATAAGTTCCTTTTGTTGTCACATGAGGATTTACCAAAGAATCATAGCCCTTGAGTTTCCCCAGAGAATATTTATATTTTCTATACAGATATGAATGCTTGGGCACAGGTTCAATTCTCTCTCTACTGAACAAAATTCCCATAAAATTAAAAGAAAGTGAAATGGTATCCAGTAGAAAGCAGTTATGGGTATCTAGGAACTTGTGGTATTTTATCTTTAAGGACTATTTCTCACTAATAAAAAAATTCTTTGCCCTTCCCATTTCCAACACACAGAGCCAGGTAAAATTCTGTACTGAATCAAAGTGGCCTATTCTAAGAGTAAATTAATACACTGTCAGGAGAGATGCTGTAGAACCTGCAGATTGGGTACTCACTTTATTTTAGTACTGTACTACTCCTTAATACACTGTTTCATAACATTTGTAGCTTCCCAGTCTGGAGTTAAGATTACCAATGATATTCTGCACAAAAGCATAGAGCTTCCATAGCTTTTGTCTAATAGCTGCCCAAGGGGTGTGTTCATCATTTATCCTAGAGCTTAGACAGGAAATTGCTTTTAGAATCTCTACTTGTTCCTTAATCCACTAGCATTTTTTTATTTCATGTTTAGCAGCAATATGTGRAGCCCTGCTGATCTAATCAGATCCCTCTCCTCACACTGGTGATATGAATTTTTTATGATGCAGTGGCATTGCAATGAGACACCGTGGCTAAAAGTAACAACCTTGTAATGGTGAAATTCAATTTATTTCYTAACCATTAATGCTATGTATGACTTGCATTTGCAAGAGAATAATGGAAATGGAGCAGGTAGAGTGAAAGGGATAGTAGAAGAATTGTGGAATGGAAATCTTTCCTTAGAAGAGGTGTGTTTCTGAGCTAGAAATATGTCAGAACATACACCTGTGTACCACACTTTTACCTGTCTTTCATAGATAGCCCCAAGCCATCTCTGCCCCTCACCAAGCTGATTGGATGCTCACCAAATCTTATCCAAAAGCTCCATGTCAGAGCCTTCACAGCAAACCCTGTCCATGCTTAGCTCCTCTCTGGCAAGGCTGGGAAGGTTGATGAGTGCAAGTCTCAGGATATTTGAAGTGTGTCAGAAGGATCACAAAAGAGACAGAGCTATTCAAGCCAAAGCAGAAYATCAGGATAAAAAAGTCTTCCCAAATCAAGTTAGTCTGGAAAATTAGAAGATTCCTAACCTAAAAAGAAGRAGGATTTCAGATGACCTTTCAAAGAGAATAGTGATGAGCAATGAACTAGCTGCTTCTGGCGAGCACCTTCYGAAGGAGTTCATGGAGGCTCATTGTACGTGACTAAAGGAACTGCATTAAATATTCCACATAGTTCTTCCCAGGCATGTGCTCCTAATAATTACACAAAGCAGCAATAAATTATGCAAGGTCTGTAGCACAAGTAATGGGAAATATCTTCACCTTCTGCTGAGAGAACCTCCTGCTTGAGGTTTGAAATGCTTAATGGTGCGAGCGTCCCATAAATAGAATTGCAGAGCAGACAAGTTTTGATATATTCAGGGCTTTGCTTCAGGGAAGTGTTCACACTAATGAATGTCTCTTTGTATYTTCAGAAGCTATTTGGTCTCAGAAACCGATGTAGTAGCTGTCTGAGAATACATCCTGAAGATTTTCTGCGCATTCATTTCAGATCAGATTAATGTTTGTGTTGATTCAGTTTTCATTTGAGTTAGACCTGGGAAATTTCCAACAGATGATTAGAAATAGTATGAGTTTCTGGACCCTTTTACTRTTTCTCTCCAGGTTTAATTTGACTAAGACTTACAGAGTTATCAATTATTTCTTATTTTAAAATCTAATTTAAAAAATATCAGCAAGTACATTTCCAAAAAAAAATCTGAAACAACCTAACCTCAAATGTAAGTTTAGATTTTAGCTGTCATTTTTAAAATGTTCTCAATTTTGAGTGGAGAAAGAGTTTCTTCTTTTCACCAGAAGAAAATATTTCCAACAACTCAATGATTCATCACATGCAATACACATTTGTCTCTAAGCACTGGCAGCAGCTTTGATATATTGACATCTGCATTATCCTGATTCCAGGGTATGGATTTTGTAGAATTAATTGCTGACTCAATAGTTAGGGAAATGCTTATCTGATTCTTACATTTTAGCTCTGAAAAGAACTCTCTCAAAAGTTTTGAGATCRACTTAGTGGAACAGTTATAACTTGTGGAAATGTTATAGACTCTAAAGCAAGTAGTACTGCATCCCATTTGAAAATGATTTTGAAAAATACTGTTATTCATCTGGTTTTGCACTTGTATATCCTTCACTCCAGCACTTGATACTTCATTAATAGCTTAAACCTGGAGAAAGAGTGAAATAAGTTATGCAARTTAGACAGGGACTTGAGAACTGAATATAATTTCTCTTAGCTTGTGTTTCACATTGAAAAAAATACATTTTCCAGATAATGCTCTAAAGTGTGAAGAATCCCAAGTAACTCTGCAGGTGCCTATGTAGGTAACAATGTAAACCTTTTTTAGTGTTACATAAGGGGATAAAAGAACTACTTGTGATTCCGTTTTTAATATGTGTTAAACCCACAGCACGACTGAGACTGTAAGGTTTCAGCATTCCAAGCAGTTAAAATAATATGCATTTAAAATCCCATATTAAAAGAAAAGGTAAAACAGGAATGTCACAGCAAATGCTTGCTGGCTTCATTACAGGCTCCTTCACTCTCTGTTTGTTCCACTGCCATGGTTGAGATAAATAGAGGCAGGTTTCGTCAGTAATATTTGCAACTCTTTTCTCCTCTTTTGCAACAGAAACAAAGATTTTGACCTTCACATAATGGCAAAGTGTATATCTATTTATTGAGTTGGGTCTTGGAGTTTCCTTGTGCTGGAGGGGAGCAATTTACTACAAGTTCATAAAAATGAGATCAAAATAGCCTTTGTAGTTATTATAAGAAGATCTCTAAATTGTTGGCTATTTTTGAGATGTGATTAGATTGGGCTTTAAAAGTAAAAATGTTTCTAGAGACCCCACCTGCAGGGCTGCATCCAGCTCTGGGCTCCCAGCACAGCAAGGACAGGGACCTGCTGGAGCCAGGCCAGAGGAGGCACCAAGGGGATCAGAGGGATGGAGCAGCTCTGCTGGGAGGAAAGGCTGGGAGGAAAGGCTGGGAGAACTGGGATTGTTCAGCATGGAAAAGAGAAGGCTCTGGGGTGACCTCATTGTGGCCTTCCAAAGCCTGAAGGGACCCAACAAGAATGGAGGAGAGAGACTAGTTACAAGAGTGACAGGACGATGGTGAACAGCTTCAAACTGGCAGACAGTAGRGTTAGATTAGAGATTAGGAAAAATTCTTGACTGTCAGGGTGGTGAAGCATTGGAATCCTCAGGCTGCCCGGGCAAACTGTGGCTGCCCCATCCCTGGAAGTGTTCAAAGCCAGGCTGGATGGGGCTCTGAGCAACCTGGTCTAGGGGAAGCYGTCCCAGCCCATGGCACAGGAGCAGGAACTAGCTGACCTTTAAGGTCCTTTCCAACCCAACCCATTCTATGATTTTATGACTCCATAGAGGGCAATTGATTACATTTGCTTCCTACAGCTGTTCAGCTCTCAGGTGAATGGGTTTCTTCAGTTTCCCTTCTGCAGTACTTTCCATCAGCTCAAGTATTTAACCAGCAAGAACAGGACTTGAGAGTAATTGTGCCTTCAAAATGCCCCAATGTGCTCACAGAAGATCTGGTATTATTAGAAGGCTTTATGTTATGTTGTACAGGTTCATTATATTTATACACTGAGTGAAACTCATCTCTGTCAGAATTTTTGTCCAGGACTGAACTCTGAACAAACAAGCAAGATGAATTAAAGATATACCCTCAGTGAAAAAATTGAGCAGTTAAAATTCTCATCAGCATTGTTATCAAAACACATAAAATTACCAGAGAAAGTTTAATTCTCTTAATGATCTGCATTTTTAAACCAGAAATTTAAAAAATGGAAGACAGAAATAAATTAGCTYAGATTCTATGGGTAATATCAGTGTTTTATTTGAAGAATAATGTAACAGCTTTCATCTCCTCCCCCAAATTTGCAGTTAACTATGAAATTGCTGCAGAATTTGGTATTAAAGCTCCGCTTAAAAATAAAAAACTCCTTTTCTTAGAAAAGAGAGAGGGACAAAAAAATCTTCTAATTGATTTAAAAATGAAGGGTCAGTCTTAAAGTTTAAGGTGCCTATACCCCCCAAATTCCCAGGAGTAGGGTAATTTCCGGTATCTTACACCTCCGGAAGTTCACCCAAATCAATGGAAAACAAATTGTTGGGCAAAAGAAGCCACCTGCTCCACAAGAAGKGAACTGTAGTGCTAGTGGAAAGCTGGACAGGTGACCTCCAGAAGTCCCTTCCAACAAAAATCATGCTGTGGTTCACTCAGCACTCAAAGGTCACAGCCCAGGACAGCCCACTCTGGGCAGCCCTGCCCTGCCAAGGTCAGTGCAGACACCTGGAATGAACTGTGGTACCTGATGGATAACACCAGACCCAGCTGTGACCCCACACCACTGGCACAGGGCAAAACAGCAGCATCACAAGCCAGAGGAGAGCTCTCTGTAAGGCCAGTGGAGAGCTCTCTGGCAGGAGATGAATAAGAATCCAYTTCATAATTATAAAAGCAAATGAGACAACGAGTAAGTAGGACTGGCTGCATCAGTTCCAAAATCAACAAAATTMAYGTGAAAGGAAGAAGTGCATGAATAAGAATCAGAGCTATAAGGTTATCCATATTGAGGGAGTATGAGATTTACTGCATCAGGAAATAAATCAGAAAAACAATATTTAAGAAGAAGACTGATACCTTTTTCTTTTTAAAAAATGATGATGGTTCTGAAAGGCATGCTGTGGAAAAACAAAGACATATCTCTCACTTCACATTCAAGGCATGCAAACACAAAGTAAATAATATTTGGGATGATAAAAGATGGAAGAGCTGTTAAATCAGGAAGGAAAAGTGTAGATGAGTAGTGAGACCACAAACAACTTTTTGAGGGCCTTGGCCTACATCTTGGGAAATATTAATGATACCTTTTTGATGATGTCTCTGGTGCTGAGATGACTCCGAGGTGTTAAAAAGTCTCTTTTTCCCAGCCCCACACTCGAAGAAGAAGTTGGGATTCCTCAGCTCTGGTTCTCAAGGTTGCTTATTTTCTTTTATCTAATACATTCTTTTTCTGACCTGCTGAGGTCTGTCCAGCTGGTTGGGTTGAGGCACACTGACTGCCCTCAGGTTGGTGTTAGTTTTTTATACTAAAAACTACTTGTACTTTAYTTACAATAATTTTACAATACCTATCATCTGTTAGACAGTCTGTCTCTAAACCAATCCAGAAGTGCCACCATCACAGCAGAAGATGGAGGACAAGAAGAAGAAGAAGGAGAAAGACTGGACACACCCAGATTCCTCCATCTTGCCTCTTGAAACCCCATTCTAAAAACCCCAAAATTCTGCATTTTCACRCGGTGATAAATTCACYATCATTCTWYYMAAMYYYTKKKGSYT
>NDFG01000537.1:1658963-1744263 GCA_002167245.1 Sporophila hypoxantha | reverse complement strand
GGKTTYMARKYCYYCMRGGSMRKCMGAGGGATGTCCTGGRTTCCRACACCTTACAGCATGGTTTCAGCCATCAACAATATGCCTACAGCAGTGAACCCAAATTCTCAAAGATGGTGAACTAGGTATGAACCCAGTGTGCTGCAGCTGCCAGTGGCTTTCAGCCTGAGGGAGCAGGCYACCCTGGAGGGGCATTTCCCACACAGCAGAGCCATTGTGTGCGGGTGTCGTGTCCTCAGCACTGACAGACAGACGCACCCTCGCTGCTCTGCCCTGCTCAGTAATGCACACAGCATCCCTGGTGTCTCTGAGAAGGGTCCCTGCACAGCTGCTCTTCACCCACAGAGCTCTTGCTTGTAAGTTGTGGACACTAATGAAAGTAGATGTCAGTGTGCTTGAGTACAGAAGGGGTCTTTGTGTTCATTCTCGGCAGATTTTTTTTTTTTTTTGGTCGTGAACCTATCAGTGCTGCTGACAAAAGGAGAATAACAAATATCTGCCAGTCAGGAATGCAGAGATTACATTTTCATTTAAAAACGGTGTGGATATTTGGGACTCTATACAGACAGATAATGTATACCTATATATATAAATATAAATAAAAAGCAGAAAAACTGCTCATAACTTACTGCTGCACTGTGGAGATGCAGAGAAAAAAGGAAAAACTATTAGTTTAGAGTGCCCAGGACAGCGTGTTTCAAATTCCTGTTATCATTGTAAAAGTCCTCTCAGTATTAAATGAGTTTTTTATTGTTGGAGCCTTAAGAATGTTTCTTGGTGCACTAACAGTAGCGAAGGCACAGAAACASACACCCACACAAAAGTTTATGTACAAATGTCTAGCACAAAGGCTGGAGGCACTGACAGTGTTGTCAAATGATGAACACTTAAAACTTGCTGTATACACCAGGAAACACAAGCCAAGCAGACACTTTGAAAAGTCTGAAGTAACTTGCTCCCCTCCAGCAAACTATGCCTTTTTTTTGCTTAGTTCCCCAGTATAAGCTTAGTACCAATATTTTTATAGATGACATTTATATCAAAAGCATTTTTACTAAACATGGTAGCACAGAGCAAACAAAAGAACATGAATTTGATTTTGCATGAGGCACAGCTTTAGGTATATAGTCACCATTGCCCTTGCTGAGTGTAGAGGAGCTAACAGTGGTTCTGTTCCCAGCTTAGCTACTCCAGCTCAGTAAAACAGCTATGTGGACTCTAGCCAGCTAGTTATGCTCACACTCTGAGACTCTACACAAATGAAGCACTTGCAAATGTGTTGTAACTGTGCTCTTTAGCAGATCTGGTCTCATGTGACCAATATTTCTTTCCATAATCTACTATTCTTTTCTATTCTGATATGCTCAATGCTAATTTTCACTTGATTCTAAAGTATATTGTTGCTTCCTGGTATTTTAGGCACTACATTAAACTTTCAATAAATGCCACTAATTCCTACACCCATGGAAATATAATTTACTCTTGTTTTAATCCAATATGAGCTGCATTGACAAGAAGGGTTATTTGCCAATGTTTTGAAGGCAGGCAGGGTGAGTGGGAAAAGTCTTTGCATTTTCCAAGTTTATATCTAGGCCCCAGATGGAAACAATTCTACAACAAAAGAACAAAATCTGGTAGGATATTCTTGAGATCTTGTAAGTTCAGCAGCACGTCACTGGTACTGAGGCCAATTTTCCAGAAGACTGATTTGAATAGCAGAAAAGAGGAGGAGAGGAAGGCCAAGTGGAATTCTAAGTTAACCCACCATGTGCTGCAGTCTAGCATTAAATGGGAACTTTATATAAAGCAGCAGAAGTTATAGAATTAACTCAGGCTACATGTTTGCTTCAGTTGTTAATATTGACTGATAATATATGTGTCTGTGGTTTTTAAAAGGAAAAGCCTTCAGCACTTTAAAAGAGGCAAGTGAATGATGCAAGTTTCTGGTACTGATTACAGTACTTACAGTACTTTAGAAGATCTGTATTTATAATCCCAACGTTTGTCTTTGACATCGGAGGCTTCAATCTACGACGCTTAAAAGCTTCATATATTTTGCTGCAAAAATCTACCATTGAAGCAAATAAATGATACCCCCTATCAGCCCACATATCTTTCAAAATAGATTGTTATACTAATCAGTAAGTGAAAACAAAAGGCCTTTTAAAGCCTGCCAGCAAAGATGGAATGAATTACTTCTTAGATGCAAGACTGCAGAGCTGGTAGCCTGCTAAGTAATCATTCTTGGAGACCATTTGCCTTTCACAGTYCTTAAAAAAAGTTTCATGGCAAAATTAATTTCCAATTTAACATCTGTTTCCTAGCAGAGGAAAGATAGTCTTGTGTATTAAAGCTGAGGACTTCTGGACTCAGATTTCCTGGGGAGCCTTGGCCAAATCACTTAATCTCCCCCTACTCCACTCTGTGTGAGTAAAATGGGGGATAAAAAYGGGCTGCCTTTATCACTTGCAATGAAAGCTGTTTTGGTGGAAGTCGTRTCTTGTGTGGGGACGTGGAGCTCTCGTGACTAAGTGGTTCTGAACTCAGGTCCTTTGGGTCCTATTGTACAAAAAAATGGAGAAAAGTAATCAGAGATCAGGCTGATGTATCACATGCTCAGGGAGTTGTATCAGATGCACTAGAGCTGATGGAAGGAAAAGTTGGTAAAATGAGTTTTAATTAATGACTTGGGAATTTTTTCATKAAACTACCAGGAGTTTCATGAGTCCTGTGAATGTTTGTTGCTGGGAAAAACTATTTTGACAGACCATCATCCTTCACAAGGRCTCAGTGAACTCAGATGAAATTACAAAAACTAAAACAAGTGAATGTATTTTGTTAGGTGTGAGAAGAGCTTTCAGCTGATGTCTTGTTTATTTTCAAAAGCCTCAAGCTTAAGTAGCTTCTAGAAACAAATCCCAAAAAGCTGATGCTGATGTTGAGTCTAAGCAATTGGAGCTTGAAATAATTTTTCAAATTATTGTCTTTTCCCATAAGGCAAGAGGATTTTCCCATATTGCTTGTAGCATCAAGAGTCTCATTCTTAAAAAGATCACTTATATTGGCCCAAATAAGAGCTTTAAATTTTCAAACCTGAAATAATTACTGGGAGAATAAAGASATGTATCAAACAACATTAGAATGAGATGAAAAGCTAAAATAAATATCCAAAGTATTTCAAACATGAAGATAAAAAAGGGATGAATATGGATTTTGAGCCTWGTTACAGTAAAACAGGTATTTTATTTCTTTTTTATAGAAATTGCTTGGATTTTTTATACCAGTACGTAATACTAACTTTCTACAAATGTGCTTTCCTGAAGGTTGAAATTCTTGGTCGGTTGAAAATGGTGTTTGATTACCTACTGTGCATTGCAAATTTGAGTTTCTTCAATCAACCTACCACTCAACTTCTTCCACTGTAAATAAATTCACCGGAAAAAAAAACTGAAGGCAAAAAGCAACACTGAACAGGGAATTCTGTTCTTAAGATACAGATAAAGATTCTGCTCTGAAGATAATCATTCCTGCCTCCCATTCCCTCCCATGCTCCTAGCAGACCATGCAAAATGGCATGAAAAGCAGAAGTCAGGGAGCAGTGAAGTAAAATGAGGGCAGAGGGGCACAAGGGCAGGCTCAAAATGGAGAAGACACAGCGAGTTAAGTGGATGACCATTGAGTCYTAGGAATTTTCATGTTCGTGCAGCTCTTCAAAGCTGGTTCAAGCAGAAAACAGTTAAATGGAGCATAACCAGAAATGAGCTAATCAGTTGTTTTGTACTTATTACTGCTGGGGTCAGCATAACCTTTCCATATTTTGATGCATTTTTAATCTCACTTTTCAAGCAAAAATAATTTTGCTCTTCTGACACAAATCTCACCCTCTTGAACTATTTTTTTTWAAACAAAAAGTTACACATTTTAGAGAAAAAAAAATCCCCAAGGCTGTATCTAGAACTAAACAGATAGAAAGRGGTATTTTACACAAACATTTACATTTATCTGTTTTTTTAAATTACATTTTTTGAACTTTGATACTGCCAATATGTACATCCCATCAGCACCCGTGTCATCACCAGGAATGTACTGCTGATATGTTTATAGGAGAGTTGAAAATGCATAGTSATGAAATCTACATTTTGGATTAGTGGTCAGTAGTGCTTGTGCATAAAAATTTTTGAGTAAGGGTTGAGACCAAGTGACCCGCAGAGGTTTCCTCTGAAGCAAAATATTCTATGATCCTATTAAAATACATTTTWATGAATTATTTTTATCTAATCACTATGGAGATTCATCTCACTTGACTCATTTTACATCAAAATGGTTTAGCAAATTGTGTAAGCTGCTCACAATCACACCATGAACAAGCAATTCTTCAAAATAAGTTTTCTCACTGACCTACACAGGCAATGAAATTATTGGTGGAAAATGGTAAGAAACCATTAGGTTTCTAGGACAGAGGAAAAACCAAAACCAATCAACCAACCAACCAAGCAAAAATCAAAAACCCCTAACCCCAAWTAGGTAAAGCACCAGCAACCAGATTATATGACACAGGATGTGAATAAATGAAGAAATCCTAATACCACAGAGCCAAATTCTTCTGTTTCTCTTGAAAAGATTTCTGCATTTCTGTGAAATGTCAAATTATTTAGCTTTATTATTTACACATTTTGCTGGTTTATGGAAAGTTATATTCAAAATAATAAACTTTGCAGGAAACAGTTCAGATTTTGCACCTTTTGAACAGTTTGACTAGTGTCTATTAATTTAGTGTTGTCTTGATGAAATAGGCAAATAGTTCTCACTGTACTTGTTTGCAATATGAAGCCAAGCTCTAATAATAGAAGCCCCTTGTATTCCTCCAGACTTTTCCCTTGTATTTGCATCRTGTGTTTCATCATGATTTAAGTTATGAAGCAAGCTGTGCCCAGGAAAAGTGGGCATTGGGTGGGAATAAGCAGAAGCCTATATAGCATCTTGCATAATGTGTTTGCAGTGTGGCTGTCTTCTTTCATCTCCTCAGTCTGTTAAATATAAAGWAAAATAATAGTCAGATCAGAAAAGATAAAACCTTGAAAGACATAGTGGGCACAATATGTGTTAAAGGCAGCCTACATGTATATAGTTAAAGCTGTTGGCTCAAACCTGACATGAGTCATGTTCCATTATAGCAATGAAGTGTCAGCCAACAAAATTTGAAATACAGCACAGATTTCTCCTCCTTCAAACAGACTCTAACCTAATGAAATTAAAATGCATATAGAGAAGCTGTGTCAAAAACACAGAATAACAGAATGGTGATCTGAGTCTTCCACTCTGAACACTTGAGGAAGATGTGGGGTCCAATGGACCAGATCCTCTTGAACCCAAGGGACAAAGGGACACCATCACAAATCTGAGGCTGGATTCCCAGTTCAGGAGCTTTTGCACTTGGAATTCTCCCTGGTGTATGGAAACTGTCGCTCTTTACAGAGCAGTAAGGGCTGGCYTTTAGGCAGAGTCCTTCCCATTTCAAAATACTCCACTTAAATGCTTAATCCCCAACACCAAGTCAATTGAACATGCCCCATGACCTTTGTGGATATGAGTATTTACCTACATGTATCAAAGTGCACCTTGAATCAGGCCTAAATGAAGGGTAGGTAGAAAAAACAATGGTAATATGAAGAGGTGGGAAGTTAGCCAGTGGAAGGGGTATCTGGTTGACAGAGATGATGGAAATTCAGCATTCCATGTCAAAATAAAATGTGAGGTGCAAGGGGTCTCCTAAGGTGTGATCTACATTTTTAAAATCTGAAAACACACTCTCTTGTGTATATTCTCGAGTGAAGTAGTTAATTCCCATAAGATAAGAGTGACTATTGGGTCCACCTACAGTTTGAAATTTCCTCCCTTTTCAAAATCTCTTTATTTACAGCTGCTTTTACTGTGTAGATTTTTTTATTGAATCCTTTCAAAATACTGAACTTTAGACTAGCCCTAGAAAGGCAGAAAAAACCCCAGTTTTCCTTATCTTTTAGCTACTCTATTATTTTTTTCAACAAAAAATTAATTACTATTAGCTTTCTTTCTATATCAAAACTCTTAATATTTTAATTGTGGTTTAGTTCATGCTCACTCATAATAAAAAAATTATTGAACATTTCCTTAACTATACATATTTTTCCTTAACAGGCTCTTCATTTATGATTCTATCTTGCAGAAAGCCTTTATTTCAGAGCTAACAGGCAGTTCTTGCTTGTCTGCTTGCTTTTTTCTTCCTTGCTTTATTGATTTCCTGCTTTCTCTCTCTCATTCTCTTTCTTTCTGTCTCTCTCTCTCTCTTTAATTTGAGGAATGTCGGATTGYAGAAAAAAACCTCCTTTAATAATTCTYTTTTTTAGCCTAAAATAAAACACAGMAATTGAGATTCATTTAAAATGGTGGTGKTTTTTTTGGTTTTTTTTACAGTTTAGACTGCCATCTCTCTGTATAATGCATGTTAAAGAAAGTGCTTAAGTGCAGGCTTCCTAACATCCTTCCATTACCTACATTGACCATTCATTAAGGGCAGTGTACATCAAGAACAATCACAGCCCTTGGCCATATTTTCTTGCAAATATTAGGAGACAACACATGACATTTAAAAAGTGTTTGTTTCTAAAGCCATACAGATAAGTTTAAACCAGAAACTTTCAGGCTGGTACCCTTTTGTGTAGTATTGGTTTTAGCTAAGTTAAACTCCAGTAATTTGAAGTGTATTMATCTAAATTTACCTAGTGTGACAAGGAGACACTTTATTGGCAGATTTCGTCACAGAATTTATATATTATTTATACTGCAGTAGTCCCTGGAGATTCAGTAATAGATGGGGAACTGGTTRCATCCATCAGGAGAGGACAATGTGCAGTTGTCCCATGGAACAACAGAGCAGTGAACATTTTCCCCAAAACTATAAGTAAAGCAGATATCTTATTACATGCTTTCCCAAGAGACAATARTGAATAAGCATGGCCAAAGCATTCAATTCCATGACTGAGAGAGGAGGAGAAGCCAAGGCAACATTTTCAAAATAATGGTGTACATTCTGCTGAAGAACAGACTGGAAGGTGAGCTGTGCAGCTTTTCATAGAGAATTCTCTACAACAGTCTGCAGCCACTGCTCTCAAAAGGGAATCTTGCAATGGATAGAATGCATAGGCACTGCTGGGAACTTTTCAGGTTCCATCAGTTTCACTGAGAAATTTCTGATGGTATGAAAGAGCTTTGGTGTTGGGCACATAAAAAACATTAAATAATAAATCAAAGAGAGACCTTTAAGAGCTGGCAAATTCCTGTGTAGCCGCAGTTGTCAAGCACAGTAATTAATTTTTCAGGMAAGAATAAAAAATTAGATTTGAATGCTCAAAGAATTAAAAAAGGGTGAAGGAAAGAGATACCACCTACATATTCAAATGCACACATGAGATATGGCACTCTGGAATCACAGACTGTCTTGAAYTGAAATGGACCCATAGGAATCATCCTGTCCAGCTCCCTGTTCCTTGCAGGGCTGCCTGTCACTAAACAGGGTGTCACACAGATGCTCCTTGAACTCTGCCAGGCTTGATGCTGTTACCACTTCCCTGGAGATCCTGTTCCAGTGACCAACTGCCCTCTCAGGGAAGAACTTTTTCCTGATGTCTAATCTGAAATTCCTCTGACTTTATTCCATTTCCTCATGTCCTATTGCTGGTCACTGGAAAGAGGAAAACCCTCCAAGTCCTTCAGAGGTCCCGTGCAGAGGATTGCCTGCCTAAGCGATTTCCCAGTAGATTTAGGTAGTCTGGTTGAATTTTTAAAGAATCATATCTATCTATTCAGGCATTCTAGTTGCTATTGCTTCGATGACCTGCAGTTGTCTTTACTCTGACATAAGGACTCACACGTGTCCTTGCCCCATGTTTTTGTAGCTAACTCCTTTCTTTAATCTTTAATTTTTGGATTCCTTGTGGTCTGTTCYACTAACAGTTACTAGAACTGAACCATTACTTTTACTTGTTAACTATCTTTGTTTTTTCTGCCAYTAACAACAACACACAATGCTAGATGTCAAATATTATCATACGTTGTCAGACCTATTAGGATTATAAACACTGTATTTTTAATTGTTGAAAAGATCTTTGTCTTTCTTATCCAGCTTCAGCCATTAAGTATGTGATAAATGGAAGCCCATTTCTCCTTTTAAGACCTGCAGAAGGAAAATGGAGGGTCTTCTCTTTTTCTCCATTCTTTTATTTGGAATAAATTTTATATSGAAGTCTATCACTTGCTTCCATTGTAGGTCTGTAACACTGAGCAGAGAAATGCTCTGACTACATCAGGTTCACCACATACTAGAGCCAATTAGAATATAGACTTTATAACACCGGCAGTTTTGACTTAATAAAAATTGTTTATCTAAAAGCTTTCTGCTTTAATGCGTGATTTTAGTTCAAAGCTGAATAAAGAAAATATTATTTTGGAAACTTTAAAATAGACCTGAAAGTGTCTCATTATACCTCCTGGTAACTCCAGTTCTGAGATATGAGGAATTTTTTCCCTCTATGGGAAAAATTCCCTAGATGAATTGTATCCCCTATGGTACATYTTCCTTTTAAACTCTTGCTAAGCTACTCTAGTGCATGATGAAAGGTCCAAATCTGTAGCATATCCAGGGAGATGTTGGAAGTTTATTGGGAATTTCAGCAACCTTGCTGATTTTGCAAGTAGCTATAGATATTTGTGAGATATTTGATATAGATGTTTTTCTAAAACTGTTATTTCAAGCTCCCATGTGGGTACTCTATTCCCAAGCAGTTGTCTGAATTTACCTATGGCAGACCCCAGTGATTTAATAGAATAATTAATAACTTCCACAAGGTTCTTGAGTTAGAGAAGTAGATTTCACAGAATCACAGGAKGGTTGGGTTWGGGAGGGCCCTCTGGRAAGATTCACTCCAAGGCAGGGKCACCAAAACAGGTGACAYGGGAACRTGTCCAAGTGGGTTTGGAATGTCTCCAGAGAAGGATACTCCACACCTTCCCTGGGCAGCTGCTCCAGTGCTCTGCCATCCTGAACAGAAAAAAAAAAAAGTTATTCCTCGTGTTGATGTGGAACTTGTGTTTTACTTTGTGGCCACTGCTCCTTGCCCTGTTGCTGGGCCCCACTGAAAAGAGTCTGGCACCATCCTCTTGGCACCCATCTTTTAAAAAAATTCTTTTAAAAAGCCATCATACTTTGAAGGATACATTTTCAGTTGCTTTTACAACAAATTCTGAATTTATTCTTTAGCAATCTTCTTCATTCTGGGGCTATCTGCCTGTTTGATYGTATTTTCTGCTTTGAGACATTCAACAGTGAAATGCCTCATTTTGAAGATGGTTTGGGATAAACATTCCCAGATTTTTACAAGTCATAGATGTCCACAAGTCTTTCTCACTAGTTTGTACTCCCTTGAAACATGTCTTACTACTCAGAGCTGCATCTACTGCCTTGATTGACCTTGTCTGACTAGATTTGTTMACTTTTTTTCCTTTTCTAGTATTGATCAAGGCATAACCTCTGTTTCAATTGTCTATAGATATCTTAAGAACACACAGAGATTGCAATATAAGCAGGAAGAGAGGAAATACACATTTAATCCTGTATTAAATCCCTTGCTGAAATGTTATGAAGAAAATCAATATTACGCAAGATCCTCACCAGGTGTAGATTTGTGTAGTAGCTCTGYGAAAGTGAATGAGCTCTGAAAATGTATCCCCACTGAGGGTCTGGTACAATATGTTTTATACAAAGGAGAAACATAGATCYGTTCAGATTGAGCTGCTGCAATGTAATTTTATCATAAATTTTGTATCCATAGCATGTTTCAGTTTGTATCCTAAATCATATTTTGTATGCCTGGCTTCTTAAGYGGGTTGAGGCAATCTCATCACAGGCCCTCTTACTCTAAATAAAATCCTGCAGCATCATCTTTCTGGCAGAACTGCAGGAGATGAATAGAAGGTAATGAAAACATGAGAGGCTGCCTCAGCTCAGAGCCTAGTTAAGCTTGCTCCTTTCTTGATCTCAAGTGCCTTTGGTCTTTCCCTCCTTGGGATGATTCTCCCACTTCCACCTTTCCATTCAAATGGGTTTAGGTGGTTCCCAGAAGGGAAGAGCAGAGCCACAAAGAGCGAGTGCTTGATTTTGGTATTCAATGCCTCAGAGTAGAGTGGGTACTTACTGTGAAGGGATCYGGCCTCTCAAGTGGAATAAGATGAAGCTTCTGCCCTCTCAAGTGAAAAATCAAGTGTACAGATCAAAATAGTCTATTAATACAGACATTTGTGGCTCTATTTTTTACAATTACAGAATGCCCCATTCATAATTTACATTATATCCACAAAGCCCTRCACTTTTTACCTCAGGCATCATACCAAGAGGACTAGAAAATGAGAAAATAATAGTTTTTTGCATGGTACCTTCTATTTGGATGTGACAGTGAATCCCATTATCTTCTAAAAAGCTTTCTTTGTCATAATTTATTAAAGAACAACATTTATGTTGCAATTCACGATGAGTTTGTAGGGCTTTTTTAATTTGGTATGTTCTYTTGCTGAATGTTCTATCTGGGTTTGAAATTTTGATACAACTGAGCCATTGAAGACTACTTTTTATTATAGACCACTTTTAATTTCTTCCTTACAAATTTACACACATTTACATTGCTGTAGAGATGCAGGGCTCATACGTACTTTTATCACAAAATAAAATAGTCTCGTTCAGAGGGAACTCAATTGTTAAAACCTCATGATTTATAGACTGAGGCATAATTTTAAATTTAATTAATAGGTACTTGGGYGTTTGGCACTTTGGAGGAAAGGAGCCATTGATAAACTGAAACTTGAGCACATTTAATTATACCATGACTAATCAGTTGTGTTTGCCATTTCACACTGAGCCTCTGTCACAGCTATTCCAGATAGTCATACTTTACTTCACACGTTGTCATTTAACTGCTTTTTACTTTTCTGATTTACTTTGCCACAAGCTGCAGTGTCAGCACAGACCTGAGTGTGCACTTAGTGTTATGATGCATTTTTAAAGTACAGGATTTTAAGTAGCATATTGCAATTTTTTGTTCAGATAGGAGTGATGCAAACCATGATCCTGAACAGGATGAATAATATCACTGTCCTATGGCCTAGAGTTTGAAATAGGGTTTGATTTTATGATAAACACATTTCTGCCATTACAAATAGAATAAAAACAGATTTACAATGCCATGGCATTTTATTAGGAAAATGTGAAAACAACGGTTTTATGATGCTCAGTTTGTGGTCTAGTACATTCCTCAGGGTTATTACAACTCAGAGTACACATTCTCATTCTCTGGGCCAATGTTATTAAAAACACAACTGGGAACACTTTTCAAATGCTGCCAGCATCCCTTTAACATTATTTCATCAATAGGTGTTCTGGTAGAAATCTTTTTTTTTTTTTTTTTTTTTTTGTGACTACCAGTCTCTTTGTATTAGAGTTGTACCTCCCAGCAGGTTCAGCTCCTCAGGAGCAGCTCTGTTGGACCAAGGTTGAGGATCTGCAGTGTTTCTGCAGCTGCAGTTTTGGCAGAGGAACTTCATGGCCCTGTGACCCTCCCTGAGCAGTGGCTCAAAGACAGGACTGTCCGTGGCTGGTGCTGCCTTCTGCTCAGCTGATAATTTCATAGAATCACAGAATGGTTTGAGTTGGAAGGGGCCTTAAAAACCATCTCATTCCAACCCCCCTGCCATGGGCAGGGACATCTTCCACTAGACCAGATTGCTCAGAGCCCCATCCAACCTGSCTTGGACACTTCCAGGGATGAGGCATCCACAATTTGTCTGGGCAACCTGTGCCAGGGCCTCACCACTCTCACAGGGAAGGATTTTTTTCCCAATGTCTAATMTAACTCTWCTTGCTTTCAGTTTGAAGCCATTACYCCTTGTCTTATCACTACATTCTTTCATAAAAATTCCCTCTACCTCTTTTTGCAGGGTGAAAATCAGACACTGAAATCAAAGCCCTGTMCTGTAGCCTGGTCCAAAGCTTGCTGCTTGGCACTTCTGAAAACAGAGCTACCAGGATGTCTAAACAGATCTTAGGATCCCAACTTCTGACATCCAAGGAAGGTAGCTAAGGTCTCCCAATCTGACTTTTCTTAACTGGAGAGGTCTTGGCTCAAATGCTGATGGCTTTGGAAAGATATAGCTCTAAATTTTGAGATMTTAAATCAGAGTTTCCAATGGTGGAATAAGTCACTACCTGCACTTTATACAACAAATTAAAGTGAGCACTTGCATGATATTTTTGACTTACTARGTCCTTTGGCTTCATTTTATAGTTCCTTGGGCAGCTGTACAGCTACAGAAACCCAAAAGGTAATGGATATCCTAAGGAACAAATAATAATCCCCTGCTCTCAGAAGCCTGCTTGAATTGCCTGTGGTTTTTGAAATCTAATACTAAGGATCCAGAGAGCTACCATAACTTTCTTTTTTTTTTTTTTTGCATACCTTGGAATCCCATCAGTAAGAATAATATCTACAAGACACCCCTTTGTGTCTCCTATGACAAACTGATATATGTGTCACTCAGAWGGCTTATGATAAAGACAGTCACCCTACTACTAACAATTATACTGAATTATCAGTGCTAATTTAATGCTAGTTATCTGCCTAAAGAGAAAAGTTAGCAAATATCCTACCATTTGCCAAAAATGGCYAGCCTTCATTCAGGTGGCTTGTTTTAACACCTATACAGAATTCTGAAGCCRCAGTCAATCTGCAGCACTTATCAGAGCCCCAAAAGCCTGCAGGATAAAAGAAACTAACTCAGACTGAGCGCAAGGATTTATAATGCACTCAATACGGCTCACACTCATTGGGCCACCTATGTGACTTGAGTATTTTCCAAATATATTCGTACAAACTGCTCCAGGCGTCCGTTCAGGCCCCAGAAGCCTGTAGAAACTCTTGGATCTTTTGCCAGATCCCAGAAACCTGTAGTTACCCTGGCTGTTTTGTTTTGATGCATGGATTGAATCTTACAATTTCTACATTGTTTTTCCTRCCTTTAAAAAAAGCATATTAATATTCAGAGGAAAATGGAAGACAAACAAGAAGGATTTATCTCTTACTGGCTTCTGATGGATCCATCAGTTTGATTCCTTGCAGTTGTGTCCACCATTTTCCACTCTTTAAGGAATTTAAYAATTTGTACATTTTCCACATGGTCGATGTCAATTTAGGCAGCCCACTGACCACAAAAGACTTAGCCAAAAGRAAAGGGGATGTCTCCTAACCAGATGGCAAAAAAATTATCAGTACTAGAGCTTTGAAATACTACTTCACACGTGAAGGACACGGTGCCATCTACAGGGGCCTGGATAAGGCCCAATCTCTGTATGGGGGAGTCAGAGGATGAGCTGTCTAAAGCTGAGGCTAAAGAAGAAGATGAGAGGGACAGATGCASATTTGTTAAGAAATGCTGCTGCAGTAGACTGGCAACTGAGAACATGGTTGTGATCACAGTCCTACTCATATCTCATAGCCTTGAACCACTGAGGCAGAACAAAGKGGGCCCACACCATGTCAAATGGTTGAATTAGAAAAAAGAGAAATGGTTGCAAGAGTAAAATCATTGTTATACTAGTTGATTCCAATTTTTTACAGTCTAACTTAGGTTTTTGCCATTAAATCAAAATAATGTTTATTTTTCCTGAATGCAATTGCAACACAACCAAACAGATCAATGTTTTGTAGTGTTTTCCTTTCCCCAGAAGCTTCAGCCAGTCAACAAGATCCATGGTTTTGCCAATTTCATCTCTCTGCAGCTTTTTTTCTTATACATTCAAGTCAAAGAAATGAAAGCAACCAAGCTTCCTTTTGCCCCACAGAGAAAGCAAACATGGGAGGGATTTTACTTTCTTTTCTCAGGAACTAGTTGTGAAAGTTGAAAAACTTCAGTGATAAAAGAGAAATATCTTTTAAGGAGTTAAGTGGCCAGTAGGACAATATCATTTGAACCTCTAGGAATGTACTAGTATTGTGTATTATGAAAAACAGAAGAAGAATCTTAAAACAGTTACTAAAATAGATCCAACACACCAGAGCTGAGGACCACAGAACTGTCCTGACAATTTGGCCAAGGCATACAAAGATGACTTATAAGGCTTTTGGTTCTATAATATTAGAAATCTCTAATTTAAGGTTTTTTTCTCAGAGCAATCAAAATGTCATATTTRCCAACTAATCATCTGCTGCAGCCAAACTAAAAGTAACATAGCCTGTAATTGCAGCTTTGAAAGATTAATTTAGACACTGTGCACACAGCCTAGGAATGAACTTGTGCTGAAGCAGGTCATTTGTGGTTTGGAAGGTTCATCTAGAGGTCACTGAATACAGGTAACATGAATAATTTACATTTTTTATCAGTAGAAGGAGAAATAGCTTATGCTATATTTAAACCCAATGCTAAACAAAGGGGTCTTTCAAAATTAAATTKGATTTATTACATGTGGTACAAATTTTAAAGCTAAATTGGTCTCCACATACAAGGGCATAAATCTGATTGAATTCCTAAAGGCACTTTCAGTCWCTGCTACCTAATTCTAAGCCAGTTATTTTTCATAGTTACAATTCAGCTAATCAGATTTCATACGTGACTCCGCTTGTAAACATTTCCTGAGAAAAATTAGTGAAAGATACAGAACAAACAGAATCAGCTGCACAGGGGAAATGCTAGGTCTCTGCTAATATAATTTAAAATTAATTTATAGCATATTTGGTTGTGTTAAGGCTAAAGGYCCCAAGTGCTCTCTCAAATATCCAAGTGCAGCTCCTATTGACTTCACTGGGAATGGTGTTTGTTCATCTGAAGTCAGAGATGAGCCACAAGCATTTGTGTGAGACAAAGTAATCCAAACCTAGCAGTGGTACCAAAAAAAAAAAAAAAATGTGATCAATTACATGAGAAAAATAATTTTAAGAACTTCAAATGTTAGGTAAAGCTATGCTTCCTTGCATAAGAAACCAGAGATAATGAAACTGAGGTGAAACCACCACTGTTTTCCTTTGAATAGAACAAATWCTGTGACTCCTTGTCATTCATAAGTCCCTTAAAATAATATGTACGCCAGGATTTAGATCTCAGGATAATTTCTTTCCACATCACCCACATATCTTCAGAAGATAATTATACTCCAATCATCTGTTTTAAAMTTCTGGGAGCTACATATTCTGTAGTTTGCTGCTTTTATGAGAGTCTTTTTCAAAATCTAGGAAGAGGAGAGTGCAAGATAACTCAGAATAACTGAGATTATAAAGATTATAGATGGTTATATATTGTTATGACATTGGAAATGGTATTCACTGACTGTATTTAGCTACAGGAGATGAAAAGAATGATGTCAACCTGTGTAAATCCCTAAGAAAAAAGTCAGCTTCCCTGTTGTCACTGAGGTTAATGGAAGTGGCAACCATTAGGGAAGTCTATGGAATTGTTACTCCAGTAGAGTAGGAGATTTAGCTGGATTCACTGAGTCCAAGTTATCAAAGTGAATATACTGCAGCCCAGGTAATCATGGTATGATTGCAAATACTCCAGGGRCATATTTTTTCCTTTCCAGCAATTATGCACAATTAGTGAGGTTTATCCTTTCAGTGTATCAGTAAAATCTCGTAAAGTGCCTAATAAAAATAGGACCTGCTCTGGGTCTTTATCATCSATGGAAATCTTCTGTATCATAATAACAAGCAGCAATTGAAATTGCTTCCATCTTTGGCTTGATTAGTCAAGTACTTTGTCAAACCACAGATGCTCTTCTTTCACCTGTTCTTCACTTTGACACGTCTCTCAGTGGCTATGTCAGTGACACTGCTTTGGAGACTGACAGCTGTGAAAAACTGCTTATGTTTCTAGCATCTCTTCCTCTTTGTAATTTTACAGTGTAAATCTTCAGGAAGTTTGTCAGTCTTAACTGAGTGTTTTATAGCATAGCTTCAAATGCCAGACCTGGATTTTYTTCTCTAGAGACAAATCCCAACCTCTTTTATTCTTACCCTACTCTTGCCTTTTCTTTTAAGACTAGTGGGGGTGCAAGAGATTTAAATTACTGTGGAAAGTGGCCTAGCATCTCTGAATAAACACATATAAAAGCTGTGATTAGCAGTTCTGATTARGGATTCCCAACACTCTTTTCCTGTTTATAAATCAATGTATGTGTGCTTAATACTGTAATTAAACAAAAGACAAGAACATTGCCCAAAAAATCTTTTTGTCAGGGTTCTGAGCCTTGTGAACACACTGATGAAAGGAAAGGTAGTAGTCTGAATCAAAAGGAAAGCCCAGTATATGAAAAGCATTGTCTCTGTGGGTTGCAAGGCATCGTTCATAAATCAGATAACTGAGGTTTCCCTTCTCAATGACTCTTGAGCTTGGCTGGTGATCACCACATGGCAGAGTTTTCAAGTGTTACATGAGACAGCACTGATTGCATTCTCCACCCAAATGCCATCATTCAAGAGTGATTTCTTTGCATTTTGCTGAGAAGTGGCATGYCACTGCTTCTCCTTTGCTTGGCTCCTCTCTTTTCAGTGCAGCCTTTTACATTAGAAAACAAAAAAGACAAAAAAAATGTGACGGTGGTCACAAGGTTTTCGGGGTGAAGGAAGAGACGAGATGGGCTCCATGATCAGAAGGCTTGATTTATCATGTTATGATATATACATATACTACATTATAACTATACTAAAAGAAAAAGAAAAAGGAGAGTTTCCAGAAGCTGCTACCTACCTAAGAATAGAATAGAAAGAATGATAACACAGCAGCTCTCTCTGGCTCTGTCCGAGAGAGTTCTCAGCCCTGGATTGGCCATTATTTCCAAACACTCAATCTGGGCCAATCCAGAACTGACCTGYTGCATTCCACAGAAGCAGATAACCTATTGTTTACATCTTGTTGCTGAATTTCTCAGCTCCAGCAGGAAAAATCCTCAGAGAGGATTTTTCATAAAAGAAATGTCTGTGACCAAAAAAAAAAAAAAGAAAGAAAGAAAAAAGAAAAGAAAGAAAATTTTTAAGAAGCCCTGCAAGTATTAGAAAGTGTCTACTTCATAGAATCATAAAATAGACAGGTTGGAAAGGACTTTAAAAACCATCTAGTTCCACCTCCCCTGCTGTGGACAGGACATCTTTCACTAGGCAACTTGATTAACCCATATGCAGAAAATAAGRCTCTGTCTTTCCATATTTCTTTCCATTAAGAAGCAAAAAAAAAAAAAATCACATTTAAAAAATTCAGTAATTAATTAGCTACATGTGGAATTACATGATCCATTATGCATTTCTATATGAATGTTGAAGATATTCAATTTATTATTACTTTTTACACATAGGAGCTCCAAAATYAAGCATATTTTTAGTTTAAAATTAGGGTAGCTTTTCACAGCTTCCAACACAGGAACAAAATGCCTTTCAYATGAGAGTTGCAGTGGATGGTGGCTGAAAAAAAAAAAGCTAGAGGACAGATTCATTAATAGTTACCACATTTATATGATTTGGGACTAATGAAAAAAATCAATGAAGGCATAAGTCATGCCTATTCTTCTACAGTGCTTAATGCCTATTCTTCTACAGTGCTTAAATTGGTTACTGAACCCTGAATCCAGCCAGATTAATTTTTGGAACATGCAAAAAACCTCTGGACAAACAGATGTCTGAGAAAACTTGAGCCATCCTTCAAGGTAAAAAGGTCTCTGAATGTGTCACCTGAGAGTGCAGCACATTGTAAAACAGAAAAGAAACAAATTATTGCTGTATTAATATGGTTTCTTCTTRCCTCTCATGGCCTGACAAAAACCATGGAAGGGTCCCCATGTGGGACTGGCTGCACACCACGAACAAATAATTAAKYGAGGAGGRAGAATTTTAGATCCAGGTAAAAGAAGATTTTATTCATCRTTTTAGTGTCTCCTGCAACAGAAAATTAAGGTCACTTGAAATGTGAAATCATGAAATGTAAATTATTAAATGGCATTTTATTTTTAATAATAACCCTTCTTTCTGCCAACAGTGTAGAATACTTTGCAAGCAAAATGCCAACCTGTCTCAGTCTTTCAGGATGTGTTATAGATGTCTTAACCACCTCCTTCAGCAAGGAGAAAAGCTGACTGAATTTATCAGAAATACTCATTTCTGTAATTTGAATCTGATGCTAGTCCCTTCCAGGTGAAATGGTACAATATCAGAAATGGGAAGGAAAAGAACCAGAATATCAAAGAAAATCAATGACCTGGCAAAGCAATGAAAATAACCACAGAACTATCCTGTAAGAAGAGTTAAAAAATAAATGTTCTTAACCCTGGTGTGCTAGCTAAGGTCAGTGATGACCAGRAGGAAAGACAGTGTGCTCTGGTCATCTAAAAATAGTTGAAGACTAGAAAACCAGCAAGAAAGATGKGCTGGTTATGGTGACCCAGTAGCATGTCAATAAAATTAATGGATTAAAACTGACTGAATGAGCATTTAGTAAAAGTTCCTAACAATGTGATCTATTGTAGTGTAGAAATATCTCCCAAGAGAAGTGTGGAAACCCATTGTTTGAGTCATATGCAGTTGAGCTTGGACAAGGCAGTGGAGAAYGCACTCTGAGGAATAATGCTGCACTGGCAGGGGKTAGAAGAATGGGCTAAATGATTTTWCAAGGCTTWTCCAACACTTTCTGATGTTATTTTTGGCAAGAGTGTTATAAAAACAAAACAGAAAAAATTATTAATGGACTTATCTCTGTTCAAAATTTCCTTGAAAAATCCCCTAGCATTTTTTTCCTGCATCAGTACTGTTAGTTTTGCATCATTTTTATATGCTTAAAATTTTGCTTTCTGTTCTCAAGAGTATCTTTCTGATTTGAAGCAAAACTTTTACCCTAAGTAGAAAATTACTTGTCAATGTGTCATAAAAAGCCTGCTACATAAAGCAAAACAAGGAAGACTTTGAACATAAATTCTTACAGCTACAAATGAATTATTGTAGTACTCCATACCAAGAATTTTTAATAGCATGTAATATTAAAGAAACTGCACTTTCCTGAACGTTCTCTTTTAAAGGTCTCTCTTTTTTTTTTTTTTTTTTTTCTTTCTTTCTTTCTTTTCTCTTTCCTTTCTTTCTTTTTTTATTCCATCTTTTTTCTTTCCCCCTTTCTTTCTTCTTTCTCTTCTTTTTCTCTTCTCTTTTTTCCTTTATTCCTCTTTTCTTTTTTTTTTTTTTTTTTTATGTTTTTCTTTCTGTTTTCTTTCTTTTTGTTTTTTTTTTTTTTTTTTTCTTTTCTCTCTCTTTCTCTTTCCTTTCTTCTTTTTTTCTTTTTTCTTTCTTTCTTTCTCTTTTCTCTTTCTTTCCTTTTTTCCAGTTTTTTCTCTTTTTTCTTTTTTATCTTTTTTCTTTTTTTCTTTTCTTTCTTTCTTTCTTTTCTTTCTTTCTTTCTTCTTCTTCCTTTCCTTTCTTTCTTCTTTCTTTCTTTTCTTTTTTCTCTTTCTTTCCTTCTTCTTTCTTTCTTTCTTTCTTTCTTTCTTTCTTTCTTTACTTTCTTTCTTTCTTCTTTCTTTTTTTTCCTTTTTTTCTTTCTTTCTTTCTTCTTATCCTTTCTTTTTCTTTCTCCTTCTCTTTCCTCTATTTCTTTCTTTCTTATTCCTTTTATTTTTGTTCTTTCTTTTCTTTTTTTCTTACTTTTCTATTCTTTTTTTTAATTGCAGCCTTCTCACCTTTCTTTTCTATTGCTTTCTTTCTTTTTATCTTTTCTTTTTGTTTTCTTTCTTTGTCTTTCTTTCTCTCTTTCTCCTTCTTCTTTCTTCTTTCTTTTTCCTTTTTTTCTTTCCTTTTCTTTCTTTTCTTTCTTTTTATATTTTCTTTTTTCTTTCCTTGTCTCTTTTCTTTCTTTTCCTTTATTTCTTTTCTTTTCTACTTTCACTTTTCTTTATATCTTTTTAAGAAAAGCAGTTCTGCTATAACAAAATTTCCATCAAAATTAGTTCTGGTATTCCTCAGATGGTCCTGTCTCTAAACTGTTAAAAAAATGTAAGTAAAAGAAGTTTTGTATAGACCTTTCAGACCTTTCAGTGGCTGCATCTTATTTGGCCTCAGTCTGGGAAAAGGCAAGACTGCAGAGGCCACTGTTTCCCTATTTGTCTTGTCCTAATCCTGTGCTCTCCTTGGGAATCTGGCTTTTGTGAACTGAGGCAGAGAAGGGGTGGGAACTACCTGTAACCAGAATAACTTGTTCCCTCCAAAGACTGTGGAGAGTGGAGAGCTGGCCCACCCAGGACCTGGTCTGTGATTTGGYCTTCACAAACAGATTTCTTACAGCTCCCCCATGACTCCTCTGAAACCATTTCCTCCCCATTCACCCTCTCCTCCTGCCCTGAAATACTTTATAAAAAAAAAATTTTAAAAATCCAGAAACATTATAATGTTGGACCCAAAGGATTCATTCTCGCAGTTTTAAAAGACCAAAGGCCCCATCACAATGATTTTCAAAAGAAATAAACATATTCTGTCACAGAGATAGGTCAGATTTGTGTCCTACTTTCTTACTTACTAGACCAGAGGGTGGTGGTTTCTCACAGAGACAACATCTGCTGCACTGACAATGAGATGACACAGTTTTGGATCCTGTGAGGAGGGAGAATGACAAAACATTATTATTGCAAGCCTGGACCTCAGGAGGCCAGGCACTGGGGCTGACTTCAAAGTAAGCCATGGGATACAGAGAGAAGAGGGGAGAAGAAGAAGTGGTTGATTTCCCAGTAGCACCCTCTCCAAGCTCAGGAATTGTCCATCTCCATGTGCAGGAGGAAGCCAAGCCAGGAGGTCTGTATGGATGAGCAAGGAGCTGCTGACAAAAACCAAATGGAGAAAGGAAGGATTAAGGGGGATACAAGGTTAGGTGACCTGGGARGAATATAGTCTGACCTTGCCAGGATRGGTTTAGTRAAGCTAGAGGACAGATTCATTAATAGTTACCACATTTATAGGATTTGGGCCTGGAACTTGGCAAGGAACGTGAATGGCAAGAAGAAGGACTCCCCCAGGTCCTTCATCAGCAAAAGGAGGACCAGGGAAACTGCCTCTGAATGGGGCAGAAAATGGCATGACAAGGGACATTAAGAAGGCTGAATTATAAACTGGCAAGGTCAATGTGCCCACCTCAGTATCAACAGGTAGAATTTGCCCTGCCAATCCKCTGTGAAAAGTTGCGGCAACTGGTGGAAGTTCCTGAGGACTGGAGAAAAGCAAATAKCACCCCTATTTTCAAGATGAGCCAGATGGAGCATCCAGAGCACTACAGACTCTTCAGCCTCCTCATGATTCYTGGGAAAATGATGGGGTAAACAACCCTGGAAACCATTTCTAAACCATGAAATTCAAGAAGGTGACTGGGGGGAGTCAGAATGAGTATAGACAGAGTTGGGACTCTCCAGCCTGGAGCAGAGAAGGCTCAGGGRAATCTTATCAATGTGTATAARTAACTGATGGGGCATGTAAAGAAGATGGAGCCAGAATCCTGTCCTGTCACTAAGCTCCCCAGAGAAGAGGCAATTGGAACAAATTGAAATACAGGGAACTAAAGAAAACACTTTTACAGAGAGTTTGAGCAATGATTTGACCTTGGGGGATGTCAGGTGCCCACCAATCCACTCTATCATTTCCCTCTGCAGCAATATAGGGGGGAAAAAATCAGATGAAAAAGAATTTGACAGCCAAGTGAAAGGCAGTTTAATGGAGTAAAAGCAAAGGCCACACATGGAAGCAGAGGCAAACAAAAGATTCATTCTCTGCTTCCCATCAGAGGGCAACGTCAGATGGCCTCGATGCTGTGGGAGCACAGCCCAGCAGTGCCCAAACACTGGCAGGCTCTTTCTGGCTGCCAGTGCAAAGCCCAGCACTCTGAGGGCTGCTATGGGAAAAGTCCATCTCAGCCAGACCCAGCTCAAGGGTCGTCAAACACTGGTAGAGGCTGCCCAGAGGAGCTGTGGAGTCTCCACTCCCTGGAGTTAGTCAAAACTTGACTGGAAACRTCCCCAGGCAACCTGGTCTGGCTGACCCTGCTCTGAGCAGGGAGCTGGACCAGGTCATCTCCTGATGTGTGCTCCTGYCTCAACTGGGTTTGTGTCTTAGATAGAAAATCCTATTGAGAAATGGTGAATAGATAATCAAGCAGAGTATAATGTTAGCACATACTTCAGCAATAGCTGGAGATTACGGTAAAACATTTCCTCCCTGCTAAAGAAGAAAAGTATTTAAATGTTTTTCTTTTAATAGAAAACCTCTACAGAATGTGACAGAGGAACTGTTGACTCTATCAAAATGCTTGGTTGGTAGAGAAAATATAAAAAGCTGAGTCAGATTCTGCTCTACTTCCGTCTTTTTCATGCTCTCAAAAGCTTTGGGACAACATTCATTTTGATTTAACTTTAGTGAGGGAAGTCTAAATAATTAGCTGAGCCACAGTATATCAAAATCTCTTGCAAAGTTTGGTTTCAGATATAGTTTTTCTGGCTGAAGTCAATGCCTCTACCCACTACTCAGATTAAGTGATTTTTCCATCCTTTAAATAATATTCTTTAGCTATTCAGCAAAGAGGAAATCTGAGTTTTTAAACTTCAGCCATCTTTTAATCTGAATATTTATAGATACTGAATTACCTTTGGCAACAGCATCTTTTTGCAAATGAAGAAATTGAGACTTTCATGGCTAAATTTCATAAAGTTTTGACCTTTTCCCTGTATTAATTATAACTATTAGATCAACCCCAAATTATTTGTCTGTTATTCAGTTCTTAAATCTGAGACGTTTGCACCAAACACCCCAAGGTCACAGGAAATCCAAGCTAACTTTGTTCTACACTTTGGTTTCTTTTCTTTATCCACATTAGCTCTCTGAAAATAAAAGCACAATATAGCAAGCTAAGCACATTTTAAAACCTGCCCTAACCTTTCAGAAAAAGAACTGTAATGCGGCACAACAAAGTTGTAGTTTGGAGGAGAAGAGAATATTAGGGTTCACAGTTCTAAGATATTTTTGGTCTATTCAGAAATCTATCTTTTCTTTGAAAAATATTAATTTCTTTTTTGTACTTTTGAAAACCACGGTCACGGATTGGGATGTATTTTGGAAGGATTCAAAMCCCAGGTGAAATGGAACAATGGAAAAAATTCACCTGGCACAGTTCCCTTGAAKTCAAAGAAGACATGGTATTTTCCACCTGCTGAGAGTATGACCCAATATTAACAAATACAAGATATGCCAACATTAATTCTCAGATGCAGATAGGCTTAGGTGAGCATATGATTCTGCCAGAAATATGGCAATATAAACATACATCCATATTAAAGTATAAAATGCTAGAAGACATTTATTGAGACAATGGAGATAGAAAAAGGAAAATCTCAGAACACAAACACAGTTAAGTAAGGCGACTTCATAATATAATGGCCAGATTTATTTTTCCTATGAATTTATCCTCTAGTTGCTGGCTGACTTAATTTTTCCTAATGGAGAGCTTTTCCTTCATGACTTCTTTCTTTTGGAACTGATTTGAAGTTCACTAATTTGAAAAACAAACTCTAGCTCGACAATTCATAAATATTCCCTCAGAGTTATTTCTAGTTCAATATGTGCTGAACTTTGCAATGTTTRTCAGATGTTAAAATTGCTAAAAAAGTGATGATTAAAGCAATGACGGCATTACACACACACACAACTAATGTGCTTTTTGAATGAATAAACATACTGTGCATTCACCTACATGCATATGGGTGTGTGTATAGGTTGCTTTATACAGTATTCCACGTGCAGTTAAGAACTCAGTGTTCAGCATAACCTATTTCTGAGGCTGTCAATCAACAGACACCAGTTTGAACACAGTGCACTTAAATTCTGTGGAATGGTATTTAAAAGAAACCGTTCCCTCCGACAGCCTGTCTGCTCTTTGTGTCGCTGCCACTATCCTGAGATGTGCTTTATTTGAAGCATGGAAAAGAGGAAGGAAAAACCCCCTCCAAATATTTTGATTTACAGCAAGGAAATAGACTGTCATGTTGGAGTCTCTGATAGCTCCATGGAAGGCACACAGTTGGGGATATGAAGAGGCTCATTTGTTTATGGCACCAGCCCAAGCTACAAAAAAAGGGAGGGTCCAGAAGAGGTCGGGGTATTTCATGACTGGCTCTGTCTTGTGCACACTTTTTCCCCTACATAAAACCTTAAATGATACACTTAAAAACCACGAGACAAGAAATATTGGAGAGGAAAGCACAGCGCTTTGACACACCAATGAATTAGCTTCTTATCTGCACAATGGCTGCACCACTTTCAGCAAGGAATGTAAATTCCAACAAGGCAGCAGCAGGATCCTGTGGCTCTACAAGGTAGTGTAGCTGCAGATGAAAATGCTGAGAAGTTCAAAGCCACCTGAGGAAGGGTTTCTTAGCAACAGACCAGATCATGAACCAAAGGAAGAGAATGTGATATAGCTATTTTTAATGTTACAAACCCAACTGAGATATTAAGGCCCTTGAAACCTGCATTTTTGCTGAAATGAAATGCTGGTGCTTTATTATGTTTAAAGATTTTACTGTGTCTGTCTTGTAATCATCCCCAGCATGTAGATGTGTAAGCAAGAATAAACCTCAAGAATAACTAATGTGCTACAAATAAATMATTTCACTCTATTGATTAGTCTTCACAGAAGAAGCTGTAGGGGAGAGAATTCAAATCACTGGCAATTATAAGAGTCCAAATAAAACCTGATTCATAAGGGAGAAATCTCTTAGCAACTTATSCAGAGAAACCCCCTGAATTGTACAGGTTTGGCTTGTAATGCTGTGAGACAAAGGGCCAGAGGGGCAATTCATTTTCATTGGTGACAACCCAAAAATGGAGCAGTTCTGCAATAACTTTTCTAGCAAYTGGGAAATTAGTGCAACCTGCCAGTGTGTGTGTGTATCTGTGTATGTGTGTTGAATTAATCTGTCCTGAAGCATTCAGGGGATGTTTATATTAGCCATTCCACTAGTTMATCTGAGGAGGTAAGAAATAAAAATGAATAAAAAAGATGTGGATGGAGCACAGTGAATGCCTGTTTGCTGAGATCACCAGAATTAAAGGGACTGAGAATAACAGATTGAAAAGCAGGTTAAAAATAACCTTTTTTTAAAGGAGATATTTTAATGCAAATTGTTTCATAAAACACAAAAAGCTTTTTAAAATGAGCTTTTCTGTTTCAGGTTTTATGTGATTTTTTTTTCCAGCMGTGTACTTTTTCATTGCCTCTGAAGTATCTTCTGTTTCTGAAAACTGAGGAGAAGCCTTCAGAGTTGTTTTTTTCCCAGTGGTCTGTAGCTCACGGTTTCTTTGGCTCACCCCTCAAGGCCTGCTGCCCCTGAAKCATGGCATTGCACTGGCCCAGGCTGCTGGCACGGAGTGTGTTGGACCACAGAAAGCTGGGGAATGAAGAACTGCAGAGTTCCATAGCCCTGCCTGCCTCCGAGGAGGGACCCATTCCCTGAGTAAGAGAAAATAAAGGTGAGCAATGTAAGAGTTGCTTGGGGAATCCTGAGTGCCACTGACCTCTCCTGAGCCCCCTGGGATAACGAGTGAAGGCAGACCCAGGCCTCCAGCAGGCCTGCTCCAGGACACTGAGCTGTTTTTTGGCTCCAAATGAGCTTCTTCAGCATCTGGGAAAGCACAGCAGGACCCTAATAACAGGATCACAAATGTCCTTTCTCTCAAACAATCCAAACCAAAATCCTGGCTAAACCCACCAAGATTTTTGCTTATTAAAGTCCATTCTAGGTCCAGTTTCTCTAATTCAAATCATCTCTCATTAATCTAAAAATAATTCTGGCATGGATGCAGAGAAGCAATTTATGCTACTGTTCAAAATTAACATTCAGTGGTATTAATGAGTAATATAGGTCAAAGGGGACTGGACTAGCAGCATATTTGCTTTAAATTTTGTTTTCTGTCACCACTGGGATCCCAAAATTCTGTTCCTCATTAAAAAATTCTATATATGATTTCTACAAATTTTTTTTTGTGCTCACATAAAAGTTTTTATCTTACTGCAAGTTTTAATCTTACTGCCTTCTAATATCATGGACAATTTCACATTCTTGAAGTCCAAATCTATCAGACCCAAGGCACAAAAGGGGAAGGTGACTTTGGAAGATCACACAGGTTGCAGATGCTACAGTGATTTGGACATCAGAGAAATACCAAGCATCAAGAAAGCAAAGATTYTCAGATGTGTACAGTTTTGATAAATCTGCAAGATAGCTGGCAGAAACATTGGTGACAGAAAGTTGTCCCAGAAAGAAAATCTRCATTTGTGCAACGCTGGAAAATTCCATATAGAAAGAACATTGCATGCCATACAAAATTTCAAAGATCAATAAATATAATTTATTGCAGAATTTTGAACATTCATAGTCTGAAAAGAGACACACTCAAAGTTCCAATGGATGCTTGAACAAGGAAAAAGGCCTTTACTAAAAAGAGAGGAAAAAAAATCTGTGAGAAAGGTTTGAACTTTTAACAGTAAATAAAGTTTTTGTTAAAATCTGGGATTTGATTTTAACCCAATTTATGTTAAAAAGAGCAAGCTGATTTGTAGGGACATACTTCCAAAAGTAAAACAAATTCTTATAAAGGGAATACCAAGGGAGGAAGAAGATTTGAAGGATTTTCTTCCTTTCTCACAGGAAACTACTTTGGGAATCTCTATGTTCTTCCCTTTTCCTAAAAAGAACAAGCAGAAGACATTTTTTCCTCTCAGACTTCCTCTGAACAGTTTCTCTCAAGCAAATATTTCTGCATATTTGTCTTTGAAGGTGAACAACCAGTTCCTTGTGGTGTTTAATAGGTGTTCTGAAAATACTCAGTGTTCCTCAAAATGGATTTTAAAATAGTTTGGATGAATGCCACTTTGAGATAAAAAAAAAAAAAAGAGGGTGGTTTGTGTGAAATAATGATCACTATATTTAAGGTTATAAGTGTTTAGGCAGCAAGTAGGATAGACAGACAATTGTCTTTAACAGAACTTGACATGGGAAGTCAGAAGGTGTAGGCTTAAGTACAATCCTCGCAGCTGAAACACTGAATCAGCTGGGTTTCTGTGACAGGTGCTCATCAAGCCCTGTTTTAGTTTCTGGAGCTTTTTTTCCATGACAAACCCCCATTTTCAAATTAGAGACTATTAGGGAAACTGTCAAAATAGCTTTTCGAAGACTTTGCATGCATGATGTCAGTCTGTGCTGTGAGTATTAAGAAATTTAAATGCAACTGAAAAAGGGTGGGAGCAAATTCTTGGTTTAGTCTGTAAATACCAAGTGCATCACCTGTAGCCTGAGATTAAATGCAACTGAATGTGAAAGCAATGAATCCTCAGACTCTGTGTGTTGATATAAGTGAAAGAAAAGTTTTATATCCTAATTATGCAGAATGTATTTATTATTTACTTTAATTGTATATATGGTTCTATTGGCTCCTCCTCCTTTGTGCCCACTGTATTTTAACATACAATGGGTTTATAATTTAGTAATTAGCATCTTAAATTTGCTTTAAGTGCTTAAACTAGGCCTTCACTCTCTAAACTTTCAGCCTACTGAGCAGCACAAGAGAGGTTAATTTTTTAGAAGACTTTCCTTCACTCTTGTTTTGCTTCTTGCATTAAGTGTATTTCTTGGCTTGAGAAGATTTTTTGTTTTGGGTGCATTAAAAATGTTGCAGCACTGGAAAAAAGGGAAATGGAGAGAGGAAAAAACTGGAAAGAATGAAGAAGGTGAAGCAAAACCTGTACAAAACAACTTATAGAGCTTTTTCACCTCTCAGACTAGCATTTCTTAGAGGAGAAAGGTTACAAAGAGAACCTTTAGCATAAATGTCTCAGCTCACCGGTTGGTAAGACAGACAATTCATCTTGATAATATTGGAAGAAGTAAATTTTATGTTTCATATTCAACGAGGAAATACACTAAAATCAAAAAGCTACAATGAGAATGATAAAATCGAAATAACCTAATTACTTATTGCACAAAAGAAGAAAAATTAGATCCTCTGCTACTCTGAAAACTGCAGGTGTACACAGTGAGGTCTGAACTTTGAACATTGACTCTTGTTCAGCAGTTATTGTATGGTATTTCTTTATTTTTAAACTCAGAGAAGATGAAAACTTCCCCAAGGCTTCTTTCAGGAATTGTGCCCTCTGTGAGAATCAGAGGCTCTGTTCTTCCTCTCTGTGCAGGTCCCTGTGCCCTACAACAGAACCAATAATTTTAGAGCTCATTGCAAGACTCAGTTAACATTTTGGGCAGCTGCTTTGGCTCCTGGATGAGGCAATTTGCTATTCATTTGACAATCTGCAATTTATATCTGGAATTCAGAGAGGGAGAAATGGGTACTTCTGAAGCTTTAGGTTCAAGAGATGCTTGAGAATGGCTTTTATACTTCAGAGATTCACTTTGCACCTAATTTTAACTATCTAAAACTTTGATGTCAAGCTGCATTTCTAGAAATATTTAAAAATGGAAGCAGAAAAGTTCCCGTGGTGGAATTCACACCACATTAGCACAGTGTTAGGGAGGCCCTTGAGAAACTTTGGTCACCTTTGGTTGACCTYGTGGAGGAGCCATGGGCAGTGCCACCTGATGAGGCAGAGATGGAACCTGCCTTCCAGGTGTGCATCCAAAGCACCCAACAGCAAATGAGTTCTTGTTTAGACTCAGACTAGTCCAAAATCTCTTCCCCATCCTCAAATGCATCACACCAAGTCCTCAGGACATGCTGCTCTTGCACTGCTGTGATGAATTTTCTGGGACATTCTCTTCTTTCTTTGCTAGAGGGAGAGTACACTCAAAGCATTTCCACATGCCTAAAGTTAGGTGAAATTAATGCTGTTTTGTACTGGGACAGCCTCCATTTGCCAACATTTGTTTGTACTGCAAGACTCATTTTTTCCTTCCTTTCAGCCTGGAGGAAGGTTGGAAATGGTATGGTTGGAATGAGATTAACYGAAGACAAGCTGGGAAGCTTTTTACAGTGTTTCTGCTTTTGCTTTTACTTGTAAGAAAAAAAATATCTGCCATTCAAAGCATAATGMAAGTATGAGAGGGACAATTTTCAAAGGCAGAAAACCAAATATCAGTGAATTTCACTAAAAGCTGAATATCTGTTCTTCAGATATTTTAAACTCTTTATTTAAACACATTATCAGTCAAGCTAAAAGGTGTGTGTGAAGTGTTGAAGAAAGAGGTAATAGTGTTACCTGCTATTTGCTTCATTTTTAGATGAGGAAATCCATACCCTCTACTGACAAATAAAGAAACCAAACAAATCCAAAGCAACCCATCAGGCTTCAGTCTGGTACCCTCTGAGATTGAAAGTGAATCTCTATTAGACTACCTGTGATATTCATAATAAGCACAACAAAAACTGAGACATTTAGACTTCTGATTTGCCTCAAAATGGAATTTCTTATATGAACGTTTTCAGACTGGATTATGAAACTTTCAATCATATTGCACTCCAGAAGGAAATAGGTCCTACTTATGGAAAACTGTTTTMTTAATGCATGACACTCTGAAGGTGGAAACAGTAGATAAACACTACCTTAATGTAATACCACAGTAGAATCCCTTCGATTTTGTTGAGTGCATTTTGACCTGGTCCATTATGGGCTTATGAAACATTGATTGTTTAAAACTTGGATATCTCAAAGCAAAATGAACAAGCTTGTTCAGGTCTCTTTATTTTAGTAATAATAACTGTAAGTCACTTGCTACATAATTTATGTTAAAATTTGTCAACCCACATGGTAGAATTTTTAAATAATCTTGATGAGAGGGGAAAAATAAAAAAGAAGCCAGCCTTTTTCTGGAGAGTATCAGAAGAGTCCTGATAGGATCTGGATTCCTGAAGAGACTGTGGATAGAAGGAAGATCCCCTCTTCCCTTGCTGCACTTGGGTACAGTGCCTGCCTGGCCAGGCAGCAGAAATTCTCCATCACAGGCCAGGCCAGGAGATGAAGGATATCCCCAGACAGCAAAGGTGCTCTTGTCTGCTTTCCTTGCTGCTTTCCCTTCTGCTTTGATAGATTTCTTCAAACTCAAAGCCCGTTCTCCTTTTCTATCAAAAGCTTTTGCATTAAGGATTTTTATTTCTCTTTCCCAACATTTTGGGGCAAGCATATGGAGAAATGTACCACTCTAACTTAATCTGTATAAAGAAATTAGGAGAAAAATCAGTGAAATTAAGGATTGTAAAAATCTGAAACARAAATAGAGCATTTGAGGTCTGTCAGCTAGAAGTCAGGTGCATKGACTTTCTGCCACTATAATGACCTCTTTGCTCAATGTTGACCTACCATTTTTGGTCAGGAGATAGGGAAGGCAAGGAGGAGGAAAAGTACCTGGAACACTGTAACCAGGGTAAAATCCACTGTTTTGCTTCTATTCAATCAACCCAGCAGTGAGGAAGAGCTGTGGGAAGCACATAAACTACCATTACAAACCAAGTGTCATTGTGCTATCAYCAGCCTCTCTGTAGCCTATTAATCAGTAAGCCAGATAAAAATTTCTGTGTGTACAATAAAACACAAAATACTGCTTAGTTATTTCTAGTATTTTTATGTAGCTACAAGGAAAAACTGTGTTGCCCCAATCAATGTTTCTCTTTATCATGTATTTATGTAAAAAGGAATAAAAAAATAATCCATTGAGATTTTCTTATTTCTGTATCAGCTCTGCTTTCTGTGCAGATTGGCATTCTCTGGAGAGAGAGAATATTTTCTGCCCCTCAACTTGCACAGTGAATTTTAGTTATTGTGGTAATAAATAATACTATATTCTTAAAGGGATGTAGTGATGTAGGGTGCACACATGGGTCATGCACAATGACACAAAGGAATACCCAGGCAGGCCTGAAGTGTGGTGTTATCATCAGGAGTAATTCCATGAGCAAACAAAACCCCCACAGGACACACGGTCTACAGTGCAGAAACCACCAGCCCTGCATGCAAAATGAAATTAAAGAGACAAGTGCAGAACAGCCTTCCCAAAACAATGAACTAGAGAGGATCCTGTTATGCCTGACAAATGGAATGAAGTCACAATAATTCTGACAAATTCATACTACCCTTCATTTGCATACACTTCAGGAGCAGATATAATAATGGTTAATGAAAACAGGAGTTGAAATGACCCTAACATTGTAGCCTGCCCAGAGTCTAACCAAACACTGAATTAATATGGAACAACGGTGACTAAATGGATTATTTAAATCTTCATGTCTTAGAAAGAAATTACAAATTCAAAGTAATCACAGAGCAGTGTAATAATTAATTTTGTGAATTTTGAATGCGCTCATCTTCGCAAGCTACAGAAGCCAAAAAATTATGGTCAACTGATTCACTATGGTATCAGCTATGGTTGTTGTGATAGGACCTAATGAACAACCAGCTGTGTGTGTGACTGTCTTTGTGCTAGGCAGAATACAAAAACTAGCTGGATATGTGCCTCTGCAGCAGGACTCCAACCCATGGTAACCCAATGGATGCAACATTGGATTCTGCCATTCCATTGTCCAGAACAGCTAGCGATGAATGGCAGCAAATATAATCATAATTCCAAGGGTATGTGAGGTGTTGCCAGGCATTTCCCCTTCTTTTAGTCTTGGCAGAGGGGCAGAAATGGATAGGGAAGAAGCAGAATAATTATCAGAGAAATGTCAAGTGAAATGCATTGGAAAAGACWGGTAAGACAAGAAAGTGAGGAAGAGAACAAAAAGTCAGATACAGGATTTGTCCCAGGTGGTGGAGGTAAGAGAAAGGCTGGAAAGAAGAGATCAGAACAATGGTCATGGAAACCACCAGGTCTAGCCAGAGACAGATGAAGTAGTAAAAAATTAGCATCTGGACTGTCTCTTTTCTCATCTATTTCCTTTCTCTTCTAAGAAAAGCCCCACGCAAAGAGGCCCTAGKACTCAGATAAGAGTCCCTTTTATGAGCAGGTCCTTCAGCTAATGATCACAGGCCTCATTCTTAACAGCATGGAGTCCCCAAGGCTTCTATTTAAAGCCAGCAGGAGAAGCAAATGCTCAGTAGTTCCAAAAAAAAAAAAAAGAAAAAAGAGGTCAGACTCAGTTCTTTCAGAGTATCCACTGCAGAAATGAATCTGAATTCTCTTGCTGATAGTTTAATATCAGAATTTTTAATGGACTTTGAAAATAATCTTGGTATTATTTCTTCCCTTTTAACTGCTTTGTAGCTCATGGTCCCACTCAAGTTTTTTAGACTGTCATCTTTATTTTTTTTTTCCTTCAACACTGTATCACTGTCATTACAGCAGAATTGCCAGATACCTCCAATAAAACATTTCAAGCCAGGAGGAGAAACAACCCTCTGAAAAGCACATATGAACTGAATATTTTCTTTGGTCAGTAACTCTGTTATTCCCTGAGAACCCTTTCATGACTTCTGGAATAAATTTGTCCTTTCTGTGCTGAGTGCCTGCTGACAGACTGTCCAAGTACCTCTGCAGACACCTCCAGCATTCAAGGTTTCCAGGATTTCCCATTAACAACCTTCTCTATGGTTTGCCATCCCATGCAGCAAATTTTCTTAGCTGTGCAAGTCCAAAGAGAGAATGTCAGAAATGGAGTCCTTTTTAATGAAATAACTTCATGCCTTTGCACTTGTATTCCCACAGGTGTCATAATTTGTAATGTTGTTCCATCTCCTCCTCCTCATTTACAAAATTATCAAATAATGGAAAAAGAGGATTACTTAATTGGATTGCATTGGCCTGAGTATGTGAAATGCCCAAAGTCAGAGACCACTGAAATCAAAAGAAGGCTGAGTTCTCAATGTTTTGTAGATTATTCTGGTGTAAAAGAATTTGTTAACAAAATTGAACTTGTCATGTTTTGTTGGAGGAGCTGCCTTGCTACAATGATCTGTCAACACAGCCTAGGCTTGCTTTGATCTAAAAATTTGAGATTTTTGATTCTAACAAATTGACACTTCACTGTTCAGCTGTGACTGTCTCCTTAGATACATCTGACACTGAGTTTTTAATTACTCACATCAGTTTCTAAATCCAACATTTATGTATGAAGTAGTAACTTATCTTAATAGAGAATGGAACCATGCTTCAATATCCAATTTCCACTGGTGTCTGGGAGACCAGAATTCCACCCAGAATCTCCAGCTCCTCTAAAATAGATAAATGCATAGTTATATCCTGAACAGTTTCTTTCACTATTGCCAAAGATACCAGACATTGTTTATTGTATAATTTTGCCAGCTGTTTATAACTACCAATTTTTAAACAATCAGGATGATACTTCCCACGTTGGCATTCTGTTGTAAGATWTTTGTTTGCTTGTTTTGTGGTGAAGATAGGGGAGCAATCTCCAGGGACAAAAAGCCCAAACCAGCACATGACCACACACAGCTTCTTCTTCTGAGAAAATCAGTGGTTGCATAACTTCTCAATCATATTAAAATTTCTGGTATCTTTTCCTTTGGTGACTTCCCCATTGGTAACTTCTGACTGCCAGGTTCAAGTTTCTGCCCTAAAAGAGGAGGGRCTGGTGCTGTGACTTGGATGGCAAACCAAACCCTCTAAAAGKGGGAATGCCTCTTGTATTGCCCCTGGCCCCATGTCTGCCTCAGACAGTGTAAAAGAGAAAATATTTTATTCAGACTCAAGTGAAAGGAACAGAAGCTCAGGTCAAAGCAGACAAACAGTGGATTGGTTCTTTAAGTTGGAAAATACTGGTACTGAGAAAAAATTAGGAAAACCAGAAGCAAATATCAACACAGACAAAGTATTTAATAACTACATAAAGCCTAAAATAACTATTCTATCGCACCAAAAATCAATGCAAGGTTATCCTATTAATGCTCACAGGGCCAAAAAAAWCCACTGTAAAAACTATCTGCTTTCTGGACCGATCAAATGAAGACATATTTCTCAGCAGAAGTGCTCAAAGGCTTAAATAAAAGAAGCACAATATTCAGAAGAGCTGATCAAACCCAACATTAGCTCATCTGAACACCATCAAAGCTAAGGTCACACCAAACTTACTTAAATATGTATATTGCATGATCTCAGACATCAGCCTTAAAAGAGTACTCTGCTCCAATCTGCATGTTTTCATGTTGCTCATGAGACAAATTTTGGACTCTACTTGTAATTCCCTCAGAGCTGTTACCTGAAATTGCTGATTTCAGACACTCCTCTTTGGAAATACACCTGGGATRCAAATTCTGACAGTTTTTGTGATGCCTTAAAAAATAGTCATGGTCAGTGGACATGTGATAGAAAACACTAAATTAACAAACTTTACTCTGTAAATMAGGACAGAAACACAATTTTCTGAAACCCATGAGAAAATGCAAAAAACCCACCAGACTTGTAAACATCACCAAATTACTGAAGTCTTACAAATAATGCATGCTTCCTACATCCAGAGCTTTTAAATCTCTGTATTCACATAATGAAACTGGAGTATATGATCATCCCATGTGATTATGAATAAAATATGATCATGTGAATATAAGCCCCAAAAGCAGGGAAGCAAAATAGGAAATACTTCTTCCCTTCTCAGTGTTTCACAAGACCTCATGACTTCAAGACACTTTTGTGCTTGGGAAGAGGAATTTATGGTTAGTTAATATTAGAGATCAACAACCCTCATACACAGTTCTCCTTTTAAAWTGGATGATGGCTGCTGCTAAATTATAGTAACAAGAGACAAAAAGAAGGTTTGGGCCAATTTATTAAAATAATTTCTCTTATTTCATGATAAACATTCTATTTCTTGATGCCATAGAGAAGAGCCATTTATTTCCTTTGTCTGAGCTGAACCTGAATGTTCTGATCTCTCACTGCAAAGGCACTGCCCCATAGATTGCAATGTAATGTTCATGAAAGACCCTCAGTAACATCTGTGCAGCTGTTTAATTGCTCATTTGCCAGCAGGGAAAAAACCCARTGTCAAAAAATTCCATCTAAAATGCAAACTTCAAAATGCTCTAAATCAGATGATAATCGTCTTTACTGATGCTTAAAGTGCAATAATTTTTATCCAGACAGCAATGACATTATGCAAAATAACATGAACTTGGGAGTACTTGAAAGAAGGAATTACATGAATGTGAAAAGCTACAARAACTGTTAGAAATGCACACAGACCATCATCTCACACCACAAATAGGAGCCAGAATGACAATACCATAAATTAAAACAACCCTGAAGCAAAAACTAACAGCCAGGAAATGAGAAACAGATTTAAAACAGAGAACAGAAACCAGAAAGCATGACCACTAATGAGATTCTGCACAACACTTACAGTAACAAAAGAGGTGACAAATGATAGCAGAGATACAGTTTTAATAAGGAAGTACAAATTATATTTCCTGTTTATGCTGTCTTTCACCTTGCATAGGCACCTAGTAATTGGAAAGGGGGCATACATTCAGTAATCTCTGACTTTAGAGGGGTGGAAAGCTGGGAATGGCATGAAWATCCAATTGCAGAACAGCTCACAGCTGGAAAGTGGAGGAAAAAAAGCAGGCAGATATAACCTGCAGAATTAAAATAACGTTATAATGCATAAAGTGATGCCCAGCTAGTACAGGAATAATGACTTCAACTCAGATTACAGCAGCCAATTTAGTGTAAATATACTGCATGCTAATGTAGTGTCATACTCATTTCCTCTCCCCCTCGTGCTGCTCAGATTGAAGGAAGGATTCCCATAGTTCTGTCCAGGATTTCTGCCCAGATAATGCGAACGCAGGGAAATTGATGCATCTGGGATCCCTCAGAGCGACTGCACACATGAAATACAGATAACCTGTTTGTGAGAAAAGTCAGGCCTGCTGCACATGTTCCATTAAGCCCAGATCTTGTGGAGCCCAGGAGATGTGGAGCCCCAYTTCAGCACGTGTGCTGTGGGGCCAACGCACCCCGAGCTCTGAGTGTCTGTGCTCCTTTGGTGGTCTGCACAAGAGCTGTGGATGCATCCAGAGCTGGGACATCTCCACAGCCTGCCCAGAGCAGCCAGGCTGTTGGAGATCCACAAATCCTGGGCAAGGAGTCCAAGCCCTCACAGAGGCCATACACAGGGAAATTTGGGCATAGGCAGGGCAAGTTACAGGCAGTTGATCTCCAGACTAGGGCAGTCAGAAAGTAATTTTGCAAAAGTCACATCTAGATAAGTCTGGTGAAGCAGTTAGAATACAAAATGAGAAATTAGCAGTCTACTAAATAATGAGAAAAAAATACAACCACAGGATGAGAAGTCTTGAATGACATGAATTCTATGTAATCTACCAATACTGTGGGTGTAGCTTAATATTGCTCAGTCTGAATTGAATCTTTTAATCTGTAAGCTAAGAAAAAAGAGAATGCTCTTGCAACATAAATTTTCTTATTGTTAGGAAGCGTGGTGCGTTGGAGTTTCATAACACTGCACACAGTCTCCCAAAACGCAACCATTTATGCTCAGAATTTCTTTCCTTCTGCTATCCTAGTGTCTCAGAACTATTGCTGCAGTTTGATAATGGATAATGAAGATGCACTTCATGAACAACATGAAAAAACACATATATGGAAGAGTCCACTCAATGTGGAATAAACCCATTAAAAAATCTCATAAATATACAACAAATACATAAAGCAAATTTAATRAATATTATGCCTTATTGAAAGTATKTAATRGAGTCTACAAAATAAGAAGTCATAAATGTGATCAAAATACTTGTTATYCTTTAGGAWAAGGAAAGACATTTATGCAATCAGGTGCTAATACTGAATCACAGCTTACTGTGAAAAATCAAAAGCTTTTTCTTTAGGTCAGTTAAACCAAATTTATTCCAGTGCAATACTATCTTCAGTTGTATCAGGGATTAACGAGCCTAATTGGAGTACATCATTAATTGGTATATATGATAACAGATCATTTTTTGGAGTACCTTTTCTTTTTCTTTGCCTTTACATTGTGAATACTTTACAGGAATCAAAAGGCCAGGAGTCCTGACTGAGAAAAAAACTTAAGTATATGCTTAGCTTGACTCGTGTATAAACTCACGATAACAATGGAATTTTTACCTCTGTCTTTCCAGATGAGATATTTTCCTAGAAAGAACCTTTCTTTTAYGTGTTACAAAACCTTTTTAGAACAGAAAGCCCATACTTAATGCCMTAAATCTGTGTTTCCTCAATCACATACTGTACTGAACTTTTGTTCCAAATTAGCAATCCYGCAACTGACCTTCTGGCACAAAACTGCATGCTTTTGTTATCCCAAATTTCTATCTCTACCTTTAGAAGGTCTTTGCTATGTCTTTAAATATAAACACCCCTGCATTTTGTCAAAAGTTGATCGTTAGGACTAATGTCTAACCTGAATTATTTTACAGCAATACATAATACTAACTCAGAAAATGGATGGCAACAGATGTTTAGCAGGCACAGAAATCTTCCTAAAAAGTGGAGAGCTGTATGGGTATTGTTCTGCTGGCTCAGGACTCCTGCTTGCAATGTGGCCAATGTCCYTGGCCAGGAATGTGGCCCTCTCCATGTCCTGCAGGCTGGCTTTGCCAGAGCAGAGTCTGGCTCCCCTCCTTGGAGAAACTTGTGAAAACTTGGAGAAACAAGTGCTTGCTTGGGCTACTGCTGCTCCTGCAGGGATGCACCCATCCTAAGCTTTGAGATGCTCCCAACTACCCTACCATGCTTCTCCACCTCCAAAACATCCTCAGCTCTGATACCAWAAGTCTGATGTAGCAACTCTGGGTGTGTTGCAGCCAGACCATGAGAGAGGAATATATAGAAAAACAGTTCATGCTTGGAGCAACAGCTTAAATCTATATATTTACTGCCATCATAAAATCCTAATTAAATGTCAAACACTGCAGTATGCATGAGTTTGGGTAGAGTTAGAGATGCTGAGGAACACTTTCACTCTCCTCTCATGATGCAGTGACTGGAYTTTATGCATTAAGTTGGATGACATATTCAGTCCCAGCAGAGGAACTGTCTAGGGACTCTGAGTCCTCAGAGTGTTATTTTAAACTAAAACTAAAACAAATAAAACAATTTAATACCATTAGTGTTATAAAAGAAAATATTACTTAATTGCTGTCCTTAACAAAGCTTCTTTATGCAGTTCACACTTGGTTTAGAGCTGACATCTCAAAGAACACTCCATATTTTATCCTCACTCGTCACCACCGTCTACGAATAATAAAATTCTTACATGTGTGCGTATTTCAAAAGAAGGTTGTGACTGAATTCAGGCTCTGTGTTTCACACCTAGCCAKTGAAATTGAAGCCAGGAGTAGGAAAAGGTCTCTGGGAGGTTCCCACTCCCACTCGGAGGAGGAATGTCCATGGCTGTTGGGGAATGTGTTCTGATGCTGCTTACAAGCACCGCCGGCAGTCACAATCCCACAGCCCCCCCCCAGCCACTTTGTTTCTCTCTCTGTTGCAACTTAAACCCGTTATTCTTTGCCCTTTCCCTGGCAGGTCTTGACAACAATTTATTCTTTTCCTGTTTGCAGCAGCCTTTTTGGATATTCGAGGGCTGTCTTCACATCTTTCTTAAAGGTGTTTTCTTCCAGACTGTGCTGGTCTCAGAACTGACACTGAGCACCAGGTGAGGCTTCAAGCAGCGTCCACTGAAGTCAGAGATTATTTTGCTTGCCAGCAATGCTCCTATTTTCACAAAACACTCTGTGCTATTTGCTTTTCAAAGGAAAAGTCTACAAACTGGCAGTAGATGACAGAAAATGAAGTTCTATGAAGTGCAGTGATTGCTTCCATATTTTGCCCAAGCTGGTCCTTGCAGTATTACTGTGTTTGTGTTTTGGGTTTATTTGTTTGAAAACAACAGCATAAGCAGAGATATATTCCCTGCATGGATTGTCTCCTGCTTGCAAGAAATGCGATGAATTTGCCTGACTTTGCAGATGTCGAATTCTACTTCTCTATTATACATCAAAAATCTTTTCTTTCAGTCATGCTGCTGAAGAGTGAGCAGAGCCACAGTCATTCTGCCTGGGTTAATGTATGCTGTATTCCTCTTCCACCACAGCAGGGTGCCTCTAGGAGACCTCTCTGGTCTGTCCCCAGAGAGCAAAAGGATGTGTCTGTATGGATTAGCGTGTGGAAATTCACAGTATATGGTTTTCCAGACATGCAGCAGCCTGTTCACCTCCAAAAGCCTCCAAAGTTGAAGATCTGAAGAATTTACTTCACATTGAAGTAAATTCTCTTCTGTTGTCTGTCCTTAGCTAGGGGGACTTCTGCCCTCCCACTCTTCCTTGTCTTTTCAAAGTGTAAACCTAGATGGCAAGGAGTGAATAGCCCAGGCAGCACACTGTGACCTCAGCATGGGCACAGGAGTCAGCCCCAAGGGATGCTCCACCTGGCATAGCACCCTCCTCACTGGAATGCCTTCAGAAATTGTCTTGGAGCTKGTATTTCCTCCCTAAGGCAGCATTCTGAGGTCAGCATGCCCCTGGAGGGCAATCACTTGGCAGAGTCTCTGACTTCTCATGGACTTTTCCAGCTTCAGTGCTGAATGTGGCCCCAAGTGAAGATGAGTCCAGAGAGGCTTACAGCGTCACACTAATGGAAATATCTTCTCTGGAATTCTCAGCTGGTCAAACACATTCCAAATCCAGTCCTATGGTAACGTTCATGTGGAGAAACAGAAGGTTATAAATAATCTGTCCTGCATTATCTAGGGAAAATATGGAATTTTCTGCACTTAATATATATTTTGTTTTGGATAGAAAGCAAACAAACTAACAAACAAGCAAACTAACAAACCAAACAAGAAACAAACAAACAAAAATATTTTAATTGATCAAAAAATACATTTAAACTGGTTCTTGGATTCAAAGAGAGTTATTGCAAACCAGTTCTTCCCACAGCACTTATCAACATTCTCAAGCCTATAACCAAAAATGTGTATTACATTTCATCTGATGGGMTCTTTTAAAGAGATAGTGGGCTGCTAAACAGTTTGAGCTTATTAATCTGTCAAATACAGAACATCAAAGCCTATAAATATTTGTAAAAGCAACTTTTAAACCACAAAGGGTATTAAATATACTAGAGACATGGAAGATAGTGGCAACAGGAAACAGGAAGCAATGGAAGAGCAGAAATCCRTCTAATGATATATATACAATCATTTCTACTGTACTTGGAGGATTTAGGTGGACTGTTTCTTCTCCCAGTTGCAATCAAGTCAGTTCTAATTACTTTAATTTTTAGTTTTTCATTTTAAATTTCCTGCTTACACAAGATCCCAAATTTCAGATGTAATAGAGTGACTCCCTACACAATTTTAGAACTGCCTTCTTACAGGGAAAATGGACAACATATCTGCAGACACTAGTGCACCACACCTGTGTTCATAAAGCTTTCTCCACATTTTTTGCTTCTCTACAGTCATAACATGGAGGTGAGGGAGGGAAATATTGGAAAGCAAAAGCTTCTTATCTTGACTTCACTCCTCCACCTAAGAGTCACCACATCTAGTTGCTTTTGGAAGCTTCAGGTTTCTGGATTTTCCATTCATTACATCCCTAATGGTTATYTGGATTTGGGACTTCTGATCTAGGCTTTTTCTCCACTATGAAGTTTTCTTAATGAATTGGATTTTCACACATATTATCCCATTCTTTGTTACACACCAAACAGAACAAAATATGTAACAGAATCACCCATAATCCCAGCTACATGTCTGTGTTACACAAGTGTCAGGTTTTGGTGTATGAGATGGTTTGTTCCTGGCCTGCTGTAATTGCACTCTGTTACTGTAAATTCCCTTAATCCTCAGAGTGAGACTTGTTATACAGACACATTTGGTAGTGTTTGCAGAAGGAAAACAAAATTCTGAAACATCTGAATTACAAACATTAGAAGTCTCAAGCCTAGCACCTTGAGGAATCCTGCATCTTGTGCTGTGGGGAGGGTAGAACAGACTGCAAGGACTAATGGCAATGTGGGAGAGGACCTAGTCAGGAGGAGGCTGACCAAGTGATTGATGCTGCTCAAGCTCTCCAGAGTTCATAAAGCAGCAACAGTCAAATCTGTCTKGGTCAAATTTGCATAGTGCTTTCTGTTTGTTCCCAGCAAAAAGATATTGCAGACAAAATATTTGAAGTAAATTTAATCCTTACTCAAAATTAGAATTAGCATAATATCCCAGCACTCAGACTGTGCCTTCAGGCAGGGTGAWGAGTGAAGGGTACAGAATATAAATTGCACACTCTCCATCTTGGAGACTCTGTCTTTTGAAGGAGAGGTCACAGCATTTGTGCAGGTAAATATTCCAGGAGAGCTACTTTGCTGACATGTTTTGTTTCTGCATTGAGTGTGTCAGATAGAACTTGCTTACATGTGCCTTCCCTGTGCAAATGGTGGTCCTTCCTCTGTTCTCCTTCTCTGCCTGATTACCAGCTCTTTTTGCAGTGTCTCCAGTAGAATTGGCATAATTCTGTGCTTGGAGGACTCCAATAGTGGCATCAGCTTCATTTTTAAGTGCTTATTTCTTTGAAATATCTTTTTTAATCAGGGAGAATACTAAACAGGGCCCTTCTTCAAACTGTATTGTTTTGTGATCTAATGCACCCATACTTTGAGCATCTCTGCTGCACAATAGATGACATTTCTGTGTCAACTTTTATGAACTTTTTTTGCAAGTATCCTCCTGAGTTCATTRCAGTATTAAGGCAGAGAATGGAGCTGTTTATCCCAGGAATACCCAAACATGTGTGCTTATCAGTTGTGTGTTCCCCTGCCTTTTTTTTCTTTCTGCAATACTTTTACAGTGTTATGACTCGCCCTTACATTTCCTCTCAGCTTTTCTGTCTTTTTCTTCAATGTGAGTTGGATTATTTTGAATTAATATGACCATAGCTGCAGAGCTTTCATTGTATACTTTTCCTCAGAGCCTGGAGGCCTATTATTTAGGATGAGGCTGCTTTTACCTTCAACATTTTCTCCTACTTGGTACTARCTTCACAGAAGTGCCTGCTTTTAATTGCAAAACTTCTGCTATTTCCATACCAAGCTGCAGACACTGGAGTTCTCTACTCTGCAACGTGACTGTCTGTTCCTTTTCTGCTTGCTGGCTTCAGGCAACAAACACACGAGAATTTCAATTGTTTTTTCACGTAATTTTCCTCTGTCTCATCGTTCCAATGTTTCAGACATTAGTTTTAAGACCATATGTTTCTTACAGAGCATAAATACCTTAATTAAGATGTAGGCTTAAAACAATCCCTAAATAGTTTGAAGAGGTCTGAACAGATTTTTTTAATTTAGGCAGAACTTCAAGTTTTTTTGCTAAAAGCTCTCAGGTTTTGTATATCATAAAAAAGTAATCAGACTACATCTCCTTGAAGATTTTATTTTAGACACTGCTTTTAATCTGTTGGCACAGAACTGAATGAAAGAACGTTTTCTGAGAAAATGCTGCTCAGTAGAATTGCAGAGTTTTCCACATTACAATGTGTCACAACCAGGGCTGAGAGAAGCAGTTGTTACCATATGAGCACATGGTTTCTTTCTAAATTTGATGCCTTGCTTCTTAATAACACACACCTTCTTTTGTTGATTTTTTGTTTGTTTTCCCCCTCCTTTTTCTTGCTCTCCATGTCACTAGACAGCATTATTAGGTCTGATTGAAACTGTGAATTATGAATTGTGAAGTTCATAAAATAGATTTTTGCCTAAGCAGTAGTACAGGTTGCAAGACCTGCAGCAATATCTCAGAAGTTATGGGGAAGATAAGAAGTCAAAATGCTGTCAGACAAGCTTAACCACAGGGAGATGTGAATAGGAGCTAATCTRTGACAAGGAGGCTGAGAGGTAGAAAAGTGTGATCTATTCCTGGCACAATTTAGAAAAAAAAGCAACCATTTTCTKCAACTATTTGCTAACGGGAGAGTGAACTGTGAAGATCTGTCAGATACTSAGTGAGTTTTTTACAAAGACAAAACTGACAGAGTTTTTAAGCGGTAAAATGAAGTCCTAGTGAAATAAATATATGTCACAAAAAAGAGTGGCAAGAAATGGAGTCTGACATGGTCCAAGTGAAATGGAGATGTGGTCCAAGGGAGTCAGGCTCTCTAGGTTGATCCACACAGCAAGCAAATGGTCAGGTGTGTGAGCTAGATCAAGCCTGACCCCATGAATCTGAACTCAGAGATGATTCTAAGGTTTTCTGGAATCATCTCAGAGATGATTCTAAAGTTTTTCATTTTGGTGGTAAGCTGAAGCTCACTTACAAATTAACATACCCAAATTATTGTCCCGTTTTACTTTAAAAGTTCTTCCTCATTACGAAATAGACAACATTCTAAAAAACCCAGAAATGTTTTCAAAATAAGACTTCAATAGTTATCCTGTTCACAATGTATTTAAATAGAATGAAACCTTTTAAAGAGCTATTTCAACATTTCTTTGAAGTGTGACACTGTGAATCAATTGGATGGCATAGTGCTAACAACCACCTGTTTTCCTAGAGGCTATTGCCATTTATCTGATGGCCCCAGGATTTTCAGCTCAGTTTCCTCATGTCTTGCCTCATACACTACATTTTATGTGGCCTGAGTAGGGAAAAATAATTCATGTGAGACCTTTTATGGGCTGAAGTTCTTAGTAATGCCCTGTGGCAGGCTGCCCAATATGTGCATTTGCAGAGCCATCTGCTACCTGCAGTTCTACAGAGAACATGACTTGGCTAAAATGATTACTTTCTGCACAGAGACGTGCTCATACAGTTTTTACTGGCTGTTCTGAGGTTTCAGGAACATATATTTTTTTAGTCCTTGAAGAAACKAATTCATTCACCACACCCTTTTCTACTGGGAGCTGCCTGGCCACATGTTTTCTTAGGATTTGCATCAAAATTAAATATCCAACAGTAACCACCTGCAGTCTGCACATATGTGTGGTTCATGGTCAAGTATTTAATAAATTCAGTTCCACAAGGAAAAAAAAAGAAAATCTGTGCTACTTGTATTTGCTGCCTCTATGCTAAAAGGCAAATATATCTAGTTCAGTCTAGTACTTAAATATCCCAAAGGCGACAAGCAGCTCTTTATATGAATGACACTTGACTTATGTTTGAAGAATATTTGGACTTTGACTTGGAAGCACTTAGACATAAAAAGGAAGAGATTCATTTTGAACAGATTATAGAAGCCATGTGTGACAGAGTAGAACAAATGTTAAGCACTTGTTTTGAACATAATTGAGAAGGGCATTACTAGTATTTTATGCACAAATCTTGCATAAACAGAAAAACATATCCAGTAGCTTCTACCTTAACAGGTGTCCCACAGAGTCTGTCAGATTGGTGGCCAAAGAARGTATGTGAAATACTTAGGTGAATGGGATGCCATGGAATGATCCACTCCCCCATTTTCCTCTGAACTTAGGCTGTAATTCTTCCACCAAATASTGTCAATAACAAAGACTGAGTTTGAAGCCTAGAAGTCCACTGCAAAATTTCAGAACAGTTTGTGTCTGTACTATAACCAAACCCAGGAAAAAAGGAAGTATCCAATCCTATATCCTGTGTTTGTAAAGTTCAGTCCACCAAATCACTTCACTATGCATTTTTTTTACTGTCCGCAAAAGAACAAAGCCATCACAGAGCTTCACCMCCTCTCATCTCTCTGGTCTGCTCATCCAACTAAACACAAGGTATCATACAGCTAAGCTGCCATTAGTTTCAGATCCAGAGTTGCTGTGTTAGTGGTTGCTTTTCTGCCAAGCCATCCCCCTTTGCTGCTTTGATCTTTAATGTTGATTAGAGCTCAGCTGAACACCTCGTCTCTGGCTGGTCCAGCAGTGAGAGCCTGCTAAATAAAAAAGACCAAACCTTTGAACCCAGATTTTGCTTTTCYTGGGTAGCAAAAATTGTTGTCCTGAGGCCAAGAATAAAATCRGTTAAACTAGAAGGGGTAGGCTTGCTGCCTTGCTGGGGATTGCTGCTCATCCCTGACTCTCTAGCTGAAGGGATCCTGCATGCCCTGGCCTATGGTAACAGAAGGATGCTCACTTTCCCAAGGCTCCAGGAGTGAGGCAGGAAGAAGGAGGTTCATGGTTGCTCTTCTGCAGAGGATTTCCTTGAATCCCTCTCCTTTTGCACATCTCAGCAATTCCAACACTGGTGCTTACTGGGCTCAGCAAAAGTGTTAAGGTCTATTTAGCAACAGCTTTGAAATTTGTAACTTTGTTAGTTGTATGTCTTAGGCCACCAGAAGATTTCTTATACATGAGCAATCAATGCCCAGCAGGCTGTTCAAGCCCTAAATAAGCAAAGAATAAGTAAACTCAGAAATTAGTTTTTCTCAGATTCTTCTGAGTCTCTGAATCAACCAGCTGCCAGATTTGGTAAGARGAGGCAGCCCTAATTTCTAAAGCACAGACAATGTGTCTCAGACTGAGTTAAACCCTACAAGTTCCTTGGAAGTTGCAACTCCCTCAGTATCACCTGTTTTGAAATTGAGGTGTAGGGTAGTTGCATTTTTTCTCTTGAAGCAAGGACACCTATTGATAAATAAGGGAAATCATCCAGTGGGACAWAGTCAGAGACTGACTCCAGAATGTGTCTATTCAGCAGTAATTTATGAGAATGCTTCAAGAATGGAATTGTGATCTAAACTCATTAGGGAATGTTATTGGATTTTTATTCTGTGCTAAGGTGATGCTTTCGGGTTACCAAAGTCACCTCACCCTCAGGACAGTCCACAGACTGGACTGGCTGTTATTTAAACGATGACATAAGGCTGTGAAGTGTAATAGCCCTAATGGGCAACAGGAATGAGTGTGGAGGGTAGGGAGAATTGATTAGCTGGTGGGATACCAGTAAATACAAAGTGCTTAATCACAGGCAGACTCAGCACCTTGATCTCCCAATCAATAGCGCTTGCAGGTTCAGAGCACATGAGGAAACCTTGGGTTTAAAGAGAAGATAAAAGGTGCTCTCTCTCTGTTATTTCTGTAATGTTCTATACTTATATATCCTATTTCATCCTAGCAGTCCAAAGGCTTTTACAATTTTTTAAATGAAGCAAACACTTCACCCATTTCAGAAAAAAATTATACAGCTGCTCAGTACCCAAGAGCAGCCTAGGTCTGGGGATAAAGAGGGCATCATACCTCCTTGTAATGCTGTGATTAGAGAAAAACAGATTTTGATGTTTAAAACTAAACAAGTACCTAATTGAGATGGAGGCTAATTACCCATACCCTGGCAGAAATTGTACAAAGTTTCTGAATGGGCATGGCACCAACATGTACTGTGAGAGATGCCACCTTTAACATCTGTCATTATCTTCAGTAATCAGGAGCACAGTAAAACCTGCAACTGGCCTAGGGAGGAATGAGCTAGAAAGAGGCACAGTTTGATTTTTCCTTTGGGCTAGAGAGAGGAAAAAAAAGGAAGAATAAAACTCATACACAAGGCTTATGTTTCAGCCAGCAACCACTGAGTTGTCCCTGCTGTGAACTGATAACTGAGACTGATAATAAATGTAGCCTGACTCTATCAGCTGTACAGACTTATTGTGCTCAGCTGAAAATAGAAATAAAATCAAGTAGTGCCAAGGAAGGACCAAAAGGGATTCYCAGAATACTGAGACCCCAGTGAACTTTGGCCATTTGGTTAATAGAAATCTTGGATGCAGACCATCTCAGGACAGGCTTGAAAAACATAAATCCTGACTAACGTTGTGCTAGCTTAAGTCTCAGGGTTTTAATTTCATATCTGTAAATGTTATTTGTCAACTTCAGGACTGGAAAAAATAAATATTGAAGCAATACTGCAATGTAGTATTCAGCTTGAAATGCTCCACTAGAAAACAGAGGGGGGGTTTATATTTCTGTGATTATTTTTTATGATATACCTTTACTCTGTTCTTGTCATATATWGTTACGCTTTTTGGCAAGCAGCAAGCAGCTTACCCTTAGTAATTGAAAGATATTTTCCAACCTTAAGCTGGCTGCCTGCTGCCACATCTGATCTTGTGCTGCTGCTTGTGCTCAAGAAATGAAAGGGCTGGGAGACAAAGAGMCACAGCCATCTTGGAGCTGGGCTTCAGGAAGCTGCTGGGGAAGTGGGAATTCATACAAACAGCCTGTCCCATCTTAAGTCACTCCTCTGTAGCTTAACACTTCTTCTCAGAGCCAATAACAAAGCTATGGGAGATTTCAACAGTGGTAAATTCACAATTCCCCCAAGGCTGAAAAACAAGAAAAGCAATTAATTTCTTCTCTCAACTGCTTTTTTTTTTTCTAAATCTTCATCTGAGTATGTTCCTACAGGTCTCCTGCAGCTGCTTCTCCCATTATCCCCCATTCTCCCGTTTACCATTTTCCACAGGTTTGTGCTCTTATCAACAGTCACCAAGCATTCTCCGTCTCTGCTCCATTTTCCATCTCTGCATAAATCCCCATAACCACATTCTATTCCTACATGTGGTGAAAAAGCTGTGTTGCTGAGTGCAATGTTACACATGACATGTCCAGGGCCTTTGGAGCTTTGAGGGGCAATCTGATGGCATCATTGAGGGCATTCGAGGCATCAGATGCCTGCAGAGCCAAGGCAAAGGAAAATGTTAAGACTGAGACTGGAAAAAATAGAGAAACTTAACAAAAATAGTGGCTATAAACAAACAAACAGACTAAAATTAGAGGTAAAAACAGAGGGGAAAAAAAGCAAAAGAGGAAACCATTCTTTTACCATGGAAACTGTTGGTGCTACATATAGATAAAGGTCTGACAGCTTTTCCTTTTTAGACTCCTATTTACAGGGATTATGTAGCTCAGATGTGGAAAGTCTCTGAAACATGGCTTACAAGGTGTCAGGAAAGAAGCCTTAAAAATAAATTTAACTCTTTCATTCTTAAGTATAAAACTATAAATGCTAACTAATTTTAAGAGCTATGAAAAAAAAAAAAGCCAGAACACTGCCTTAATTCTAAATTAGATTTTTTGACTAATTATTTAAAAATTTTATCCACCATATCTGCAGATAATTCCATCTATTCAGATTCTTCACATGAGTTGAAAATGCAGCTATTTTTAATTAAAGAGGTGGAGACAGACAGACATCCAGTTGTATTTTTCTTTTTGGGCACTATGCATTTCTTGAAGATGRAAGAGGAAGGTAAGATGAAGTTCCTTAGCCAGTAGCAGGGTGTTTCTAGGCAAGGAAGACTCAGACTATCAAACCTGTAAGTGATCTTAGATTATCGCATCCTCAAAGTAATGTAAAACCTCTCTGAAGCAGGAGTTGGTATCTGCTCCCTGGCTGRATGAAAACAACTTCTAGAACCCAGCTCTTATAAGTGGTCAAAGCTCCCGGTTTAAATTTGCCACCTGCAAATATTTTTCAGTATTTTCTTAAAAATAGCTATTTCTGCAAATATTGCTCTAAATTGACTCATTCTTCCAATGGGCTGTTTACAAAGAATAAATAAAAAGCGTATATTAGAGCAGAGCAAATAAAAGAAGTGTCTGTTTGCAAACCTGTTGGGTACAGCAGGTTCACTTTTCTATCCTCACTTTTCTATCCCAAAGGTTCAAAACTTCAGTTTTATGGGAGCTTTGCTGGTAGCCCTTTTGCTCTGTTTTCTTTTTAGCCACTCACGCCACATTTTTAGCAAGCGATGACTGTGTAAAAATATTTATATTTCTATGAAATTCARTGTGTTCACAAGCAGATTTAAATGTTCATGGGCACACCTGGTGGTGGAGAGCATAGAAAAGATTACTTAGGCATCAGGAGTTAGAGTTTTGCCATCAAAACATCACCAAACCAAATGCATTCAAAATATTTAAAACCTTGGAATCCACATACTTGGGCATAAAAACAAATCTTTTCTCATTCCTTAGAAAAAACCTGAGGATGAAAACAGACTGCTGAAATAAAAGTAGTAATTTTCCTCTAGGTTATATTTGTTTCAATCTAACCAGTGTTTCAGTGCATCAGTGACCCTTTGGAACCAGAAAATACTTTAAAAATGCAATTTTGTATTCTTAATACTGTGGTATAAGATGCTCTGATAAGACACAAACTACCAACATCTAGGTCATCAGAGAGAGGAGAAAGTGCTTTCTGCATGGATTGGAAGCACTGAACTTTCCATGAGTGGCTCCAGCTTCAAATGCTGTTCAAACCTGTCCGCATTGGAATCAGCCAGCTGCGGTGCAAGAGGTGCTCATTTCTTGATGGAGATGTGCCAAGGCATATGGAACTGGGAAAAACTGCTCTTTGCAGTACAGGCTTTGGCTTAGGGTGCTGCTGAGCATGTCACAGAGATTAAAAAGAGGGAGGGAAAGTGCACTGAACTGGCAGATGTCAGCGGTTCAGGGCCTGAGCTGGCCGGGATTTGCTCTCCGAGGACGAGCTGGCAGATCCTGGGATCAGTGCAGGCAGAGATGCCGCTGCACAGAGCAGTGCTGGAGAAAGAGCACAGCAGCAGGAGGGTGAGGAATTGGGCAGGTTTAGAGATTTGGGCCTATAGGTTGTTAGAATATGTTCTTCTACTCTTTTCTGTTGGATTGCTCATCCTCAATGATGGGAAAGAAAGGATACGGGACGTCACAGAATCACAGAATCARCTAAGTTGGAAAAGACCTTTGAGATCGTCAAGTCCAACCTATGACYTAAAACCATCTTGTAGGCTAAACCATGGCACTGAGTGCCACATCCTGTCTTTTCTTAAACAGCTCCAGGAACGGTGACTCCACCACCTCCCTGGGCAGCCATTCTAATGCTCAGCCACCCTTCCTGTGAAGAACTTGTACCTAATGTCCAAACTAAACCTCCCCTGGTGCATCTTAGGACTGCGTCCTCTTGTTCTGTCAGYGGTTGCCTCGGAGAAGAGATTGACCCCCACCTGGATACACCTCCTTTCAGGTAATTGTAGAGAGTGATAAGGTCTCCCCTGAGCCTCCTTCTCTCCAYGCTAGACAACCCCAGCTCCCTCAGCTGCTCCTCATAGGGTTTGTGTTCCCAGCCCCTCACCAGCCTTGTTGCCTCCTCTGRACATGCTCAAGTGTCTCATGGTCCTTATCAAACTGAGRGGCCAGAACTGGACACAGCACTCAAGGTGTGGCCTCACCAGTGCCGAGAACAGGGGAAGAGTGACCTCCCTGCTCCTGCTGGCCACACTGTTCCTGACACAGCCAGGAGCCATTGGCCTTCTTGGCCACCAGGGCMCACTGCTGGCTTGYGTTCAGCCGGCTGTCAAGCAGTACTCCCATCTCCCTTTTCTCCTGGCAGCTGTCCAGAGTGTTCCCAAAGTACAAGACTTGGTCCTTGAACTTGTTAAATCTCATACTGTTGAATTTGACCCATGTGATCAGCCTGTCCAGGTGTCTCTGCAGAGCCCTCCTACCCTCCATCAGATCCTCACTCTCTCCCAGCTTGGTRTCATCTGCAAACTTACTAATGGTTTATCCATTAAAAATTGCATTTTTAAAGTATTTTTCAGTTCCAAATGGCCAATTCCCTCATCCATGTCATCAATGAAGATATTGAACAGTACTGGCTCCAGCACTGACCCCAGGGGACACCACCGGTGACAGGCCACCAACTAGATCTGGCACCACCACCACCACTCTCTGGGCCTGGCCATCCAGCCAGTTTTTAACCCAATGAAGACTGACCCTGTCCAAACTGTGGGCTGCCAGCTTTTCCAGGAGAATGCCATGGGAAATGGTGCAGAAGGCTTTGCTGAAGTCCAGACACACAACATCCACAGCCTTCCCTGCATCCACCAAGTGGGTCACCTGGTCGTTAAAGGAGATCAGGTTGTTCAGGTAGAACCTGCCTCTCCTAAATCCACRCTGGATGGGYCTGATCCCTTGGCCATCCTGTGGGTGTTGTATGATAGCACAAGGTGATCTATTTGATGCCTTGTCATGTGTCCAGGTCAGGCTGACAGGCCTGGAGTTTCCCAGATCCTCCTTCAAGTTTTCTTGTGGATGGAAGTCACATTGGCCAGCTTCCACTAATCTAGAACCTCCCTGGTTCACCAAGACTGAAGATAAATGATGGAGAGCAACTTGGTGAAAAWACAAGCAACTTTTAAAAAAGCAACTTTTAAGAAAACCCCTTGTCATTTCTATTCCCAGAGTGGTTTCTGCTCCACAAATAAAGTAGACATAMAAAGCTCAGACTCTGTAATTCATACTGCTTACTTGTTTGTGCTGAACTACTGGATAAAATTTCTTCTTTATTTTCATAACCCATATAGGTGTCTGGACAGGTGAGGGCTTATATAAATGTCATTGACTTTAATTTTCAAAAAGTAAAACCCCCTCACACAAACACAACCCTCTTCCAAGAAAASGGGAAATGAGTGGTCTATTGCCCCAAACTTGAGCCATGTTGCAAAACTGCCATGTTCAAGGTAGATGCAAGTTTTGGGATGGAACATAATTCCAGAAAAAATCAGCTGCTTAAATCCAAAAGAAATTTTAATTACACTGATAAAATTCTGCCTTTTAAATGTATCTCTCCTTTCCTCTCTGGTTTTATGCCTTCAGCTGCTGTAGAAATCACAGCATATACAAGAATGAAGAATCTGGGAAAGATGTGTCCTTTAACTGCAACAGACACTYATAACTGCAGATACATATAGAACATTTCCCAGTGTGTTTATGCTGTGTGACTTTGCAATTTATAAAAAATTKGGGCTCCCTGAGAGCAATACTAAATAAAAGCCTGACTGTTTGTCTGTGCTGTTTTGACACAAGTTAAGTGTCAAATGTATTTTAAGTCATCTGAGTCACTGCACATAGAGTTTGCAAAACCTACAGCCATAAAACAATATAGCAATTTGATTGGCAGCASGCTTTTGAATGTAATTAATACAACAAAAATAAAACATAAAGAACTGTGATTGATTCTGTGTGTGCATGTCTGCATGCTTGAGACAAGAATAACACTAAACCCCAAGAGTAAAAAAATCTACTATTCACAATATTGGTTATCCAACTTCACCAGAATATAATTGGTCTTCAGGGAGTACAACACAGAGAAATGAATAAAATTCATAGCAGAATGGAAAGTGAGAGTAAGAAGTTTAAAAATGCAATTATTTTATGGTTTCTAAAATAATGCTTGTTGAAGACAACTCTTCTTAATTTGTTTTGATGAAAATAGAAAATGATATTTCAAATCTATTTGTTGTAAACATGGCTACCAGTGGAAAAAAAAGAAAAATTTAAAAAAGGCTTGGACTTTTCTATAGATACTCCCACTACTTCTGAAAAGCCAGAAGTAGTTTCTATTTACTACTTTCAATTGCAAAGAAAACAAAACCATCTGAGCAGTCCAGTTTTTTATACTCAATGTTTTTTATACTCAATGTTTTTATACTCAATGGATGCTTAAGGACTACATGGATGGCAACAGGCAGTAGGTTCATTTTTACATATATCTTGAAGATATTGAAGGACTGGACTGAAAGATGATTTGGGTGAATACCTTCCAGAAGGTGAGTTTCAGAAACTGATGAGATGTCATGTGACAGGTAWCAACCTGCTCCAAAGCCCCATTCCTGAGTTTCTTGTCCCTGGRATTTTAAGATTACATGTTTGTGCTGTTGGCATGCATTTTAAAAGACTATCATCATCCCTGTTGCTGCTGCACTGTTTCTGCCAGGCCCTACACAACAAAGAGACTTTTTGTGCACAAGGGAGTTCATAATTAACTCAGTGATGAGAGGTGGCAAGCAGGTATGATGAAAAGAAGGAGCAGCAGGGAGCACTGCCATGTTTCTGCACAAGGGACAAGTGACACCCACTGCAGGCAGAGCACCCAACACCTCTGCCCAGTCTTTCATGGGTGTTTCCAAGCAGGCAGGTCTGAATGAGAGATCCAAGTGAAAATAAAGCACCACCTTTGGTGCTTTTTGCAGATTCTACAAGATTTCACCTCCCTTAGTCCAGCTTCAATCTCCCTGGGGATTGAGGACAGCCCCTGGCACCTGATGGGAACAAATCCACATGTGACAGAAGGGGCAGGACAGGAAGAAGAGCAAAGGTTAAGACAWGGGAAAGAAGGACAGGACAGAAACAAGAGTTGTAACAGAGAGAAAACTTCTGCAAAAGGGAAGACAAAGCAGATCAGGATGAGTCTGCWGTTCTGGAACTGAATTGCTAAGTTGAAAAACACATTCTGTGTAAAAYACCTTTTGATGGCACCATGAGTAGGTAGCACCATGAACAATGAGTCTTGCCTGGTTGAAGACAGGTATGGAAAACTCTACAGTTCAAAGCCAAACAATTTTGTTTACTTTTTGTCTGGTCTGAAAAGTATAAGGAGTTATATTTAGAAGTACATAGAGGGATTACTATTCCACAGGCTTAAAARTTAGGAAAAAATCAAAATCCCAAGGTTGTCTGTGCAACATCATTCCAACCCCTGGAAGCAGATGTGATGTGTCCTTCTAAGATCCCAGAGAATTTTTGTCTTGCCTTGTCATGACTTCTGCTGGATCCCCTCTGTCACCCATCTGTGTTGCCTCACAAGTGCTCAGATTGAGAGAAAAACAAAGACATTTAAGAATTTTTCACTATGAAAGGAGCTAAGGGGGTGCTGCAAAATATTCCTTTGAGGTAAATGTTATCACTTTAACAAATTATCTGCAGGTATCTCATATTCTGCTATTTAAAGTAAGATAAGTGCAAACACTCATCCTGATACCTTAATTAAAAAACTCTAAGTGTTATGCTTTTCCTCAAAACGGATGACATTCACTTGATTACTGTAAGCATAACCACACTCAGCTTTAACCACAACAAATTATCCATCACTCCACATCTTATGCTGTTAATGGCAATGTAAGTACAATCTTCAAAAGCATCCAATAATGGCAGACTAAAGGCTGTTTCAGTTCTTGTCCAAAAATAGCAGAAAACTACCTTTTATATCATTCCAAGGACTCTGCACTTTCTAGAAAATGTATATCTTACWCTTATCTGCAGCTTGTCAGACAAAAGCCGTATGTCTTAGAAGTCCTAATATGCCCTGTGCTTCAGGCAGGCTTGGTTTTCCAAACATTTAGTGGGAGCTTATTATCTTGAATTATATTTCTTAGCCCTGAAATGTAAAATTCCCTATAATATACTTAGGTGTTATTGTGTGGTATTGACAGAAAATATTAAAAAAGGGAAAATATAACTGGTGGATGCAGTGTGGAGCTGCTCCTGAAAGGACTAACAAGCAATGGATGTCCTAATGGCACAAGAACAATAGAGATTAAATAAAGGCCCATGTTCTTGTCCTAGAAAGGACAAAATAGAGACTATTTCTAGTATTAGCTGTTAAAAGAATCAGGCACCAAAGGGGCACAGAGACTACCATGCTGAGAAAGACCAAGGAATAATACCAAGCTTTGCTTTTCTGCCAGTGGTATACACAAGATATTTAGGGTGAATAATCAAGCCCCAAATGATGCACACTCTAATTGTGGATTATACAGGGTCAGAAGGTGGTTTCTCTTGACCTCGGATAACCTGCTTGTGCTGTGAAATATGAAGAAACTCTGTAATTTTCATTTTGATGACTATAAGAGCAGTTTGCACCCTCATTTATATTTACCCTTCTGTATTACCTGATACAATCTCCTGGTAACAGGATTAAAAGGCACTGAAATGCACAAATAGATCATTAGGGACAAATTACATTTGTAACTAATGCGATTCTCAAGGCTCGGAACTGATAACCATCAGATGGTGGCAGACAAAGAAACCCCAAGAAAATCCCTTAAAAACCATGGCTGAACTCACAATTAAGATGAAACTAAATTTATTCCAAGTCAGCAGTATGTTCATTGCCTTGGCTTTCCCTGCAAGGGGCATGCCCAGTCCCTCCAGGATCAGAGGGTAATGCTGGATTCCCCTTGAAGCCAAAGGGGAATTCCCTTCTGAGAGTCTGTGCCATAGGCCCAGGTGAGGAGGCAGCAGCAGCTCCATTCTTCCCTGTTGATCTGGCCCCAGGGCTCTTTTTTCTTGGCTTTACTGTTCCAGCCAGCCAGCCCTTTGCAGCTTGGCTCCCACTCCAAGCCCCTAGCTAGAGGTGGTTTCACAAGTTCTCCCATAACCTCCCATSTTCAACATGTTACTGCCGTCCCATGGCAGCTTTTTGCTAAAATCTTTGTGTTCTGAACCTGTGTTTCCTCTCCTCACACTTCTTTTCTTTTTTCTTTTAGGCTCCCCTTCATGAGGAGCTTTTTCAGAACCTTTCCCCARATTATTTTGTTGATAAAGCTGTCCTTTCTAGTTCTTCTTCCAGTTGAGAGAATAATCACTGCTGCCTGTGGATTCCATTAGGTACACTCACGTTGGTCTATCCATGAACATCTCTCAGCCTTAGATTTCTCTGCAATCTGCTTTTACTGTTATTTTAGATTCCACCTCCTGAATGGCTGCTTTGGGCTAGTGGACACATTTTTTCAGCTTTCATTCTAAAAAAAAACCAACTCAGGTTATCTGTGGGCTGGCTAACAAAACAGCCAAAAGATTCATTTGGGAAAGGAAAACAGGGGAAGGCAATTTTGSAACAAGAGTTACCAAGCACGATCACACAACATGGATGGAAAAATCTAAAAAGTTTAGTGGCCACGTTCCCATCTCTAATTTACTATGTTTTTTACAAGCATACAGCTGTTTCAATATATAAAAGGAAATAACATCACTGGGAAGTTGAAAAAGAATCATGAACTTCCCAGTGTATTATATACTAGACTCCTGAAGAAAATGTACAGAGAAAAAACCCTCATACATATTTAGTAATATCTTACTGATACTGTGTATATTCTTTAGATTTTTATGTTTATTTTTATTAGATCCAGACACCCMATCATGAAGAGATGAAACCATCTTTCCTGACACAACACTTTAGACAGATTAGGGGTGACAGTTTGTGCAAATTGAAAACTTYATTATACTTTGGTCATTTCACATCAAACTCATGACATATATAATWTATAATAAGTGAAAAATATACTTCTATATAATAAATTAGAAAGTAACAGAGTTTAATAGAAATATGCATGCTCCAAAAGACAATGAAGTGGAACTCATCTAATACATTGACRTTACAGGCAAGTCTTAAGTCAATTCCTGTTCTCTAGGCATTCCAAAGCCATATCACCTGCAGATAGAACACACTTGTGCCTCAAATAAACCCCTGAATGCCCGGGAACTCTGCAGCTTTCTGATCTCTGACTTCTTATAAATTTGCCTGTCTGAAAACTGGAAATATTAATAAAAATGACCAAGAAAATGAATTTCTAACACCAGAAAACACAAGTGCATGTTGCACAGTGTCAAGGCTTGGCTGATGCCAAGACACTTCCCAGACATTTCCCAGCTCACTTGAATTGCTAAACCACGCTAGAGCACCTGGTCAAGGGTCAGAGTCTTCAGAGAGTGAAAACTCTTCCTGGCCCGAGCAGGAACGTGCATGGTCATGTTTTAATAATCCAGAAGAACAAGTTGCTCAGAACTGACTGCTCATGTTCTGGACAGTGACCATGTTTGTAGTAGGAAACCTAGRTCATAGTCAAAATCTCTTCAGCACAGTGAAGAGTAGCACAGAATAACAAAATTACTTGCAATTAATTTCCTTTTTTTTCATTCTAATGGAATTCCTYGTTCAAAGGTACCAGATATTGATTSYCACTGTATATTTATCCTTCTTACAAAAAAGGGATGCTGTCTGAAGAACCGAAGACGCCAAGAAGGAATTTAAAATCAACTAATTCAAATTAATTCAAACTGCCAGCCACTGTGTGTTTTTATTACTGCTGTGCATTGCCAGGCATCTCCTGGATTTTCAAAGCCATGATATTGCTTATAAGTGTATAAACAACACAGAAGTAAGGGGCAAGTGACTTCTTATGATGCTTCCAGGTTGCAGGCAAGCATTTTTTCTTCTCTTGGTGCCATTCCACAGCTCTCACTTGCAGCTGGACTAAGAGGACGGCTGCACTGTGTTGCATTTCAAATATTCCACCATGAGTATTCCTCCATGCTTTGCCATGCAGCCAGACATAGCTGGTCAAGGATGTTATTTCACACACATTCACACATGCAGGCACACATTGTTGACTCAGRGCAGCTTTAACTGAAGTGACAACTGGGTGTGGGGGAAAAGTTACAGTTGGTTTAAACCAGGGGGAAAGGAATTAAACATCAAAAAGTTGGAAGCCCATTCAGTTTCAAGCCATTGTTTCACACACTCTCACAAAAGATGGTTAGATGGAAACACAACAGATGTAAAAAAAAAATAAAATAAAATCTGCCCTTACTGGCTGTGTTTGCAACCAGTTTTTGTTTGAGGTATGTTTAATATAGCTCTTGTGCTGTTTCATGGATATTTCCCTCTAAGGTAACATGTCAGGAATTGATAAGTTTGTTTCAAATTCTATATAATTAAAGCAGTAAATAGAATACTGACATGTCTGTGAGCTGGAACACCATTTAATAGATAAGTATGTGTGGGGCTGTGCTATGAAAAACATGCACAGGATAAGGCAGAGGTCAGCAAGGTCCTCTGCTCTCAGTGAAATTACCTTTTTACTCTAAATCATGCATCAGCATTAAAATTGCAGGAAGAAAGCACCCCTCCTCCCTCCAGCACTGAGACAGATGGAAYAGACCTCCAGCTGGATCCTTTTCAATGTTTTTCTGGATGGAACTGATATCTCCAGAAATTAAAAGCTGTATCTACTCCTTTTTTTTTTTTTTTGCTCATGTGGTAAGTATGCTAATTGGATAAAACAAGCACAGACAGTTGCAAACCCATTGCTACAAGATATACTGTTTAATACCCACTCTAGCCATGAAAATGATTCAGTTTGTGTTAGAAAAGAGAAGCCAAGGAGAAAGGTCATTATATTGTGTCTGCAGCTTTCTCTCCTAATATGTGATTCTCATTTCTCAGTAAAGGGAAAATCAATACTGCTCTAAGTTGCCTTGGATTCAGAAAAGATAGAGGTTTTACTCACTGTGTGGTAGTGATTTAGAATGGCCATGATGCATATCATGCAATGCTAGTTTTTACAAAGCTCTGAACTTCATTATGATATTTTTAATTGTGCCATTGAGCCTTGTCTAAAATTGCAAAATAGAAACACTTGAAGTGCAATGATATTTTAGTGGAAATTTAGCTCTCTCCATTATGAGCTGCCTCTTAACAGCACACTGTTCTCCTCAGCTTTGATTTAGGCRAGAGATTTTTCCCTCAAAGCTGGAAGATTAAAGGCAGCCATGGCATCCAGGATTTGTGACAATAACAAAAGAAGTACAGATCAGTTTCATGCATTTATGAGGGTTTAGATACCAAGAGGCTACATTTGTAGCAGAGGCACACAAGTAATTTGCTTCCTTTTTTTTCTTTTTTAGACATATGATCATGTTCRCAACCTTTTAGACTGAAAAGACTCAGGAAAAGAGCAAGGCATTACTGGAAATGATAAGGAAATATAACCAAGTTTTAGGTTCATTATAGCATATTGAGAAGTGTTGCTTATATTCTAGAAAAACCCAGCAAACTGACAAAGCTGGACACAAAGGAACAATGAGAAGGAACAATGGAGACAGGTACTGTGCAGTAGGAGCTCTTACTGCCACCTGTGAAGAAGCAACTGGGATCACTGTAAGGAAAAGCCTGGASTCAGCAGCTGGAGGTACAATCACTCTCTAAGTCAGCACATGACACATTCCAGCTGCAGTCTCCTACAAAGWGTTAACAAGGAGAAGCTGAGGACGTTTCTCACAAGAACAAACCTCTTGGAAAAAAAAATCCTTAAGCTTAAAGAGATCAGTATCATCCCTGACATCACAAGCTCAGTGTTCAGGACTAAACCCACAGGCCTCATGTCTTTGGCATGCTGTTTCCATCTAGACAAGCACATTTAAACAGGTTTGCAAACCTCTCTCTGAGCACGTGTTGGTTGGAGGGCCCTGATGCTCTATGCACCCAAGGAGAAGCTAACCCCATTCTGGAGGGCTGCTCCTTCCTGCAGTTGCTGGGCCAAGCCATGATAGGGGCTGAACAAGGCCCTGCATGAAAATTATTATTCACCACTTTAAGTGGGAGTTCAGATCTGTATCCAAATTCTGATCCTGACTCATCARCCCACAACAATAGGATTTCCTTAATTTCAGCCTCAGATTTCAAGTTATGTATTACCTCTTCCCATACTTCCTGTATTTTTTCTCTCTCTTTTTTTTTTTAATATAGAACACAGAATTTTAAGTAGATATATGTCTAAAATAAAGAGAAAAAAGCAAAAACCAACAAACCAACCCAAAAAATTGCCGTTGCCAGCTGCTCCTTTCCCCTCACCATCACTCACTAAAGACACCATCTGGGAATGACTAGCAACCAGAGCAGGGAGTGAGCAGTCCATATGTTAAAATTTAAAATTTGACAGCCCTATTCTGGCCTTTCCATCACCCACTATTTTTCTGTTTTAAAGTTTCAGTATGATAACTAGTCTCTTCAACATTTGCAAGGACTAAACCATTTTTTTTTCATTGTGGATAGATCTTTATTTTAGGTTAAATCTTTCATTTAAGCTGAAATCCATAAAATTCTCTCCACTCTCAGACTTCTTCCAAAAATTTAATGTGAAACAGGATGAAATATTTAATTATCAAAACCTGTGGMAATTACTGTATGCCTCATGTATTAAATTATTAGACTAGAAAGATGAGAAAAAAAGCACAGTTCTCTCTTCTTTTGCATTAGTTTGTAAATGTGACAGACCTCTGGGTACTGTTAATAATATTTCTCAAGGCTAGCAAGAAATCTACATAACCTTTTCTTTCCTCTTCTTATTTCAACCCCCAAATCCCATCTTGTGGATTTGCCTTATCATTCACATACATGCAAAGTGTACTGAGACCCTTAAGTAAAAGCAAGGTAAAATTTCTTAAAAAGGAAAATGAATTCATAGCACTATAAAAATTGGCAGGAGAAATCCAAAGGAAGATGCAGTACCTGAAATGATGCTTGTTTCTTACTTACTATCCCTGGTCCAAATTTTTTTACAGACTAACTCCTCTTATAATWATGAAACTTATAGATTGTACCTCTTTAAAGTTTTTTGGTGTACATTCGTGTGGGGGGACATTTTAATGTAGGCTCAAGCAGATGGAGGAAAAATGACTCGTGAAAAAGGCCAGACACAAACTTTTATATGTACAAAACAAAGCCAGACTGAAGCATTCCACCGGATATCAGCAGATCTAGTACATTTATCTTTTGAATGGATACATTTGTTTAAAAAGCACAAAAAGATTCTGTAAGACCATTTATGAACATCTGAAAGAAGTTTAAGCATTTCAAGACTCGACTATTACACACTGAATAAAACCAGCACCCAATAAGACTCTTTGAAACTGAAACTATATGAAGCATTTACTTTAAAATAAAACCTGCAACTACACCTGATAAAAGCTTCTGAATGCTTTTGTACTCCACTCATAACCCTTTCAAGGTTGTTTGGTGCCAAGCCAAATATTATTAATGCAACTCAGGAAGTGTTCTGACTTGGCAGACAGCACAGTGGGGATCACAAAGATTTGCATGAATTCAAGGAAATGTGAGGAGAGAAAGATGAGGCTCATCAGAATACCTGTTGGAGAAACACAATTCACATTCTTTAAAGGTCTTGAGCATTTCCTAGCCATTGTCATTTTAACATTCAGTTTGTCAGTGGATTTCTAGGTTTTAAACTTCCATGCAGATTCAACAGTTTATTGATAAAGTATTTGGTCAAAATAGACATTACTGGGAGTCAAAACCTAAGTGGGTAAGGATCAGATTCTGCCATCTGGCTGAAGGTGAAAAATCAGCAACCTCTGCCAGAGTTTTACTTTGACATGTCCCTACTGAAAGGGCAGCATTAGGCAGGAATTAGCACTACACAAAGAGTTATTTCTTTTAGCCACRGAGTTCTGAGATTTACAGCTGAGGAACCAGAATGTTGTTTTAGTGAGAACCTATCCTGTAAAAGGCACATATTTTATACCTGTTCTCCCTCCTCCCCTTGTATTTTGGAACCCTACTGGTGTGGCTGCCAGCTGTGACCAGACTGTCAATTAATTGGCTCCCTCTCTGAAGGGCTGGATCACATCCAAGGCTTCTTATTTACAAGGCTAAAACAAAATCCAGGCCCCTTTTGTTTGTATACAGGTGCTCAATTAAGAGAGATCTTATAGGGAAAAAATTTTTTTTGAACCGTAAAAGACATTGATACTCTTTAATCTGAAACATCAGCAAAACATGAGGGGCTGCTTTGTGTCAGGAAGAAAAGTAGTAGTGGAGTCAATAGTTTCACTGATTCAGTTCACCTTCCTCAAAAATTACTTACTAAGCCCAGAGAAACACAAGGATATGCAATGTTTAATCTGACTTCCAAGATTTTTTCAGTCAGAACTGAATTCCAGAAGCTTTGTTCCTGTTGCACTTTTGCTTTCTGATAGCTTTGTTTTCTGACACCTCCGAACCCTGAAACCTCCTCCCAAGCACTTCTGGCTGCTCTGAGCAGGAACTTGCCCCTGCTTGGGAGTGAGAGCCCAGCAATTACTGTTCCATCCCCCTCAGGTAAAAGAGGGGAGCTGTGCTGCCTCCCCCAGCCACGGGAACCAATGAAACWGTGCCCTTGAATCCATAGGCTCCTCTACAAGCTGTTTTGAAGCAGCAAACAGGCCTTAAGCAGGAATTCAGAGCCCTTCCCTGGGGATGGCCATCACAATCACAAAGTACTGGTCCAAGGATTGGTAATGGAACAGTTTTCCACAGTTTTGTCAAAGCCAAAGCATTCAGTAAAATTTTCCTTTAACAAATTCTAAAAAATTTGTTTAGGATGTTATTTTCATTGAGATGTGTTTTTTATCTTTCCTTTCATACTTTTTCTTTCAGTATCATGAGATTAGGAAGAAAAAACCTTATTTTTTGAAATTCTGGGGTTTTTGTATCATGTCACTGCAATATAACATTTATTTTTACTTTGTGTGATATTTTTATGTACAATGGAGCAGCAGCATTTTGAATATTATTTTGTTGTCTCATTGGTGTGCTGTGCCATTAGAACTAGTACTGTTACCAGTAAGAAAGAGTTAAGCATTTATTATATGTTTATGTTCAAAGTTCCTCTTGTCACATTAAAACTCTGACATCCATACTTCAAAATAAACATTGCCTACTAGAAAAAAAAAATTGTTAGATATTTCTCTGAATATTTTTTCATAGAAAGATAACTCAAGGTCAACAAGAAGATATCAACAGCTGAGGAAAACATAGTTTACCATGGAAGAAAAGCTGAAGAGCAGCCCAGTACAATCTTATGGGTGCTATCATGTGTTCTCATGGATATATATAACAATCTAATAGCATAAAACAAGCATAAAAAAACTTATCATTAGAATTCAGAAATTTAAAAATGGCAAAGCATTCTGGATATTTTTAGTCTTTAGGAGATTATCCTCCAGCTGGACAGCTACAGGTCWTGGCCTGGCACAGTTCTCATGTGATGGGCAACCACCTCAGCAATCCACTGCTGCTTGGGACCACTAAGTGTTAAAGAGACCATCAGCAGCAGCTTTCAGGGGTACATAATTTTTTAAATCCCTGATGAGGCTGTTGATACAAACAGGAATGTTTTCTCTTGCATTTTTCTTTCTTTGAACTGAATATATGAAAACTCAATGGGTAGGACACATCCGTTGCTGGAAGGTGTGGTGCTTTTCTAGGCTCTACGGGCTTTGCCTATGTCTCCAAGTAAAATAATTCATCAACCAGTTTCTGAATGTGAAGAAAACTTTCTACTGCCATCCACTCTGTAGTGTTTAGCAGTGCTCAACTACAATAGATTCTCAGCTTAAAGTTCTTGGCAAGASTCTCCCTCCTCATAAAAATCTCTCTTGAATTCTCACTGATATTTTAATGATACTTATGTTTTTTCTTCAGATACACAGCCTCGGAAGCAAAATTTTGCAGAAAAGTTTTATTATATCTCCAAGAGCACAGATAAAGGTGCTAAAGGTGTTGCATTGGTTACATACCTAAGGAATTATTTGACTAAAGCAAAGGAGGTACCTCCAGTTACAAAAAGGGATTCTCAGGTATTTGCAATGCAGCTGTTTCAAACTGCTTTGGTCTGAAACTGAGCATAAAAATTAATGGTTCAGCCAAGCATTGTAAATTCCTTACAACACTTCAGTAGTACTTAGGCTGGCACAAGTGCTAGTTCTATGCACATAGATGAACCAGCTTCTCTTTTTTAGTCTAGACCAATACAAATGGGCCCTTGTCTATGGAACAGGTGACCTGTTTTTTGCAGAGCTTGGAAAGTGTTTCCTAACAATATTGGGAAAAGGGGAAACAACTGTTGGTCTATATCTGAGACACCTTGATATAATCTCAAAAGTGGTGCTCGCAGTTTTAGCTTCATCTAGGGGTATAGTCAATGCAGAGGGGTAATGAGAATGATATTGGAACTCTGATCCTCTTGCTGCCACACATTCCTGCTTCCCTTACAGAGGGTGAGGTGAAGGAGTAGTAAGATCAAAGCTGGAGTCTGACCCTGRGATCTGTATAAATATGCAGACATATGCACTTTCATCCTTCCCAGGGGAAAATTCCTGCTGGCTTAACACAGCAGGGAACTGCAGAGTAAGGTTTAGGACGAGTCCTCCCGATAACCTTGCRTATGTATTTTGATCACCAGTAGCAGCCATTAAAGAGACACACTTGGTTTATTTTTAAAATTGAGTATGTATTTGATATTCCAGTTACCTGGGGTCTCCCTCCTGGAACATGCAGGGCCAGGCTTGATGCACTCAGCAAAGGCAGAATGTGGCCAAAGCAGATCTGAAAACACCTGGGGCAGGTAATAGAGCTCCTTGGGAGTGCAGCTCACCCCCTCTTACCTTTCCAAGCTCCCTGAAGTTCTTCCAGAACTATGTGTTTATTGGAGAATGGACATGGCATCTATGCCATTTCTTGCACGTGCTCTTTGCAAGGCTACTTCTGATGGCTCWGAAATTTTCAGGAGCCTTTCCACTGCCTTCAGAGGCCAGAACTCTGCTCTCTGCAAAGTCACTGCATGAAATACAGTTAGGTGTGAAGGCTCATAAGAGATAGAAGAAAAACTGCTCCTGAGGAGGGATTTTCATTCACAGAGTAAGGGCTGGCATCTGCTGGGTATAGAATTTCAGTTTTTAAYATTCCAGAAAACTTTTCAGCAATTTAACATCCTTGTTGTTCCAAAGATATGGTTGCAAACCATACAGAAACAAGAATATACAAATGAATGTTATTTTTTTTTCTGAATTGTTAAACTCACAAGTTTTTCTTGCTTAATGCTAAGAATTTTTTACGTTCTTTTGCATGTTCAATGACATATGTCCMCAAAATCAGTGTGACTGACTGGTCTAGAATATAACATTAATCCCCTTCATTGTGACTCAGGAAATAAATGTGATTAAAGCCCTATTTTTTTTGTATTCACCTACTTTCTTGTCAACCAAAACCCATTCTGCCAGACAGCTTGTTTATCTCATTGCTGAATGAATTAATCTAAGATATAATTGAACAATCATTTTGGGTATATCCTACTCACCAAACCTTAACAAAAGACAATACACTCGACAAAAAAAAGAGGTTTTTCATTCTTTTGTTAAATATGATCTTATACACTACAGATCATAATATTTCTGTAATTCAATGTAGTTAAGATGATGAATAGCTGGAGTTCATGAAACATTAAAAATAATTGCTACTTTCTTCCTTTGTAGGTGCAGCAATAAAATTCAGCCAAAWTTTTTTTTATTTTAGTGTTTCAAATAATCTGTTCTGAAGCAAAGCTCAGTCTTTACCAATGTAAAGTCTCCACTGGTTATGAGCATAATTAGATGAGGACTATTGCATGAGGACAATGCATAAAGGGCAGTCCTCCAGGTACTCCAAGGCAACAAGGAAGTGCACAGGCTGATCCTGCTCATGCTGAAGATTTCAGAAGTCCTGCTGCCTCACCAAAGGCAGTGTTGTTTGCATAAGCCAAATTAAACCAAAAGGAATATCTGCAAAGCATCACTTATAAAAGGATATGGGCAGGTGATACTTTTTTTCACTCCACGCTGGCTTTCCACTGGATTCCAAGTGTTGCAGGCCAAACACAATGGTTGTATGGATAGGATGGAGGCTCCTGCTCTCTTTCTTTCTGTCCAAGATGTGCTCTGGATTATCAGAGAACTCCACATGGAAGCTTATATTTCACACTAGAAATAGCTGACTTCTCCTCCGCACCTGAGTTTTAGAGATCTTATGAGGCAGTATATGGTGGTTTTCTTCATTTTCTCACTCCATGTCATCAAAGGGACTAGCAAATGATCCCTTTTTCTTTCTTGGCACTGGCAACAGGAAAAAACCTGGCAAATATTGGACATCTGGAAGTGGCAGGTGCTTCAAAACAATTGATTTCAACAGTACAGTGATAATTTAGACCAGCTGAAAAGCAAGGAGAAAATAAAAACTGTGGAACCATAATGCACTCACAGGGGCAAAGAATATGCAAATATTTCTGTTGATTCCCTGCTGGACTTCCTGACTAAATAAGGATTTTTTAATCACTAAAAACCCTGAAAAAGTTATCAGAGAAAAAAAGCCCAATACTTTCAGGCAGTTGCCAACAGTAAACACCAGAATAATCCATTCCTAGCCCAGTCCCTAAACAATTTGTTGTACCAGACAGGCATAAAGAAGCAATATGAGGATCTCCAGGCTGAGTCAGGGATTACTGGATGTTGGAAGCTGCTGTGGGATCTCTGCTACCCTTAGAGGGGGTGTCACATGKGTTACCTTTATGCAGGCCAAGTCAGTTGCTATGCATAAATTAACCTGGTCTGCACAGCAAACCGCTCCTTTTCACAAATTTCTTTCAGACACTGTCTTACATTTCTCCTTCTCTCAATTTCACACTATAAATCTGGTGGATTTTTTTTGTTGCTCCTTCCTCAAAAACTTGAGGATAGGTATGGATACAGCTCTATTGCTATAGGTATTCTCACCTTTATCTACCATGCAAAACATGATACATTTCTCCCTGGATTTGATTGTTTTATCCTTTTCGCTCTGATTTTATGTGTATCTTCAAGGATTTATATCCTTCTCCAAGGGAGAACTGGAGCTCTGCATTGTTAGAYGGTCTATTGACCAGCTTGGTTTGTGACATGAAGAATTTTCACATGGCTCTTGAGTACCTGAGTCAGTATTTCTCCCACCTTTTCACCTTGTAAGTGCAGGCCAACAGTYTTGGTTCCTGAATGCTTAAATCCTATCCTCAAACCACTTCCCCACTTTACCTGGAAATACCTTTTCAGGTCTCTCACTTTCACAATGTAATTATTTCATCCCCAATACCTTATAACTCAGTCTAAGAATTTCCAGGAACTTCCCTTGAGGAAYTGTCTATATTTTGCAGCCCTGACTGAATCCAGCCATGCTGTAGACACAGCACTCCAAGCTCCATGCAGGGAGCTGTACTTTGCTGCCGCTTTTTGTGGTTATGGTGCTTCACCCAAGACAGTGGTTCATGCAACAGTACCATGTAAAAATCAAACTGTACCATGTAAAAATCAAACTGGAAGTCTCCAGTGATACCTTGGCTCTTACCACAAAACTTCTCTGGATACCACAAAACTTCTCTGGATATTTACCCTTGATCAATAAATGTTACGAGGCACAGCATCAAACTGCTACTCTCCCTTCATCTGCTAATTGTAGATCAGTATTTAGGGCTGTTATTGACATAGGTAATTTCTACCAGGAAGATACTTTGGGGGTTTCTTTAGTGAGTCAGCCCTCACAAACAATAGAATTTCATCCTTTGTAACTCTATTAGAAAAAAGCAATCTGGTTTGTCAGGCAAGATCTGTTCCTCATAAATTCATGTCATTTATCGCTCTTGGCATTACTGCCCTGGATTTAGTTATTTTTCTCTCAATATTTGTTCAATTATTTTAACAAGCAACACAATTACAGTTTTAGGCTTTGATCCTGATATGAGCTCTGCAGGAGCTTTRCAAGTGTCAAAATTCAGTTAATTTCATGCCCTTTTTCACTTAGGGCCTTGTCCAACTAACATGGAAGTCACTGAATATTTTACTCATTGATTAAATTAAATTTAAGTAAGACATAAAGGAACCTCTTTCATTGATACCTAAACCAGCTGCACTCTTTCCTTTGACTTTAAAGTGTTTTAACCCTGAGACCTATTAAAGGCTCAGCCTTAATGTGTTTCCATCAGTCTTCTTCCCCCTGAACTCTTTCAGCCAGTGTTTCCTATCCYAGTCTCCTTGGTCTGGTCTCTCTGGATCTTCCTGAAAGGCCACCTCTCCCTCTCCCTTTCCGCCTCCAGAGTAGCTTTTCTTCTGTGTCATCCCTGGCTGTGTGATCCTTCATTTGCAGAATTGCTTTCTCCATGCATTCCTCTCCCCAGAAGTCCTGAACAGCAGGAACCATGATTTTATGAAGGACCAAACTCTAAGTGGGTTGGTGCTACTGAGATCTCTTTGTCTTTGGAAATTGGGTTGAAATTCCCTGTAACACACGTCAAACAGACTCCCACACACTTTTCTTACTCTTATCAACCCAGGAGAAACCAGCAAGTGAGAGACATGTGAAAAGGGGGAAAGAAAAGAGAGGGAAAAGTTTTTTAGGCATTATAAATGCTTGCATTTGGCTTAAGGAAGGGGTAAAGGGTCAGCTTGGTTCTTGTTTTGTCTGATATCATTTATATATCACTGTTGACAACAAGAGAGGCCAACTCCACATTATGGATTAACAGCTTGGCAGTGAAGGACAGAGTCATTTATTTACTTTTCATTACAGAGTTCTTGGGGTTTGGACTTTCATATAGGACATGCTGGGAGATTTCTCTGTATTTTCCTAAATTTTATTCCTAAGCAGACCTTGAATGAGAGGGCAGGCTTTGATTTGTAGACATTTGATATTCCTTTGTGTATTAGATATCACATTACTTGACACTTGGGACGTCTGACTTAGAGAAGAGAGGTAAAATAATTTTAAAAATGCAGAAAATATTTTGTTGTATGAAAATTAGAATTAAACAATAAAAGCAGAGATTTTTTTTTCCATTCCTCTTCTGGATGTAAGGACTTTTTGAAAAAAACCAACCAGTCTAAACCACTCAACTATAACCTTGCACATCACGTCTTTAACTCAGGCAATTGCAYATGGCTGAATCACATGAAACTATAAAACAGTTCATAAAGGTGGATCCTCACCAAGAGCTGCTTTAGCTAGGTTCACTAGAAAGTAGGGTTTTAAAATTGAAACTTGCTTTTTTCAAGTGATATTTTGACCTTTCAGTTTCTTGGCACTGCTTTTTCATAATTTTCCTCTCTTTCCCAGCAAATGCCACAGGAATTTAGCTTTTTGCTGGCTAACCTAGGAGCCATTGTATGCACCATATTAATTTAGACAATGTCAGAGGTGGCAGCAGAATTCCAGACTGAAGTCAAGACAACAAATTCCATAATGAGAGTGTCTWGATTGTTTTTGTACATTTCCTTCCACTTCAGCAGAGGTTTGAATTTGTGTTTGGGGAAAACTGGGGGGAAAGCTGGATTTTCTTCTTCTTTTTTTTTTTTTTTTTAATTTTAGAAAATATGTTTGTTTATGAACATTTGAAAATGACATCTTTGGATTTCTAGAAGATATCTTGGCAGAGGAAAGGACTATAAATCTTCACACATGCATTTCTGCAATCCAAAAAGAAACTGTAAGACCACCAAAACCTGGCAAAAGAAAGWGAAATAAAAATGACTGTTCCCTTTTTCCTGCAACTTACTTATTCAGAATATTAAATAAAAATCTGACAGATGGAAATATTTAGATTGGCACTCAGAGAGAAGATGCAGTATTATCAAAATGGTTTCCACTCTACTTTGTAGTCTCCAATGCCTCCATTAAAAAAGCACGAGGCAGAGTTATTCTAATGGAAAAYATTTTATTTGCATTTATATGGGAGACTGGAAACCAAAGTTTAAAACCACAAATTACTTTATATKTAACATTCTAGCTCTGGGGTTTAAAGTGTCCAGATGTGAAGAAATATCAGGTATTTTGAACTGAACTTATTTTCCAGAGGAAAAGAGAGGTTGAAATACAGATTTGCTCTACTCTCTAAAATACCTCAAAATCAAAAAYTGATATTGAGGAGTGTGTGATTGGATGATTTGGGCCAAATAACCAAATAGATTTAAAAAAAAGGAAATAGCTTTTACTTAAATTAAAGGTTCCTAGATTTCTCATCCAGCCTCACTTCAAAATAGAATTTACTTACTGATGATTTATATGTAGCTAGGTGAAAAAAAGGTCATTCATTTTGGAAATTGATCTTAAAAAAATCTGAATCATAACCTTACCTTTAGTCAACATCTTAAYAGGAGATTAACTGTCATAATTAGTACCTACTGTGATTTTATTCGAGAGAAGAATCATGCTTAAAAGTCATGCTTAAGTAAACACAAAAAGATGGAGAGGATATCTCCACAGAAGGTGTCACATGGAGAAGACAAGGACAAGGTGCACTGGGAGAGGTTTCGTCTTGAAATACGAAAGAAATATCTTACAGTAAGAACTCACTGAGATGTGTCAGAGTCCCTGTCCCTGGTGGYGTTCAAGATGTGACTGGACAGGGTGCCAGACATTCTCATTTCCCATGAAAGGTTGGACCAGAGGAACTTTCAAGGTGCCCTCTACCCTGGGCAGCTATATGATTGTATGGGTATGAGAGAAATTGTGGCTGTCCCATCCCTGGAAGTGTTTGAGGCCAAGYTGRATGGGGCTCTGAGCAAGCTGGTCTAGTGGACAGTGTCCTTCCCATGGCAGGGAGGTTGGAACGAGATGATCTTTAATGTCTTTTACAACCCAAATCATTCAATGATTCCATGATACCATGATTCTGTGACTATGATCCATGCTGCTGCACTGTGGATGTTTGAGAGTGAGGTGAACTCTATATATGCTTATTCTTTTCAAGGTGATGAATGAAAAAGCACAAAAGTACAAYTGAATGAAAAAATGCATTCCAAAAGCATTTTGAAATGAAAAATGTTGAAGAGCATTAGAAAGAAGACTGAGTTCTATTTTTCTTAGCACTTAAACATTTACAAAATGTACCACTGCTTTTCAAGTAGCCTCATTTGAAAACATTTGAAAGGAGAAATTCTAGTAGGTGATGTTTCCAAAGGTCCTGCCCTCAGTCATGTGTGGCATTAGAAAACATCAGTCAAGCTGATGGGCTTCATCTCCCAGAACAGTACTTCTGGTACTTGCCATTCCTAGGCTGTCACAGACATTTCCTCTCTAGCAGAATTCATCTGCAGCAGGGCAGTATCTAAGAGGTTTATTAATAAAAGATTATACCTCCACTGTATTCTATTTGGTTTCATATAAATAATTTAGGCACAAAGGAGTTCCCTGGTCCTTTTCACAGACTTGAAAAAAAATATAGTGCAACGCCAAAGAGGATTGTGGCAAATCAATCTGTTCTTACATTCTCTTACTAAAGACACATGAGTAGTTATAGAAAAAGAGTGAAAAAGATTGCCAGAACAATAAAATATGAGGTATAAAGTGAAAAGAAACATAGAAGATGACAAAGGCACATCACAGAGAAAGAAAACAAGAGAAAGTGGTTTTATTGATACTAATGCTGGTCAGAAGGTTACTGTGTTTTGTGAAACATTTGAAATATTCTCTTTTTCATACTATACTTTGAAATGAAATGAAATTGATTTCATRGAAAGAATGCCCCAAAACACAGAAATAATTTAGCAGCTTGGCTGACCAGGGCTCTCACCTGAGGCTGGAAACCTTCTCCATAGTGATAACTCAGAGCAGGGCTTTGAGTAGGTCTGTGACCTCATCCAGGGGTGGTTTGATCAGTCAGAGGTTCTACTGGAGATGCCTCTTCTTCTTGGCTATAAACTTGAAAAGTTTCCTCATGAACGAAACCCATTAAACCCTTTTTGCAAAGGATTTTGGGATTTGGTCCAGAACCAAATCCCATTGCTGTAATTTTAACAGCTACAAAGGAGCTACTCTGATCTGCACCAGACAAGGAACAGAGTCAGAGAAGGAACCTCATAGATTACATGTGATGGCTGCCTATTTCCTCTCTTTGCTCATTTTCTTCTGTCACCTTAGAGATATCTAAATTAAACCTTCAAGAAACCCAATTTCACACTTCTTAACTCTTCTTCTCTCCCTCTCTCATTGGTCCTCAGCCTAAAGAAACATCCTGCAAAACTGCTGGGTTGGTCGACACCTAATGCTTTTAAAATAGGTTTCTGAAGGTCTATCTCCAACATATTTCATCCCATCCCCATAAACAAGCACCACGTTGTATCAGTGGTCTCAGCTCATGTGCCTTCAAAGAAAGTGCAGTACTTATCCTGGCACAAACACATCTGTTGAGGTTACAAATTCAGTGCACCATGAAGGACACGCCTGATGATTTTATTTATGTGGGAATTTGCAAAGACAGGCAGTAGGAGTTATTATATCCTACAGCAGGAATAAAGCTAGGGCCACTTCCAACCATTTATGGGGAGTCGAAGTCACATTCCATGGAAGTAACGGACAACTTTTTCATGCGCAAATCCTGCATCTAGGAAGAAGTCCATGAAAAGGTAACATCATGCTGTCACATTGATGATCAATTCCTTTCCACTGCTGAGGGACTAAAAACCTCATGGGAGCAAAAGTGAGCCTTCATGCCAATCAAARCAAGTGTTTCACAATCTTTTTTGACTCGAGTAGCTGTAATTTTCATTTATTATCTGGTTATAATTAGAGAGGAACAGCAACAAAAACCCCCAAAATAAATATAGGTTATTTGGTACATGGTACCAAAGAGCTTGGTCTGCTCTTTGGAGCTTCCACATGAACACTGCTTGCTCTGTTATGGGAAATATTCATGATTCTGTGAAAAAAGCTGGAAAATATAAGGTAAATCCTCTACTGCTAACACAAGCATTCTAACAAGCAGACTGCATTTATAATTTCCTTGGTTTGAAAAAAAGGAATATTCCTGTGTCAGAAAAACAACTCCTCTTAATTAACTTTTAATCCTGCCCTTTTGTTGCTGAGCTGTCACCTTCACATAAACACTTGCTAACCACTTTCATTGTGTTCCATGTCATACTTTGTGCACCTCATTCTAGAGATCAACATTACATTTCTATCACTTTTATTTTATGGTGATAACAAAGCGTGAATTTACTAATGTGATGGAAATATCTTAAAGAAAAGTATCCTGCCTGCCTTCACTAATTTTGTGCAAGAGGAGTCCTATCTCTAATCATAGATTCTGTTATTCTGTAGTTAAAAATATTAAAACCCATACACARGTACAAGACAACTGCTGTTATAAATTCATTAGAAAGTGCTGACCGTCCTACGAAGCAGAACTCCTGAAACCTTACTTCATTCCAACATCCACAGTCTGAATGACCTTTTTCCTCTTATAAAAACAAATACAACTTTCAAKTTGGCTTTTCAAAAGCATAATTGATTCCTGTGCATAGGTTTCCAGAGCTGTAAGTGCCAAAAGACTTAATAAAACATATGAATTCATCATGAGATTAAAAATTCAATATTATTTTTCAAAATATTGAATGTATAGAAGTATTGCCATTATTTTTTAATAAGAACACAAAGGATCAAGATATTGAACACAGTTAAGGCAGCTTAAAAAGAGGGGTTTGTTCACTGATCCACTACAAAGTAGATCAGTCAGCATTTGTCTGCCAAATAATGCCACTATAATAGTGGTTTGAGAAGTTGGTGTACAACATTTAAGGCATTTCTGATAATGTCACTGCTCTGTAGGGTTACAAATGTTCTAAAACACATTYAAAAGTTTCTAAAGGGCAATATTTTTATTCATAGGAAATGAAATGTGCCAAGAGCACCTTGTCTGTCACTTCTTCATCCAAGCTGTATGACAACCCCTTTTCTGTCTTCTAGTCTTACCTGTAGATTTTTTCCCTCTGTCTCTCCTAGCTGTCTGCCTCTGGGTTCACTTCTCCATTAGGGACTTATAAGTCAAATAAKAATATATATGGATTATCTTCTGGAAAAAAAAACCAACATAGTTATCAAGACCTTTATAAAGCCTCAGTCACTGTAGAAAAGCCAGGATGCAGGGCCAGTTGATGCCTCAGGCTTATGGCAAAGGGCAGCATAACTCATAGTCTGGGGGAGCATAGGAAAATAGAGATGTGTGTTATTGAAGCTGAAGAGCAAAGGGATTCCTTGCATCCCAAGGACTGCAATGAGAACAGAAAGTCCCTCCATGCTGATGGAAGTAACTTTTGTAGCCTGAAATCTTGGGTGAGCCTCTCACAGTGAGAGATGCTTCTTTTTAACAAATACAGCAGGTCAGATGTTTGTGCCAGGATGAGTTTATGGTGCAACGAGAAATCACAGTGACCTTTGTAGTTAAAGAGCATCTTCATCTTTTCAGGAGAAAATGGTGACATAAAATGTCTGGCCAGCCCATTCCTACAGGCCCCAGAAAAATCAAGTGGCTCAGTGATTTAGCTCTGGACATTTCCTCTGCTTTTTATCAGCACATTTGAAATAAGGTTCAAGTCTATATTCCTTGCRAGCTAGATAAAAAGGCTGCAGCATTGTTTTTTGTGTTGCTACAGCCCCAGGTAGGTGGTTTAATGGAGAACTTAATAATTTTTTCATATTAAAACCATAGCTACAAAAGAAAAATCAGTGAAATTATTGAATTGTTAAGGTTGGAAAAGACCTCTAAAATCACCAAGTCCAGCCATCAACCTAGCACCACAACTGTGCTCACCACTAAACCATGTTCCTTAGTGCCTCATCTACACATCTTTTAAATCCCTCTGGGGATGGYTACTCCACCACTTCCCTGGGCAGTTCCTGTGCTTGACATACCTTTCTGGGAAGACGTTTTTACTGTRTGCTCTAAACCTCTCCTGGTGCAATTAATAACTTTTCTTCTTGTCCTGTCACTGGTTACCTSGGAGAAGGGACCAACCCCCACCTGGCTACACTCTCRTACCAGRGAGTTGTAGAGGRTGATAATGCTCCCCCTGAGCCTCATTTTCTCCAGGCTGAGCCCCCTCAGCTGCCTCTGCTKCTCCTTATCAGAGTTGTTCTCTAGATCCCTCCCCAGTTTCTTTGCCCTTCTCTGAACACAGAAAGTATATTCAAATAAAATTTAAAGAAATATATATTCGAATATATATTCAAAGGGTACTGTGTACCTGCTACGACTGAGGGAATTTGATTATGATAATAATCAAAGCACATCTTTTTAGAAACTTCATCCTTTGATAGGACTGCTCTCAAGAATATTGATCTTTACCTTGCTAATTTAGAGAAAATCTTTCTTTTTAAATTTGGATAAGAGTCATTATGATTAAACAGTCTTCAGCTATTTCTTAGGTTCAAACATTAACCTGAAATATAATTTACAATAATATTTGATGAAACAGGAAAAAAAAAAACAACAACACTTCTTGATACCAGCAATTATGCTTCAGTTGAGAAATAAAGGAAAAAAAAGTCCCTCAAAACTAGTTAAATAAAACACTCAACACTGGAAAATTATCTCTTTTTTAACCTGTTTTTCAGACCCTTTGAAGTCCTTGTCTCCAGGTATGCCAGAAAGGGAATCACAAACACTTGGAAGGTGTTATTGTGCCAAGCTTCCTCCTGTAGTCACTGTGGACAGGCGTGTCCTCCAAGGGCTAAGTGAGAATACCAATCCTAGGATCTCTGCATCATCCCTGGAGGAGACTCTTAGTCACTCCACCAGCAGTAGAGGCTAAGGGAGAAGATTGGCCTTTCAATGCAGAAGCTGSGCTTTAAGAATACCCACCTTGAGCATTCCTGGCACTTCTCTGTTCCCAGAAGCCCTCTCAAGTTTCAAGAAAGGTTAACATTTTTGGAATGAAACAAATTTCAGAAATTCCATCAGATTAGGAAATCATGGGTCCTAAAGGTGCTGTTTTAGTAACTCAGAAAACTTCCTGGAAAATCAACCAGGAAACTATAAAATATATTTTTATGAAGTACTGAAATCTGAAGTAAGGACCTTTCCCTTTCCCTTTCATTTGAAGTATCCCAAATAATGAGTTCATATTCTAATACCAGATGCAAAGACCAACCCCTAAATTTCTTGTAAATTTCTTTCCTGCTAACATTTCTTTTTCTGGATTTAAAAAGGATGAAAGGGTGCCCTAATTCAAAAGTAGAAACATAAGACATAGAAAGAGAAAAACAAGAGCTGKTTGGTCAGAAAAAAATGAGAAAAAAGGAGAAGAAGAAAGCATACCTGAAGCTAAATCTTACCTTTGTTTGTGTATTTTAGTATTTTAAATGTTCTGGTCTAAGGGACTCTAATGGAAAGGCATGAATACATTGTGCAAATGAGTATCAAMTGAGATGTCTTCCTCAGGCTCTGGAAAGCTGCCACTGCAATTTTCTATTGATCTTAGAATAGTGTCTCTTATAGAAACAAACCAAAACAATTCTCAAGCTTAATAGAGAGAAACCCCATGGAAATTTAACCCCATGTAATTTCATATAACAAYGCAAAGCAAAATGGCAGCATGGAGAAGGTTTCTATAAATGTAAGGAAGCAGAGCAAGTACTAATCCAATGCCATCAGTACACTCTTTGAATGAGAGAGGTGTCAAAAAATCATCATCAGAAGAGCTTTCTGCCTTTAGTACCACAGACAAAATTTGGCATTGATCTGTCAACAGARATCTACTTTTGAGGTGCTTGTAAAAGTGAAAAGAAAATTTAAGTAATGGTTTTGAAGAGATACAGACTTTTATTTTCCTGTGTCCTTGTGGAGCAGGAAGACATTTTTCTCTTCAGCAAATTTTCTCCAAGACTCTTACAAAGCTGAGAAAGGATAGATATAATTTGTGAAAATACTGCTTATAACTATGGCCTGTATAGAGGAATGCAGGTACATGCAGAAACCTGTAAAGCTTCTGTGGGCATAATAAAGGATGATTTACTCTGTCAGTGCTGTCCTGAGCACAAGATACACTAGTGGAAATCTGTATAAATGTGTCCTTTTCTCTCCAAATATATGTACTGTGTATTTGACATACGTTTATAAATTTGGAGAAATACATTTATGCACTTCATGAAGATCAAGTGAATTYCAATAGTGTGCATAGGCAGCACAAAATAAGTTTAATATTTATGAAATATGGTTCCAATATATTCTAAAGTAAATGAACATAAATTAACCATATTAAGAATACTTTTAAAAAATGTTACATATTGCTTTCTTTATGTACCATAACACTTTTGGATATTTTCCAMACATTTATCAGAAAAATTGCTTCAACAGTCTATAAAAGGCTTCTATACATTTTCATAAGTATTCCATGCCTTCCAATATTCCTCTCCCAAAGAAAGTAGAACATATGCTTATGAAAATATCTTCCACATTTCCTCTTGATATATCCAATACRCATATCAATTTTATTTTTTGCCACACATTACTTTGCCATATATCACATTTTCATTCATATACTTTAAACATAATCAAAATATTTCAGAACATATTGCTTCTGCCATAGGAAACACAGGAAAATCTGCCATCAGTGGTCACCCAAGAGACCAACAGAAAAAATAAATCACTGCTTAACAGAGGTGGTCTTTTACTGCAGTCAAAGCAGCAGCATGCATTCAATACTTGTGGGAATACATTGGTTTGGTTTCCTKAAGACAAGAAATGCCTTAAACAGGGTGGTCTCATGAATAACTCCCTGTCGGACTTACTTGATGATAAATTCAAATATAACATAATAAGCCTTAGCCATATGTAACACGAGTCCATGTGAGCTAGGCTGATCATAAAGGTGCATAGACCAAGTCAAAAATGCAGAATGCTTACCCTTCATGACAGTATTTTTGCTTTCTCTTTTTTAAAGTATCAAAGAGAACATAATTTTGAACAAAATTACAAAGGTGTTTTTTTTGTTAACAATTGCGGTATTGTTGCTTTTTTTTCTAAAATAAACCCAATATTCTTTAGCTGTTCTATGTTTCCATATCTAGCTTTTATCAATAAATGATAAGAAAAAAAAAAAAGGAGGAGTAAGGAAAAAAACAACCCTCAAAAAAACAACCCTCATTGTTTAAATCTCAGATTTATTTAACATAACCTTTACTCCTCCACCAACAGTCACATGTATTCAAGGCCCTGCAAGGCCCTTTATGTCACTCATTTCTGAATTAACCATCATCACCTTTTCTTTTCCCCATTGGTAGCATTCAGGAAGGAGTCTGCAGTTTCCACTGAAGAAGTCCTGGTAAAGTTGGACGCCAGATAAGAAAGTTAGGAGAGAAAAATAGTGRAGCCAGATGGACACAGAGAGTGAGTGGGGAGGAGACAGAGGAACAAGAACTCATACGGCTTTCAGGGAAAAAAAGAAATATTGAAATCTCATGAAGAAGCTGGAGAGAAAAATATATTATAATTAAGAGGGTGTAAGGGCTGATAGCAGCCAGAAAGAATGTCCCCCTAATATCAGCACTACCTTCACTTCTCCTGGGTGTGAGAAGTGTGCTGGCACAGCTGAGGCATGGTCACACCTYGAGGTAATGCCAAGGCACAGCGAGACCAACTTGGCAGGCACAGGTGAAAGCAAGGCCTCAGAAATTTCACAGCTAATTGTGAGATGGCACAGAGCCTTTTCTTGTGCTGTTTCACTTTTCAATTTACAAACCCTGGGGTTTTCAGAATAAACCTTTGAGCATAATAAAATATCTCCTGCTAGAGCAGGTTGCTCTTAGCAACCACAGAAATCCCTCGCATGCTCTTTTCTGATGTTACCAGCTACTTGCACTGTTTGCCACTGCCAGGCCCTGCGAATCATCATTRAAAAGCAACAAAGCCTATGAGCCCACCCACTTGTGACTTGGTTTGCACTCTGAGGGGTTTGTCTGCTCTTGGTCTCCTCTCAGCTCATACATTTCCAGGCTATGAGAGGTCAGGAACACCTGCTCATTCCCCTTTCTCCAGATGCACATGCACAGACTTTTGGCTGATCAAGATTGTCAAGCACATGCAGGCCCATTGCTATCAAGCCTTTGTTGCTCYGAGACTAAAGATTTGCAATTTGCTCAATGTTGTCCTGGTGATGGGGCTTTTTTTCCTATGGGCACCTGGACATCAAGGCATTTTATTCCTGTGGACACTCTAAGGGAAAAAAAACTTCAGAAAATCCTTTTAAGCACTTTGCAAGGAATGGTAGTCACTGTCTGGAAGTTTTTCAATGAGTCTTTTAAGCATCATTTGCTGCAGTTTTACTGTTTTATGTGAAGTAAACCTGGACAGGTTAAAGTGGGACAGTCTGACTTTCCCAGTGCCTTGCTGAGCATGAGCATCATCGCTGTGGTCCACCTGATGTGGTGGAAAGGGAGCTTGTCTGTCCCAAGCCCAGTTCACACCCATGCATATTTCTGGGTCTGCTTGACTATACAAAGACAGGAACTGCAGAAGCTCCCAGGACAGGAAGGACAAGTGACACAACTAACTGCTTTCAGCAAGAGCTGCTACCCAGGGCAGTCTAAAATGATCATGAAACACAAGCTGAAATATGTCTAAAACCACTTAAAAAAAAAAAAAAGAGTGAGAAAACTGTACTAATGTTCAGAAGGATGTTACATTTCAGCACTGGGTACGGCCAAAGGACATGGTGAGCTTGGGAAGTCTTATTAGACTGATGTCAAGGTTATCCCATCTCAAACTTTACCAGTAAGGACCTCACACACACTTAGGTTCAGAGTTCAGATCTTTGAGGAGCTCATGGGAGCAGAAGGGACTTAACAACTTTCCATTTCATAAGAAAAATTTGACAGGGTGTCAGAAGTAGTTTTTCAAGTATGACATTAATGTGCCTTGGGAAGAMTATACCAGACATCCAATGGTTGAAAAAGCCCACAAACCCAAAAAAACCAAAGACAAAATGACCCATGAACTCAGCCTGGCCTGAGCAGAACCAGACAGTGAAGAGAAGTGACTTGGCAGCAGCAGGAAACACTACCCAACCCTCCACCCCCACCACCTTCCTCTCTTCCCAGMTTCTCATACTCTAGGAATATATCAGAGTAAAAAAAGACAAAAAAACCCTCATGCAACTATTTCTACTTTGTCTGCTTTAAGATGTATTCAAATGGCGAAAACAATTTAATAATAGATATCTTTTTTTGTTTGGATGAATCTTTAAGTGCCAAATGTTAGCCTGAAATGAGTATAGCAGAGTTTAAAGTCCCTGAAAATAGAGATTTAGATTTATAATGAAAAGGTTGACGATCTTTTGCTGTAGCTATATTAGCAGACCATTCTATAATAAAAAGGTGTTATTTTTATAGGAGCATTTCTAATATCACTCTAATGTAGTTAGGAAAGAATGAACTTTATGGGGTGAATGTACAATTAACACAAATATTCATGCCAAAAGATCAAACAGTAGATCATAAGARCAGTCTATTTTGCATACAATTTCTCATAGACTGTCTGATTTTAGATTTTTACCAAAGAGAAATACACCTTATTCTATAAAACAGACTTGTTTAAGTCTTCATTAATTTTAATAATTGATATGTTGCATAGAATAGATTTCTAACAGAATTCAATGGATTAATAAATTCCATCAATGGTAGTGAGTGGACTAACAGCAAAATATTAATAAGAGGAAATGTACATACAAATTCAATAACTGATTGATTTTTTAATGCATGTCACTTGGAGGACAGTATGAAGGTAGCCTTCAAGGAGCTATTTAAAAGAGGACAAATTCGAAGGTCAGAAAAAGGAGGGAAAACCCTCTCAAAAGATAAAGGTAATCCTAAGAAGAAATCTGGGTTTTCTATGCAGATCACATGAGCAAATCCTGTGTAAAAACCAGGATGTGTTTCCCTCCTTACTTGTATCAGCCCAAAGCCAGAAAATGTAGCTCTGTAGAAGGGGTTGTGGTGGTGAAGATCCCCGCAGGTCCAGCATCCAGGTCAGCCTCTCTGTAAAGCTAAACCTGGGGCAATTCTTGTAGCCCTTAMATTCTCTCCCCAAAGAACTATAAACAATGCAATTATCAGCATCATCTCCTCTAACCCATTCTCATAGATCTTTTTTGTCTGGTGTCTTCAAAGCTGTCCCAGAAGCTTCTCTCCTAACTCAGACAGGAGTGCATTTCTCAGGCTGGGCTGTGAATGTCATGTAGTACATGTAACACACATTTTGACAGCAAAAGGTATCTGTCCCTGCAGCCCTCACCCACGCCACTGCTGATCCAACAGCCTTGACCAAAGCCTACCTCTGGTGGCACTGCTCCAGGTCTTCCCACAGTGTAAATCTGTGGAGCTGTAACTAGGGCTAGACCAAAAGTGAGCTTTCCAAAAGGAAAAAAAGTCACTGCAAGTACTCTTGTGAAGTACTCCCTGTAGGGCAATGAACCTGTCAGTCAATAAATATAAAAAAGCCCTTGCTCCWCAAGCACTTACATACCTGCTTAAATTTAAGCCTCTGAGTAGTCCCTCTRTGTGTCAGTGGGCCTTCACACTTGAAAGMAAGCAAAATCCATAAGTGTTTATAGGGCCAGGAAATAAAGCACTAAAGTTCCTTCTCCTTTCCCACACCATCTAGAAGAATTAAAAGCAAATCCTCTCAATTTGTAAGATTCACTGTAAAAAATGCTATACTATGGGCCTGTTTAAATGCTGTAAGAGAAGGAATACAAGAGAAAAAAGGTCTATTTTTTTTTCACCCTATTTCAAATTCAGTGTTGCCTTTTGCTTTCTCTTGCATTTTCTTGCTTGTTCCACTTGTACTCTCTTCCTTAATTTATTCATTTTGATTTGTAATAATAACAAATAGCCTGAAATATGAGCTGATTAAAAGTTACATTGTTCATTTAAAAATAATTTGACATGAAGAGAAAATATGTTGTGCCTCTTGGCTTAAAACTCATCGGAGTTTGTTTCTTCTTTCCACTGAGGAAATAGTGTTAAAACTGTATGTTGCAACCCAAAGTCARCATGTCATGTTGATAATGTGAGAAAACATCCATATGAGACAGGGTTGTACTGTGGCCAGGTGTAGTTTTTTGAAGCTGAGTTAAAGAGTTTAGCAGGTAAAGCAGAAGTGCCATGTGTAAGCAAAGCAAAACAAGGAAGCAAGTCCCCACTTCCCATGGTCAGGTGCTCAGCCAYCTCCAGGAAAGCAGGGCTTCATAACATATAACGGTGACTTGGAAAGACAAATGCCATCAATCCAAATWTCCACCCATTCCTTTCTTCCCCCAACTTTTATTGTTCAGCACAACAACAAACRGTATGACACATCTCTTTGTCCCAGCTTTGTCCCTTCCCAGCTTCTTGGATACCCCCAGCCTCCTCAGTAAAAAGAAGAAGAAAAGGTGTTGGCTCTGTGCAAACAATGCTCAGAACATGCTCCCACATCAATGTGTTATCAAAACTGCTTACTACACAAATCCAAAACATAGATACAATGAAGAAAATAAATTCAAGGCCATCCAAAATCAGTACACCAGTCAAAGCGACTCAAAAACCTGTTAAGAAAATTGCAAAGACATTCTAAAAAAACCATTAAAATAAACTTAAAAAGCAGCAACAGAGATCCTGTCATGGAGAGGCCCATACCACCACCGCTATATTCACTACTACATACATAGGGGTGTCACTGAGCTTCCATGAGCACTCCCACAAGCACAGAAGTCACCAGCAAGGGAACCAGTTGCATCTCACAGCAGGAGATTTCCAAGAACAAAACAATCATGGGGCATGAAGGCCAAATTCATACTTGAAAAGGGTTTGGTGAGCTTCAGCCTGTTTGCTCCAGGGAAGCCCTGTGGGTCAGTTATAACCTGTGCATGTGCTCTTGGTGCGTGTCAGGTCTTTGGATGCCTGGGKCCATTTTGAGTCCCAGAGCTGATGTAGAGATGGAAAGTAGGGCTGTCCTTTGCCATGATGCACTGTGGCACCTGTGACATCACAGCACCTGTGTCACAATGGGGGCATCTATAAAGAGCAGCAGCAGGTAATGCTGCCCCAGTGCAGCCTCGGCGAGCAGTGAGTGTGCACGCAGACAGGAGGCTGTGCTGATCACTGACTGAGGCCCACGGCAGAAACCAGAGTTCCTGGGGATCCACTTCTCACAGGGCATCCAGAGGCCAGTTCCTGGCGGGAGTGTCTTTGGCAGGGCACGGTGCTGCTGCTGCTGCTGCTGGGGCAGAGGCACAGGCCTCGCAGCCTGCCAGCTGCCTGGGCGGTCTGTGCTGCCTTCAGATCCCCAGGACTCCTGTTGCCACTTCCCCTACTCTGCCCCCCTCTCTTCCTCCCTCCCTTCCCCACTGAATCCCTTTCTCAACTCCTGAGGCCATGGTTGCCACCATGTTCCTGCTGTTGCTTGTGCAAGGCCTCCTGCAGTACCCACAGCAGGCCGGCAATGGGCTGGAGGAGGCCGCGCTGGAGCGCATGCAGCAGCGTGCTGAGTATCTCAACCAGCAGTGGACTCGGCTGCTGCAGGAGCTGGAGCAGAAGAGCCTGGAGCAGAGTGGAGGTGCCTGGGGAGCCCTGCTCGGGTGGCAGTTCTGGGCTGTTCTTGGAATCATTGTCATCCTCTTGGTGCTGTGGCTTGGACTCAAGAAAATTAGATGGAATTCACACAACAGTGGCCAAAGGGAGAGCTCCTTCAGCAACTTGGTGGAAGAAGAAGAAGAAGGGGACAATGTTGTGGCAAGGGAAGAAATAGAAAGCAACAATCCAAATGTGGAAGAAGTGCAACACCACAATGTTGAAAGCAACCATCAAAGCATTTTTGAGGAGGTGATCCAGTGGCCTGTTGCATACCAGGTCGAGCACCTGGTTGAGTACATGGTTGAGAACCTCAATGATGATTGACCTGAAGGGTAAACTCATGGAGACCTTCAGGCAAGGCTTTTCTATCTGGTGCCACAAGAAGCCGTCAAAGTGGGCAGCGCCTTTGAAGGCTGGAGTCCCCGGGCACACGATGTTGTGTATCTTGTGCTTGTAGCCCTGAGTCCCCCTCCAGGACATGCCTGCCATGTGGAGCTGGACACTGCAGGGATGCCCCAGAGGAGCTTCTGTGTCTGTGTGGAGCTGCTGTGCACTTGCATGAGGGAGCATTTGGGGGAGGACATGTCATGTTTCCTCCACCACCCTGAGCAGGAGATGAGAAGGAAACCGGAGCCCAGCCTCCTGCACACCCTCTGCACTGGCTCCTACCTGGATATGGAGAAAACTGTCCCATGGTTCTCTTGCTTTTCTCTTGCTTTGTGAGAGTAGCCTGGCTGCTTTTCCTCAGTCTTGCCACTGGCATTTAGTGTTGCAGCCCTGCAGCCACTGCTGTAAATTTCAACTAAGCAAAGACAAGGAAAGCCTCACGGCTGAGGTGAGCTTTGCAGTGCGGCGAGGAGACTCAGCCATCTTTGTGAGCAGCCAGCCATCAGCAGTAGGCATGCCAAGCACAATGTGGCTTGAGACTTATGCTGTGGCAGAAGCAAAATTCTGCAGGCACATTCCCAGGCAGGGCCCCCAGGACAGCTGGCACTTCAAGTACCTGCAGCTCCTCACTGGCACCCTAACGGGTGTAGGTTTTTCCAGCTACACCTTGAAGACCACGGTGATGCAGCTCCTGAGCACCGTGCCCCTGGCTCAGTGGCATCGGAAGGATTTAAGGCAGTGGTTTATGGATATCTTGATGTCCMTCCACTGCTCGCTGAAGAAAAATCGACTGCACCACTTTGTCATGGGCAACGAGAGGTTTCCTACAGAGATCCATTTGCCCTCTGACTTGTGGCTGGCTGAAACACTGAACCTCTTTCAGCACCTGGCCAGCAGGGTGGATGGCCATGTGAAGGCCATGCAGGAGTGCATTTGCCTGCTGCATGGGCTCAAAGAACTGCTGATCCAAGTCCAGTGAAAGAGATGCTTCTGCCCAGAGCTATGCTTGTGGGGCCTCTGGACAGAGCCTGCACATGTTAATGTCCCATAGTTAGTGCATTTAARTATACATTATTACCCTCTGYTTATTCCATCTACWATAGATATTAAGGCCCTTTAATTAGTGCTTTTAATATATATATATGAAGACCCTTTAGTTAGTGCATTTTCTATATGTATTTAGACCCTCAAGTTAGTGCATTCAGCAATGCCGAAGCTCCCTATCTATTCTTTCAATGAACTGGACAGTTCTAGTATCTTGATTTTGCAAGCTCTTCTTGAAGTCAACCAATCCTGTAGGATTGGTTAGTTGCATCAGATCTGAATTTGTGACTGGCATGGAGGAGGGACTATTAGGAAAACYCCCTTTGTTTACAAAGGCACACCATTCTCAGTGTGCAGTGCTTCCATCAATGGTCCCCCTGGTGTGACAGCCACTGAAGACCACAGTGGTTTCCCAAGATGATTTTTCTCTGTGTTCTCCTTGCACTCTCACRCCAYGCTGGACATTTCACATGAACTCTCAAAGTYCCCAGCAGCTCTGGCTGGGTAGGGAGCAAGCAAGAGGCACCACTGCTGTGCCTGCTGGTGTTCATTGGGGAGACAATGAAGATTCTACTCATCCCAGATGCTCTCCAGGGCTTTGTCGCAGCAGAAATGAACTTGTTGCACATGCAGAGCACCTGCTGCTCTGCTGTCGAAGGGGGTTCCTCACAGGAAATCAGCCCCACATCACCTCATCATTCCTGGCAATATCTCTTTGCAATGAAGTCCTCTTGCACTGCGCCAGCAGGAACAGAGATCCTGCCATGGAGAAGCTCCATGCCACCACCAGGATATTACTACTACACACCAGGGTGTCACTGAGGATCCATGAGCACCCCCACAAGCACAGAGGTCACGCCAAGGGAACAGTTACATCTCACGCAGGAGATTTCCCGGAAGAAAACAATCATGGGCATGATGGCCAAATTCATATTAGAAAAGGGTTTGGTGAGTTCAGCCTGTTTGCTCCAGGGAAGCCCTGGGCATCTATTATGACCTGTGCATCATCTCTCTCTTTG